>JBCEDN010000011.1:1200000-1704828 GCA_039880775.1 Diaporthe vaccinii
GCTGCTGGGGCTTGACTTGATGGTCGCGCCGAAGCGAGGAGGGAGGGCATTGAGCGGCGCAGCTGGCGTGTTGTCGCAGCCATGTTTGATCGGTGTTGCTGGTGATGCCCGCAGTCAATTGACAGATAACACTCGAACGCAACAAGGAGAAGACGACAAATCAACAACTAAATGAACAGGATATGTTAGCTCTCGGACAAGGTCCTGGCTATGGTGGCTGTATCGGTCGGGCGGCATTCGGCTTCTCCATGCTCAGCGCGCCGGAACAGCCCGTCGATCAATGTATCAATGGTTAATCATGGAGGCCGAGCCTCGGCGTTATCCTGACGTCAACCGGTCGGGGGACAGAACAAGCACCGCTGGTAGCCAGGGTCAGGGTCAGGGTCAGGGTTATGCCAGGGTCCGCTCCTTTGTGCATATCTGTGCCAGTGCAAGCACCTCGCTTCAGGGTTCCAAAATGTTATGACCAAGAGGATAGACTGGCCAAGAGAGAACAAGAGAGACAAGAAAAAGCATTGAGCCGACTTGGATAAGGAAAAGTCGGAAACCATTAGTTACTGTGGCATGTATTCGTGTGTTCTAGTCTTTGCATCTCTGTGTCCGCCACAATGTCTCTCTGATAAGAGGTGGCGCCTCTGCCTCTGCCTCTGGTTTTGTTTCTCCTGGCGCCTCTGTCTCTCACCGTATAACAACAGGCGAGTCAAGTCACACAGACGGTCAAGACCGTTCTCCAACTAGCCAGTCCTACTCCAGTCCCGATCCCCTGGCGCTGGATCAGGTCCAGTACCCTAACCCGGTTTAGATCCGGAAAAGGAGTCTGGACAAAAAGACCCCCTCACAAGGAGCACAGCTGACGAATGCCGGATAAGCAAATTCTTCTTGTAATCAGTGGATAGCGCACAGGCCAGAAGGACAGCTGCGGGGGCCCTGCACTGATGGATTGCGGGGAAGTGGGCTCAGTGTGTGGGTTTCCTGGGGGAAAGCTTGGTGCCGACAAGCTTCCTTGGACGGGGGGAAGGGACTCGGCCCCACGCCCCGAACTACCTAGGTACGGACGCCTTTCCCCCTTCCAATCCTTTCACTCGGCTACTCAATACGGCTTATCACTGGGTGGCTGATAGTTTCCTTCACTGCAACCATCCGTCCGTCACGTCCTTCCTGTGTTCGGTCTAATTCCTGTGGTTACGCGTAGACTATCTAGTCTATTCATCTTTATCTTGGCCCTTGCTGTTTCTGCAATAAATTTTGAACTCCAGAGTTATACCTCCAGCGCTAATTTTGGTCTCCTCATCGATATCGAAACCTGCCAACTGTTATAGACTCCCAAGATGAAGCCCTCTTCCCTGACGGATGTCGACGTCGACAACGACGTCGACAAGCCGTCGGACGCCGTCATCGAGGACTCCCACCTGCACCACGAGCACCACGCCCGCATGACCAAGAGTATCCTCTTCAAGACAGACACCCGCGTGCTGCCCATCCTCGCCCTTTTGTTCCTGTGCTCCTTCCTCGACAGGACAAATGTCGGCAACGCAAAGATCATCGGCCTCGAGGAAGACCTCGGCATCTCTAACCTGCAGTACAACCAGGGCCTGGCCGTCTTCTATGCCACCTATATTGCGAGGTCAGTCGCTGATTGGCACGCTACATTGCTTACCATCCGCATCCATACTGCCTGTACCACGCGGCTCTATGTTTCACAGCAGGAATCTCGCACCATAGAGAGCTACCATGGGGCGCATCACCTCACTGTCCTCAACATTATATAAGTAGCTGACCATCCGCCCAAACACAGCGAGCTCCCCTCCAACCTGATTCTCAAGCGCCTGACCCCTCGCGTCTGGCTGGCCGCCCTGGCCTGCGCCTGGGGCACAGTAACCATGTGCCTTGGCTTCGTGCGCAACTACGGCTCCTTCGTCGCCGTCCGCGCCATCCTGGGTGCGACAGAGGGCGGCCTGCTCCCCGGCATGGTGCTCTACCTCTCGGGCCTGTACACGCGCGGCGAGATGGCCTTGCGGATAGGCATCTTCTACACCGCCGCCTCGCTATCGGGTGCCTTTGGCGGCCTGCTTGCCCGCGGGCTGTCCGCCATCGGACCACGCGGAGGTCTTGAGGGGTGGAGATGGATATTCATCATCGAGGGGTTGCTCACCGTCGTGTGCGGTGCTATCTCGTACTTCTTCCTTGCTAGTAACCTGCACACGGCGTCTTTCCTCACCCCGGAGGAGCGCGAGTTCGCTGCGAAGCGACTGTCGGGGGAGGTTCCCAATGGGGAGAGGTTTAAGTAAGTTGTGTTGTGTCTCCTTGTATTACGTTGCATCTTTAATTACATAACACGGTATACTAAATGATGCCTGGCAGCTCGAATCTCGAAAGGGAAGAGAAGTTCAGGTGGTCCGAGGTCAAGAGGGGCGTCTTCAATGTCCAGATATGGCTCACTGCCACCGCTTATTTTGCCATCCTCTCTGGGCTGTACTCCTTCGGTCTATTCCTACCAACTATCATTAACGATATGCACATCACCTCCGACGCAAATCAGACCCAGCTCTGGTCCGTCATCCCCTACGCGGTCGCCACACCAGTAACAGGTGAGTTTCCCACCGGTCCCCCGGGTCCCGGGCTTCCTTCCACGCAGCACGCCGGCTGACATGCGCGTCTGCTTTCGAAACAAACAGTCTTTATCGCCTTCCTCTCCGATCGCCTTAAGCTGCGCGGGACGATTATGCTCTTCACCCTTCCCATCGCCATCGCTGGCTACGCCGTCATCGCCAATGTTGCATCAGCCCACGTGCGCTTCGGAATGACCTGCCTCATGGCCATCGGCATGTACGCAAGTGTTCCCTGCGTGCTGGTCTGGAACTCGAACAACTCGGCCGGCCACTACAAGCGCGCCACGACGTCGGCCCTTCAGCTCGCTATCGCCAACGCTGGGGGTTTCGTCGCCAGTGAGTCTTCCTCTCCTTTTTCATGCGACTCCCTGTACTGCCACCTAATGTCTTGGGCGCCGCGTTTAACGATACCTTTTCCAATCTAGCTTTCACCTACCCAAAGGAACAGGGCCCGCTGTACCACAAGGGTCACTCGGTGATCCTCGGATTGTTGTGCTACGCCTGGGTCGCTGTCCTGGCGAACGTGTTGTACTGCAGGAAGGTGAACAGAGACAAGCAGAACGGCAAGTACGCCGAGTTTGAGGGTAGTGGTGACGATAGGGATCCGCGATTTATGATGATACTGTAAAAGCGTGAGCGTGATTGTGATTTGAGCAACAAGAAATGGCATTTGTGTTAAGAATGCTTGTTTTCACTGGCCGAGTCGGTAGATATTCCCAATAGCAATTGGATTTCACACACCATCGATACAATCCATAGACCCTGTTGTCAGCTTTACGATCATTTCTTCATTTGGTCTATGGCGAGAAAGAACCTTCGACCGAGCAAGTCCGCACAACGGCGCAAGTAGCCGAACGAACTCAATGAAACATAACGTACAAGAATAGGCAAGCTTGCGTCCTCCAAGAAATTTGAGAGATTGTTACTGTCAGTCTATGATTGATCTCTCCTGCTTAGAGTAAACATGAGATATTTTGTTTCTGGACCAACCCGTGTCAGTACTCTTTCCCCTGGTATGACACATAATAGCGGGGCAAAAGCATAATCCACAAGGCTTGATAGTTGAAAAGCGACTATATAGACAGTCTACAATATCTAGTTACTGACACATAATGCCAAGCCGCCGCCCGAGCGTTACAGGCAGAGAATCAAAACTGCTCAACTAACTTAGACTAGGTGGCCGGCGACAATTATTCTTATCCCAAGGACTTACCATCCCGATATCTGCCCACTTCCCGCGCCCATTCCCTCCGCGGAGCCCATGAAAACCCATCACGAAGGCCATATGCATGCAAGCACGGAGCCCTTACATGTATGAAAACAAGTTGACTGGCGTGCGGGACGTTGCAGTCCCGCACTACGTGAGATCTCGGTGCGGCTGCAACGTCGAAGCGGGGAACCACTACTAGCCAAGCAGGTATTTTGCTTCCCGAGGCAGTCCGCGGACACTTCTGAATGTGGCTTGGTTGATTGGGCAATGGCTTGTGATTATTCTGCAGAGAATAATGCACTCTAGGCTCACCTGGAAATCCATCATATTATATCAGATTGCTGGCGTGCCCAGGTGGGGCGTTGCTGGCCGAGCTTATTCCCTCGCCAACATTGATTGCAGACTGGATCGTGGATTGACTGCGGGAGACTACGACCTTACATCCGGACACGTGGTATGCTTCTTTCTACCGAGCGATTGAGTTTGTCGACCCCTCTCAAGTCCCGAGCACCCAGTCCATGGTGATTTCCGGGGGGTGTTCGGAAAGGCTACAAGAAGACGATGCTATCGCCAGGACGGTATTGTCGGCCTCGTTTCACTGGGTGTCACACCGCACCTGGGCTCACAGCTCAAAGTAGCACTCATATAAATGAAGGACCAGGGCCCGTGGAACCTACCTGTCCACCGGCTCCGTTATTCCCGCCTGAGTCTTTCTCCGGTGAGGCCATGAGTTACACAGGTGGTGGTACCCAAGAACTCTCCGAACTCTGACCCCGCCTTCCGGAGGCATTTCCAGAATGGGATAGACAGGTGGCATCGTCAAGCCCGCCTCGAAGCCAATGTCTTGGTCACAAGCCGGCACGAAGTGCAACATGCCTCGACGACTCGACCGTGCGTTGTTCATGAACACCGCAATGGGCCTACGACTCGATGCCATCTGGAGACCCGCGGGCACCGCTTCGAGAGGATGAAGAGGATGAGAAATATCTATAAATTCGAGGGGATGTAGAGATATCTGAAGAGGAGATCGAAAGATCGAAAAGGCTCATCTCTCATCAAGTTAAACATTCCACACAGACAGCCCCAACAACAACACAAGCAACAACATGCAGCTCTCCAAGATCGTCATGACCAGCCTCCTGGGCTTCGCCCTCGCCAGCCCGGTCGAAAGGCGCACGGCCGCCGAGATCGAGGCCGACATCGCCACCATCAGTTCGGACCTGACCTCCTTCAACACGGCCATCAACGCCTTCACCGGCTCCCTGCTCCAGGCGCTCTCCCTGCTGACCAGCTACAACACCCTGGCCTCGGCCATCACCGCCGCCACCTCCGAGGTCACCTCCACCGGCGCCCTGGCCGCCGCCGACTCGGCCACCATCTACGCCGACGTGGACAGCCTGACTGCCCAGATCTCCGACACGCTCAGCGATGCTACTGCCAAGGTTAGGCTCACTCCCTGGAAAAGTGTCGGTACTGTGGTTCTGGTAGCTGACATTGTGTCCCTCATAGCAATCTGTTGTCGCGTCGTCCGGCTACACGAGCTCCGTCTGCTCGGCCTTGTCAACTCTCTCTGTGAGCTTAGACCACCTTGGAGCTGCTTATTTTTGTTAGCTGGAATACTAATGTGGTCTTAGTCCGATGCGGACGCATTTTTCACCGCTCTCGAGGGCACCAGTAAGTCCTTTGCACGCGTTTTAAGCAATTCCTCAGTGCTGATACTTCATAGTCGACTCTGCCTACACCAGCCAGGTCGATGCTCTTCAGGCTACAGTGGCCTCTGGCTTCGCGAGCACTATTTCCACGTACGGATGTTAAGGGGTGAATATTCTGCCAAGGTTCATGAGAACGAGCGTCTTTTGTGATGTTGCTGGTCAATGAACTTTCAAGATTTCCACAAACTTCTGGAGAAACTTTCTTGTCAACTCTGTAATTCTTGCACATGTTCATAATCAATCAGCAGGATTTGCCATTCTCGAATCGCGTGACATCATACTTGAACCGACTTGACAATGAAATGGAATGATTGTCCGTATATTCCTCCAAGACCCCGACCCGATGACGGCACTATTTCTTTTTATTCTTCCCCATAAGAGCCTTGAATTTCAAAAATTCCTTGAAATCGGCATTGCTAATCTCATCTTCGTCCGCATCCGCTTCAGCGTCCAGATGACCAATACCTCCTTCAGCCACAGGCTTAATGTTGCCGCCCTCGTCATCCTTACTCTCAGTCTCCGAATCATCGCTGCTCTCGCTTTCTGAGTCCGTCACAGCCGGGGGTGCAGTGCGAGAAGAAGAAGCTTTAGTCAGAGGTTTCAGAGACGAAGACCGTGTGACCTCGACCTCCTGATAGTAATCGTTCCGCCATTGGTCCCTCATGGCAATTTCGTCGTCTCCACCTTGGAGAGTCCTCTTGAGGTAACGATCGAATTCTTTTGACCCTTCGGCCACGGTCTCGAAGTGTTTCTTTCCCAGCACAGGTATTGGCTGGCCGGCCTTCAAATGAGCGGCCTCGTGCTCCACAAGCGCAATGGCCGTCTGGCAGGCGTTGCGTATTTGCCTGTCGGGTTGTCAAAACAAAAGTTTGGGGGAATGAGAAACACAAGAACATTATTAGCAATGGTACCGACCTCCCATTCCAGGTATTGTAACCCTCCTTTTGAAGTCGTCGATAGTGGCGCGACGCAAATTTCAGGATCTCTTTCTGCTTGATCTTGAATTGTATGACTCCGATCCTTGTCTGCTCATCGCGAGCTCGCTTGAGAAAGACCTCGTATAATTTCACTGTAGTATCGAGATCGATCCGTGGGTAGTACAGGCTCAACTGGATTCGTGATTTGAACGCTGGATCGATGCCACCCACACGGTTGGTTGTCAAAAATAGGATGCCTGCGTAATATTCCAAACTGCGCAGGAAAACACTGGTGACAGCGTTGCGCCTTAGATCAGTCTTGTTCCGTTTAGCAAGGAAGATGTCCGCTTCATCGAGCAAGAGGACGCAACCCCATTTGTAGGCCAGGAGGAAATTATGGTGAAGGTTCTTCTCAACCTCCATGGCTGACTCTCCGATATCCCCGCAGGTAATGGGAAACAGTGGCCTCTTGGTCTTGTCCGCCACACATTCAGCCGTTGATGTCTTTCCAACTCCTGGGAACAAGTCAGAATATTTGGAAGCACCGGGAGATGAGTACAAAGGCATCAAGAATAACGTGTGTCTCACCTGGTTCGCCATGCAGCAAAATGATTAGTCCAGCTCCCTTTCCTTTGACCAAGTCCAGTGCAGGACCGACTGAGTGAGGGCCTTGTGTAGGACTTATCCTCGCGTTCTCGTGGGTTTCCACAAGAGCCACTATGGTCCGTTTATGACTGGGAGAGAACATAAGTTCGTCAAAATTGTTGTCAAATTGCACCTCGGAAAGGTCTCCGGTATTCAATGTCACCCACTGGCGGCTGCGCAGCACGAAAGCATGCACCCAATTTGGAAGCAATATAATGTCCTCTTGTTCCAAGTCATCAGCTCTCCGAGACCGAAGGAGTCTATCGAGATCTGAAATCGGAGGATTGATCCCAGGGTGCTTCATAGTGAAGTCTTTAAAGACGTAGTCCGATCCACAATGACCTTCGTGTACAGAACCGTGGTAACAGAACGCCGGCATTCGCGTCTCGCGTTCGTCGCACTTGGTAAAATCCTCAACTGAGACTTTTCTGCCGAGCTGCCAATCAGGCTCGTTGTTGATAGCCAAGGTAACATCCACGATGACTTGAGTATCAAGTTGCTGAGGTGGTTCGTCTATTGTTCTGCCCCGGAACATGTGGTGAGAAAATGGTATACGCGTTAAACTCAAATATCTCTGCCCCTGTGTCTCGAATTCCCGGTATCGAAATTCCCAGTCTTGGTCGAACTTCAGCGGGAAAACTTCCAGAGACGTTATAGGCCTGCGCGCATGGTATTTTCGGATCAAGAACTTCTTTAAAACCGGCACGTAGTCTGTTCCGTTGAAACAAAAGCTGCAGCAATCCACCGCAAACCCTCCTATGTCCGTAGGTGCTGGTGCTTGACGGTCTTCGGGTACTATACGCCGTACCAAAATCTCTCTTCCGCCGGTGAAGTTGACCACTCGAAAGGCTTGGGCCTTGTTATTTGGGCTGACGACCGTATCTCCGAGTTCAAATAGATGCCACAGGTCACCGTATTCGATTTCAGTCGCTGTGCCTTCTTTGACTGCTCTACGCAGATCGAAAGTCGGCTTGAGATCCACGTCTAGGAAATCCACAAGGAGCTTCAGTTCCCGTAGTAGATCTTCCTTCCTGAATTCGACTGAAGCCGAAGCAAAGTGTTAGGACAGGCAACGGAGCGAAATACTTCAGACCATGTGGAGCGTAAAGGCTCACAATGACTAATTACGGAGGACAGTACTCACATTCTTCTACTACCCGTGTTTCGGCCACTTTACCGCTCACGTCCTCCCGTCGGTCTGGCTCCCACAAAACATCGATGTTGTGGATGCTGTCCCGTATTTCTTTTTCGTAAGCGACTAGGAGCTTCCATGGTCTCAAAAGTATGGTTGCAGCACCTCTACTTCCATCTGTCGTGTAGTCCCGTTCGCTGGGCCAAATGTAGCTATTAGAAAGAGTTTCCTTGCAAACCTTCTCAAGAGTCTTTACAAGTGGAGCGTATCGTATTCGCAGTCTCTCCGGTGTTTGTTGATGCGTCCGCTGACAAATGCTGGTCGAGTGGCTAGCTGTATATTGATCTAGACCAAGCACAGATGATGTGTCATTCTCATACACAAGGACTTCCAGTGATGCTTGCTCGTGAGAGGGAATGTTCGCTGAGTGAGGCGTTAGGAGGAATTCGCTATGTGAGGATCGTTTGGTGAACGATTTGTATGTAGGAGCCTGCCGTCTCGCCACGCTGAGCTGAAAGTCATCTGGTTTGTTATGAAGTTCGGCTTCTAGTTTCCGAATCTGCTGTTCCATTTCAGTGATTCTCATCTCGGTGAAGGTCAAATGCAGAATCGCCTGTTTCGATCGTCGTCTCAGATCGCCAGTCTTCTTCTCATCTTCCAGAAGTACCGAGCTAACGCCCTCAATCTGTCCCTTTATGGCCTTAAACCCAGGTGTCAGCTACATGTTCATAAGTGTTGGAATATAATGTGTAGCAGTGACTCAAACCTTGTTTTGGACCATAGGCCAGTCTTCGCCTGGGCCATCTTCAACCGCACTCTTCAGCAGGTCCACGATGACAGCATCCACCGTATCGACTGGAGTTGGATCTTGTGATTTACTCGGAGTTATAGCCATGTCTTCAGGCACTTGGCGACCTGTGGAGCTGGTTTCAGGGCCCCTAAAGGACGGATGTGCATACGGGGACGGCGTCTGCTCAGGCTGCTCTGAAACCTTTGATCCCGTGTCCGCAACTACAGGGTTCATTGTGAAGTGGGAATCTCCGTGTACCGAGACTATTCGAGGCTTTAAATGATGGCAAAATAGGCCCAGCTGGCCGAATGATCGCTCCTTTGGTCTGGATTAGAAATGCAAATGTTGTAACCCCGTCTCTGGCTCGGCTCTCGAGTGTGGTTACGGAGACATAGACAGAACAGGAAGAAAAGATAAATTCTCCGGAGCAGGGTGGTGCTCATCGATCCCGTCACAATTTGCCGGGTTCACCACATCATGGGAGATGTGTAGTACGGAAGAGGTGGGGTATGGAAGAGGTGTGGTGTGACAAGATTGATCTATTGGTAGTAGCCCCATACACGTCTGCATGTTTGCTGGTGCAGAAAAGCCTGCCCTGATGTAATTCGCACACATTGTCCACCGAGTTAGCACCAGGTCGCACGAAGTAGCACTGTCAGCATGACTGCAGTTACAGCTTACCAAAGCCACAGAGGCAGTTGTTTGAACTGATGTGATCAAGTCGCCGGCCTGCCGCGTCCCAATTTGGAACAAGGCATCGTGGGTTCTCGGCAAAGTTGTTTGCGCCGCCCCGTAAAGACAAGGAAAATGGACTCGCAGCAAGACCTCGAGCGAGAGGACTTCATTATGCGCCGTCCTCGCGCACCTCCAACGAATGCTGCAGTATTCACGGAAATCAATGACACTGCCCTTGGTGCCCCGGCATCTGTGTATATAGAAAGCCTCGACCGTTTTGGTTCTGTGGCGGAGGCCAGGAAGCAGGATCAGATCAAGTTAGGTCGTCCCGAGCGCGCCAAATTACCCTTTTGTTACAAAAATCGGCCTAACGTGTTTTCTTTTCCGGCAGTGCTGAGATGTGGAAGGAAGCCGATGAGGAAGTCAATCAGCTGTTCGATTTGATAGTCCAGGTCAACATGAAGATGGACAAAAAGAGTCCCAGCAGCCACCATCAGCGAACTAGCCTAAACTTGCGACAGTGCACCTGGGAACAAGTCATGGGAGAAGTCCAGTCACTGGCTACGCAATGGTCAACGAGCCCGAAGAGATCATCAAATATGATGAGATATCTGGAAAAGTTGGGACAGAATTCAGATGCCCTCAAGTCCTGGCTCGAGTTGCTACCAGCAGGTGATTACGGTTCCAGGTATGCGAGTGCTAGACTAGTTGCTCATCTGGACTTAATTAACACTAACTCCACACCCAGCATATGTGGTGTTTTCACAATCGCGGTCGAGGTGCGTTACATCCCACACGGATGTTCTTAGCCCGGCGGGGTTTGTCTGGCTGAAGAGAACAAGACGGAGGAATGGCTGACAGTATTTAGGCTGCTGGTGCCTTCTCAAGGGTAGAAGCCGTCATCTTCGAGACACTAGCTGAAATTCCCGAGATAATGGATGACGCCAAACGGTACATCGAGATATACGGCAGATATCGAGACCAGCTCCTGGAGAAAAAGACTTTCGAGCTCTACTTGTCTATACTCAAGGCCTTGAACCACATCATGCAGTTCTTCGTGGACAGTACATGGAGTAAGTCCGACTGAGAACTCCAGAGACCAGTTCTCGTCATGCTAAACAACATTGTTTACAGGCAAGGTCTATCAGCCAATTCTCAAGCAGTCATCCTACAAAAGCAAGCTGCTCGAAAGCTGCAAAGAGATCAAACTAAGAGTAGGTCGCGTTAAGAACGAAGCCAATATCTGCATGCAGAGACGCATAGTCGACCTAAATCATGAAATTCACCTCCATAATGGTGTTTTAAGCGATTCGAGCGAGAAAATGGACCAGACTCTCGCTATTTTGACAAATTTGTATTACAAACTCTTTCTCAGCTCTGAATTTCGATTCATTCCTATTCATGGACAGCAAGGTAGGTTTTGCCTTGCCCGTCTCAACACTGGGGAGCAGATAAGGCCTAACATGGGCGTTCCCAGATTCTGTTGTCCAGGACATGCAATCACCCAACCATGAAAAGCTAGTGAAAGAAAAACGTGAACGTCAGTGAGGTTTCTTATTCTCGTTCCCGTAAGATCTGTACAGCATGACTGATACTCAACTACCAAGGCGATTTGGAGCGCGCGAAAAGATTGCTAGACGTACTGAGATACAACCCCGATGTTGTGCTGACAGATACCGAGACGTGTTTGGGCCTTGGAACCGCACTGACTGAGGGTGACAAGGCCAGAGCGGCCGCCCTCGTCGACAACCCTAAATTCAAAGAATTCATGACAGAAACGGCATCATCTAGTGCCCTTCTCGTCAATGGAAACCAAGATCTATCTAGTGCAGAAGGCATCTCGCCTCTCAGCCTCGTGGCAGCCAGACTCGCCCAGATATCTGGGCAGAATGAGACCAGCCAGAGTCTTACCCTGAGACATTTCTGTGCCGAACACAGCATCTACGGCACGGAGCATCAAACTTCGTCCCCTGCAGAGGCCATGGTGGCCAGTCTCACAGGCCAGCTTGTCAGCCACATGCTGAGCCGGTCTGTTGAGATGGACCTCTCCTTCTTGGCACCGGAGAATTGGGCCGCCCTCGGAGATCTCGATCTCAAGGTGATGTGCACCATCTTTTTCGAGCTTGTGAAGCAGCTACCGTCGAAGACGATTCTTCTCTGCATTCTGGACGAGGTTGCGTTGTACGAAATGGGTGTTCACAAGCACAGTACAGATACGGTTGTGAGGAGATTGGTCCGACTCGTAGAGGCGAGTGATGAGATCGTTTTCAAGCTATTGGTCACTTGTCGGGGCCGAGCTTTGGGCATCGGCCAATACTTTACGGGGCATAAGCTGGATCTCGATGAAGAGGTGGAAGTAGAGGACTCTTCGACTTGGCGAATCGCCAGCATGAGACTCAACCCTTGATCTCCAAGCGGGAAATCTCACAATTTCAGATGGCGTCGACAATTAAGGAAGAGAGAATCATTGTTCCCAGATTTCAAGCTTCGCTTTTCCGCGTTAGAGAAGCAAGGAGTCCTATCAACACAGCGACGTAGGCATGCGATTCAAGCAAGGGCCATTTCGTACCTCGTTGCCGTCTGAATACTTTCGATGAGGCCTACTGATGTGTGTGCCTGTGTCCGCCTCTCCTCCCGAAACTTAACATTACAAACGGACATCTCCATCAGTCAATGCCATTATGGCCATGCCGAGGCTCCTCTCCAGGCTCTCTTGGGTCCCCGGCTAATGCTGCATTGTTCAATCTCCCTCACCTTCCCCCAGGGCTTGTACAGCGAATGAAACCGAAAATCCAACTTGCTCGCACTCCACATCTGGGGAGAGACGCGGTCAACCTGGATACATCAGGCTGCCTTGCATTTCTAGTGTACAGAATCATGAAGCGGTTGACTGAGACGTTGACGCAGAGCCCCTACGCCGGCCTGATTAGCGATCACATGCCTTGCGCACAATAAGCAAATACCATACTTACTTCCAAGCCTGCGACCCAGCAACGCCACCCGCAATCGCAGCCGCGATGACGACGACCAGAAAGAACATTATGACGATGAAAGTCGGCCGTGAGCACCCGCAGATCCTCCGGGTCTTCTCATCCGCCTGCTCGCCGATCTCGAGATCCGGCCCGATGCTCGACACCCGCTCCGGGCGCGGCTTGCGGTACCATGCCGAGTGCGGTGTCGGCGAGTTCTCCCCGTCGACGTCCCTGACATGATCGTCGTCGTCGGTCAGGACAGACTCGGCCTGCGGCTGGGCCCGGATGTCCGCTAGTCTGTGAGGGCCATCTGGCTTCCGGTACCATGGGGATTGAGGCTGCTCGTCGACGTCTTTGATCAGGGCGGTGTCCATGTTGTTCTGAATAGCAGGACTTGATTTCCCGGGGTTTTCTCTGTGCAGAAAGCCTGGGTGGGTTGAAAGAATAGGCGATTTCGAGGTCTAGACTGGTCCAGAGTCAGAGTTTTGGTTCGAGTCCCGCTGCAGAGCGTGATGTAGTCATGCCCGTGGCTTGAGGCCTCGCGGCGATTGTTTGTTTGTACATACGACGCACTACATACGTAGAGTAAGTTGTATCTCAACACCAGCTAGCTGGTGGGCAGGATCTTTCCGCGAACAGCGCATAAGACAGATCGAGCTCGAAACAGAGCTAGGCTGCCAGCTGGCTACTGCTACGTGCGAGAAAAACGATGTTCGGGCGGTGACAATCGAAGGACTCATCCTTCCTGCCAGGCCTTTGTCCACCAAGAGACACAAGCCTCGATATGCGGGGGGTGGGGGGTAGGAGGCACGGGAGGCTCATCATACTTGGCGCAGCATGAAACAGAAACGGCACGCGAAGGCAGAAGAAAAAAAAAGTGCATGCGGCACAGCATTCGTGCTCAGGCAACGATCAGCACCCTGCCTGGCTGCATCGGAAGAAGGCCCTCAGCGTCAGAAACGCCTGTTTGTGGGCGGAGGGGGTGCGTGACACAGCCTTGATTACTTCTGCGCGGTTGGGAATTGTGGGCCGTTCCCATGTGTGCTGCAGGTAAGACAGGACAGGCGACGCCATGGCACCGCCGGTGAGGCGCCTCGTTTGCGGGTCGCACATGACCCGTGGCTCAGCGCCACGGCAGGATGGCTTGGGGAACGTCACCCGGTCGGCATTTGTTTGGTTGGGGGCCGCAGGCAGAGACCTGCAGGAGCTTAGGTCGGCGGCAAGACTTGTGATGATTTTTTTTTAAATCTTGTGTGGCATAGTGCATGCAAGCGCCTCGAGTTGTTGCGATTGTTGAGCAACCAAGCATGAGTGGAAGTTGAGATGTGATTATGTTTATGCTCTGCTTTGTAGCTATATTGTGCCGTCTTGAAATTATCTTCCCTCCGGTCTAGAACCTCGATGCGCCTGATTGAATGAAGCCGTCTTCGTCCCAGTAAATGCAAAGGTGGTGATGTCTATTCCGTCATAAGGCCCCCCTGGTATCATTGGTCGTGAAAAGTATACTCACGTACACCGCATTCATCGTACATGCATGGCCAGGTCTCAGATCTTGGTCATCTTCATCCCGACCTGTACCCACCTCGCAGCCAGGTAAACAAACACCGAACAGGTCATGGCCATGCCGCAGAACAGCTGCAGCCCCAGGAAGTCACCGTTCTGGCGAGACACAATCGCACCAGCAATTGGCGAGCCCGTCAGGCCACCAAAGCTCATTGCAACAAATGCAATGCCGTTGCGGTTGCCGATCTGGCGGATGTCTGAGATCTGGGCAATGAGGGATGGGCTGATTGAGATGACGCCACCAGATGCGAAACCAAAGAGGATTGCGAAGACGATGAGAGCTGCTGGGGAATTGTTGGATGGGATCCAGACAGCGAGGGTGACAACTGCCGACAGCGTAGTGATGGCTATTACCGTGTTGTAACGGCCCACCTTGTCTGCGACTATGCCTGGGATGATTCGTCCGAAGATACTATTGTGGCACGTTAGCACTCGGTAAAATTTGACTGGGGAAGTGGAGAGGGTTCTCTCTCACCTGACAGCGTTGATGATAGGCAGGAGGTATTCAACGAGAGTAGGGTCCATGCCGGCTTGCTGAGCCTGTAGGATGACATAGTTGAAGGGGATGAACATTCCCCAGAAAAAGAGGAAATTTCCCGCCAGCGTTAGCGCAAATGCCGGCTCCTTGAAGCCTGCGAGGTAGTCTGCGATGACCAGTGGCTTCGGCCGGGGAGGCAGTCTGGTCCTGATGGTGACGCAGCTCATGGCCAGCAAGCCCAGGTAGACGAAGGCAACTGCGCGCATGGTCCATGGGAAGCCGATCTTGGGGATGAGCTGCTGGATCATGATGGGCATTACGACACCGCCGACGGAGCTGCCGCTCACCATGATACCAAGCGCTGCTGCCCTTTTCTTGAAAAACCATGAAAAGACGCTTGTCATGCAGGCGTTGAAGACAGCCGATGCGGCGATGGCGGCGCAGACGCCCTGCGCGAGGAAGAACTGCCAGTACTCGGTGCAGAGGCTCGTCATCATCAGGCCGAAGATGTACACCACCGTGCCGATGACGAGCATCCAGCGCGGCCCATACACGTCGAAGACCCGCCCGAATATCAGCCCAAAGAAGACCAGGCCCCAGACCTCCATCGACGTGATCCAGGAAACCGTACTGGCCGAGTAGTCGGCAAGGGGGCCGCGCAAGTAGTACTCCTGGAAGACCCCGATGCAGTTGATGAACCCAAAGGTACAGAACAGCCCGCACCAACCGCCAAAGACTACCAGCCACGCCTTGAGGCCACCGTCAGGGAAGTCGCTGGGGTGGAAACCCGAGCCAGGCGGTGGACCGGCTGCATTCTTCTCGCCAGCCTCCCTTTGCTCCCTCTCGCCCTCTTCGATCTCCGCGTCGGCGACATTTCTTGGTTTGCCACTGATATTTGCGTTTGTCTGGCTGTTCTTCGATTGGATCCGATCCAGGGACGGCTTCCTGGATTGGTAAGGAGTCACATCGGCCTGTGTTTGCTTGTGCTTCTCGAAGTCTCTCGACGAGTCCGAGTGCGCGCTGACGGTGTCAGACATGTTGGACTTGACTTGGACTTGGACTGACGCCTTGATAATATTTGCGACTAATACGTTGGAGTCTTGCCAAGAGTTCGGCGCGGCCACTTTTAGTTGGATTAAGCTTGTTTTCGCGCACAGGTTGAGCCTCCAAGATGGCGGTGACAGGCCAGTCTTGATGCCTATCAGGGTGTTTGGGGAAGAACTAGAATGGATGTGATCCTGTCTTCGAGATCAGTTTTTGAATTCTGCATGGGAGACAATTGACAACTAGGGCAGGATAGGGATGACTTTCAATGGATCATCTGAAAAAAGATTGATAATGGGATGGGTGTATGGAAATTACCCCGTCTCAGGCCCAACCCCCAGCTCGGTCGGAGCTACGAGCCGGCATTCTCGAACAAAAGACCGGATTTCCAGAGAGACAGAGGTTGCCGGTATGCCCCAGAATGCGGGATCAAGGGGTTCTGGGGTCCAGCCCTGTCAAGGCCGAAACATTGGGCCGATTCCGATTGAAAGAATGCGGCGAGCCTTATTTAGGATCGGTAAGCAACAGCCTGGCGTCGTTCCTAGTGAAGCTGCCTCGATGACAGAATCCGGAGATAAAGGACGTGGAGCCGTAAACAAGACTGCCGGAATGTGGGAAACATGCTTGTTGGCGTACCCCCACTGATAGCGTACTGCCAGACCCAGACACCAGACGAACTACTTCGTTGCACATAACGGCCAAACTAACATCATCAACAGCACTATTAATAACAATGAGCGGCCATAACGTGGTCTGGTGTGTTGATGTTGGGCAGATGGTACAGGTAAGCTGTCGCTGACTGCTCGTCGCAACCGACCCTCCTTCGCGGAGGAATACCAGCAAAGCGGGAGCGAGGCTAGCACCGAACAAAAAGATCGGGCCAAAAACGCCGTCTTGATCGGAGGTTAAGTGGGACGCGAGTAGCGAAGCCAAGCGCCACGCTCTTCCACATTGGCCCTCGTCGTCGGCCCCCAATGACTCGGGATGAACCAGTACGTTGGACTCGGAAGGGCCAGCTCGGAGATTCGAGCTGATGCCAAGCCAAGTTATCTCAAGATCTGATAATCTGGCCGAGTTGTTGATCGCCATGTCAGCGAGGCGATTTTCTCTTTTCACAGCGTGGTTCCGGGCCTGTGCTACCCGTCAGTGCGTGCATCTTACGCCGAGAATTGGATGAACATGCCGTCCGTGTCTTCGGGGCCGAACAAGCCGGCGCGTAAGTCCTAGTTAACACCATTTTCTTCTTGCGTCACACATCTCACTCAACACGAACCTTCTCGTACAGCGCTCGCCGCTCCATCCCTGGAAACATGATCACGAATTTGGCGTGCAGAGCACCTTCCATATGCTCAGCATAATCATGGAGGATCTGTCGAACTTTTCCGTTTCCAGACAAGTGGCCAACGAAGACTCATTTCTCGGCTCTAACAAACTGCGAGGCTGACGATGCAGTCATATTGGATTTGTAATGTTTATTCGTAGTTGCTGTGTTGATACATATGGATTAGAGTGAGTAGGACCGCTGCCGTCCTAGTCGCAAGCGGCTAGGCCTTTGGACGTCGCTTATGATCTGACAAAGTCCTTCAGGTCTTTGCTGTCCTCAAAGTGAACCTTCCCATCCTTGCCCACCGTAGCCACGTGCATAGCCAACGGTTTCTCGGTCGATGATCCCGGTGTGCCTGCGCCGGCGACTGGTTCGGGGCTTGCCACCTGCTTCTGCGGCTTAGCAGCTGCCTCGACTGCTTTGGGCACCACGCCAGCCTCGGCGTCTGCGATTTCGTTTACTTGCTCCCTCGTCAGCACGTCACTGACTCTGACGCCTCGGCTGGACATCAGTATTGTCGTCGGGCCCTTGAACTGCAGGAAGAGCCGGTCTCCAAAGATGGATCTCCTGGCTGTTGTCCGCAAGCTGTACAGCGCCCGGGCGAGGAACTTGTAGAATCCTGTCTCTTTCGTATCCTTCCAGAACTTGGCCCACCCCTTCGGCACCAAGCTCTCGGGCAGTGATGGGATCTGTAACGTCCAGGAGGAGCTCTTGAATCGGAAGGGCAACGGGAGGTTCCTGTCGACGCTGTACGCGACGACATGGCTGGGATGCACAACCAGCTCCTCACCCTGACCTAGCGTGACCTGGTATATCTGTCCCGGCGCAGCCAATGCGACTAGACCCCTGCCTGTAACATGATGATTACCCCAGTGTGCTGGTGCCAGACCGCGCTGGATTCGAGGTGTGATGCTCAAGGTGT
This sequence comes from Diaporthe vaccinii, assembly GCA_039880775.1. NCBI lineage: Eukaryota > Fungi > Ascomycota > Sordariomycetes > Diaporthales > Diaporthaceae > Diaporthe > Diaporthe vaccinii. Next base: position 1,217,994 of record JBCEDN010000011.1, read on the forward strand.
GGCCCGTCCAGGCGAGGAGAGCATTTCGTTGGGCGACCTGCCAGTCGGTGGTGCCATCGAGGTGAAGGATGGAGAAGGTAGTGTTGGGCGACTTGGTAGCGATCAAAGCTGTCACGGGAGACGTGGAGGATATCCGCTGGTAGAGAAATGGCATAGCAAGGAGTGCATGACGAAAGGGCGAGAGAAGTCGAAGGGTAGATTGTGTCTGTCGGAGCACAGTACGGTCAGCCAAATGAAGCACCTATGTAGCTGCCGAGCATCCTCACATTCTCTGCTTTGCCTGCCACTGTTACGAGAGTGCCTCTTCTCGTGTAGAGCTTCTGGGAGGCTGACAGGGTGACGGAGAGGAGAGAGTAGGGAGAGCCGAGCACTTCGAACCGAGCATCTAGTTACAACCCATATCAGCGTATTGTTCAAGTATATCAGGCCAGGAGTTCGCCAATACCTGCTGGGTCTCTTGCCTCGACCGCTGCGCCGAAGGCATCACCTCCCAAGCGAGGAGACTCGGTTGATGGCGATGCGCTGAGCTGAATCGCGCGACACTGCAGGCAGATCCAGGAGGGCCGTATCCTGCCCAGAGGCCGCGCTGCCCTGACCAGCGGCAATTGACCTCGCATTGTAGGGGTATGGGCTGCTCGGTGGCAGCAGTATTAGAGAAGGAGTGTCTGAGGCGGGATGCGTGCGAGTCCGCTCGGCGGCATCGTCAAAATTCGGACCTGCCCGGTACTTGGAATAATGACGGAAGAGAGCTCCGGAGAGGCGCACGGGCCAGGATACTAAAACTGGAGCTGCACTACTTCTCCAGCAGCGGGAGCAGCAGCAATTGACCCCACAGTAACTTTGTAAAAGTGGGCAGGGGTGAGCTCGACACGGCCGTTGCTGCGACAACCAAAACCTTCCACAATATTGTACAACACAGGCCAGGGAGTCGGCCTGTGCAATTCGACACTTGAAGCTCTTCAGCCCCCGGGACCTGTGCGCAGTACGGAGAAGGGGAAAGGGGCCTTTCAATCGTGTGGATAGGTGCCAATTGGACTTGTTGTCTTCCGTTATTGGTTTCACTGTTCAATTCTACACACCCTCCACGCCCTACTTCCGTCTGCACCGGTACCAACATGTCTGTCAGGGTCGTCGCAAGGATACGACCATTGCTGGAGGGCGAGGCCGAGAAGGACGTGATCGTCCGCGCAGACAGCAAGGATGGCAGCAAGAAGCCGACTGTTGTCAAAATACCAAACCCCAAGAACGAGTCTGAGGATTTTAATTTCTCCTTCGGTGGTGTCTACGACCAGTTGGCCACGCAGGAGGCCTTGTTTACTGCCGAAGGCAGGTCGACTTCGTCCAATGCGTATCGCCAGCGCAACAACTGACAGACTCTCCGCCACAGTTTCCCCCCACATGAAAGCCCTTTTTCAAGGCCTCGATGTCACCATTTTCGCATATGGTGTAACTGGAACAGGCAAAACACACACGATGCGAGGAGGGCTGAAGCTCGCGGATCGAGGCCTCATTCCCCGGCTCCTGAGCAACGTCTTCCGCCGAGGAAAGAAGACGGCCAAGGACTCCGATGGTGCCACCACTGTCGAGATCTTACTGTCATACTACGAGATTTACAACGACAAAGTATTTGATCTCCTTCAGCCTCCAGAGAAGCGCACGCCTTCTGGACTGCCCCTGCGTGAGGCCAATAGCAAGACGGTTGTGGTTGGCTTGTCGGAACAGCCATGCGAGGACCTGAAAGACTTTGAGAAGCTGTACATTGAGGCGAACAACAACCGTATCACGGCAGCCACTAAGCTCAATGCTCACAGCAGTCGCAGTCACGCGATCCTGCGCGTCAAAGTGACTCAAACGACGGGCGACCAGGTCCTCGAGAGTACTGTGTCTATGATCGACCTGGCTGGATCAGAAGACAACCGTCGCACTGAAAACAACCGCGAACGTCTGGTCGAGTCTGCCGCCATCAACAAATCCCTCTTCGTTCTCTCACAATGCGTCGACGCCATCTCTCGTGGTGACAAACGCATTCCCTACCGTGAATCCAAGATGACCAGAATTCTGTCTCTTGGTCAGAACAATGGAATCACTGTCATGATCCTGAATCTCGCCCCGATCCGGAGTTACCACCTGGATACCCTCAGTAGCCTGAACGTCAGCTCACGCGCCAAGAGGATTGAGGTCCGGGAGATCGAGAATGAAATTGTTTTCAAGCAGGCACCACGGTCTATGACCCTAAGCGGAACGGGCATTCAGCGTCAGCCTTTGCGGCCGCTAACGAATGTGCACAACGTCCACGCGGGTACGATGGCGAAGGAAAAGGCGGACAAGGAGAAGGGGAAGGGAAAGCCTGCGAAGGCGTTCAGTGTCTTTGTGGATCGAAAAACTGCAGCTGCTCGTCCTGTCGGAGCAACACTGTCTTCCGAACCGAGGAATCCACTTTCCAGCAAACGCAAATCTGACGCCGTTGATGCATCTGCCCGGCCATCAAAGATGGTCCGTCCAGCTGCGGCGACACGACCTCAAACGACCTCTGCCTCGCAATCAATGACCATGTCAGCCGCGCAAATTGAAGAGATGGTTGAGCGTAAAGTGCAGGAGATTCTGGCTTCCAGGATCGCAGCAGAGTCTCGGCAACAGGAGGAACATGCGGCTGCTCCCGTTCAACCGCCTTCAGCTGACATCAGTGAGGCCGTGCAACGAAGACTCGACGCCCTTGAGCGACGCATCGAAGATACACAAGGGGAAGCAGTTGGTGGCAAATCCGAGGGCATGCGGCTTCTACTCCAAGCAAGGAAGCTCAAAGAACAGGGCGACGACGAGGGTACACTGACATGCTACGAGTCCGCACTGCGGTACTTCCCCAGGCAACCGAAGCTGTTAGGCAAGATCGAAAAGTTGAAGTCAAAGATTGCTGCAAAGAGCGCAAGCGTCGAGGCAAGCGAGCAGAGCAAGGAGCAACAGAACCCTAAAAGCAGGAAGAAGGCTGCAAGGCGCCATCCCAATGAGGAAAGCGACAGCGAGGCAGGCGCTGAAGCTGACGAGAGCTACGTCGACAACGCTCCTCCTCGTTCCCAGCTCAACCCGAAAGCCAAGGCTTCGTCTCCTCACGAGGCCAATCTCCTTGCCAGCCTCCCAGCAGATGACCCCCGCACGCACCAGCTCCTCGATATCGTGAACTCGCGCGACGTGAACCTGATCAAGGGACTCCGTGGCTTCGGCGCAAAGAAGGCGCAAAGTCTGGTCACGCGCCTGAACGGCATCGACTACAGCGGCACGCGTGCTGACCAGTTCAGAGTCGATTCGCTAGTTCAGCTGAGCGGGGTCTTCGGCATGGGCGAGAAGGTTGTGGAGAAGGCATGGGAGGGCCTTGCAGGTGTGGGCCAGGGTGTGTGCTGAGTGGGCATCTGGGATCAGGTAAAAGAGGTTTGTCCCCGTGGTTTGTATCGCTGCCTCGAAGCATACGCGCGGCGCAGTGGTGCCGCCGTGGTTATTCTGTATTACAGTTGGCTGTTATTCTATTGTTTTTGCTGGTCCCTGTCCTCATGCATGGCGAGGCGTTATGGAAGGCTTCATGGGCGAGCATTGCTAGTTACCTAGTTCAAGTACTATCTAAAAGCCTGAAAGGTTCATTGCATTCCCCTGTGCTGCCACGGGTTTCGATGGGTACTGTATCACCGGAGGTTTTCTTGTTGGGCCAATGCTTGACTCGCTGGTCTGCATGCTCGAGCAGCCTCACCACTTCGAGAAGGCTAGCATCAACTAGCATGTTTGTCATCGAGATCAACCTGGCGTTCTATTCGCCCCAGTATTCCACCTTGTTGATCCCCTTGAGACACACTGTTCTTGGATAGGAAGGACTATGCTACAGACTGTTCTCCCAGCATCTGTCGTGCGAGCGTCCCAACGAATTTCGCATCTCATTACCATACTTTCGACCTGTGGCGCATAAGGAAATCCAAACGTTTTCTTCCGATCAGTGTGGAACAGTTCGGCCTGAAACTTGCGCCATGCCTTCCAATATCCATCGGCCTCGCTGGCGTGCGAACTGCCACAATGCTAGTTGAGTTTGGCTGGTACTGGCACTCGCACTTGTAGCTGGGCACGAAATCACTCGTCCTAGTAGATATGTATGATGACCCATTTGTACAGCATAGCGAGCATATCGAGTTGCCATTCAAGTACTTTACGTGAGACATAAATCCTCGTTCTCGGTTGTCCCAAGTCCTTGAATTCCTTTGTGTGGGTGTGACCTGGATGCCCCTGGATATTTCAGTGGAGCGACGACCACCGCCCTGTGCTCTGTGATGACTGACTGAAGAAAAGACTGGACTGTTTCGAAAGTGCCATATGACATGCGGTCATATCTTCTAAAACCAGATGGTTATAAACTCGGGCACCTCTAGAGCCCCATCGTGCGAGTGCTACGTGGCGCGGACTGGATATGGCCTCAACTTCTGGCCAGGCCAACTACCTGCACTAAGCTTGTTAGCTCCCAGCCAACATCCGCCCGCCGTGGGAGCAGAACATTTGGACGTTCTAATACCTCTTGAATGGCTTCTGCCGCGGGCCGGACTTTCCCCCGTTTCATTCCACACATAACGCCTGCCAGAGGAACTCTTGGTGCCGGGTTACACCCCATCATTGCTCCCTACAACGCACACAACGTTGCTGATCGCCTCACCAATTCTCATCGCGAAAAACGTGTACTGACCTACAGCATGAATTCCAAAATAACATCCATCTTCAAGACCAACAGCCGCGCAACGGCCAGCTCAAGCAATGAGACCATATCCGTGGCAGCCGGCGAGCAGGCCGAGAACAACACCGGCCTCAGGGAGCAGATCTCGACGCGCCAGTTCATCTTCATGGCCCTGGGCGGGTCCATCGGCGCGGGGCTGTTCATAGCATCGTCAAGGGGCCTGCAGCAGGGCGGGCCGGGCGGGCTCTTCTTCGCCTTCGCGCTCGTGGGGCTCGCCGTCTGGCTGACCATGTGCGCGCTGGGCGAGCTGTCGGCCAGCTTCCCCGTGCAGGGATCCTTCTACGACTTCTCGGTGCGGTTCATCTCGCCCAGCTGGGGTTTCGCCATGGGGTGGAATTATAATGTGAATTTCATGCTCATCGTCCCCTTTGAGGTCACGGTTATCATTCTCATCGAGAGGTACTGGGGTGAGGCTGTCCCGGGTGTTGCGTTGGTGCCTGTTTTCATATTGGGGTTGTTTGCCGTGCATGTCTTTGGGGCGAAGACGTATGCTGAGGTTGAGCGGGCTCTGGGAATTGCGAAGATCGTAGTCCTGATGATGTTTACCATCACGGGTGTTGTCATTGCCGGCGGAGGAACCCGTGAAGCAGATGGGAGTGGCTTTGAGAACTGGCAAAAGTGAGTCCTGCGTTTTCCTTGCCGCTGCTAATATTGAAAATAAATCCTGGCATCTCCTCGAATCTGCAATGAGCTGATAATATCTCTCTAGTGGACAAGCATTCCTGAACGGCGGAGCTGGCTTTATATCTGTCTTCGTTGCCGCAGGAATGGCCTATGGTGGGACTGAGATGCTTGGCCTCACCGCAGCGGAGTGCAAACAGCCTCGAAGGGTTATGCCTTTGGCATCAATCCTCGTTGTCGGCCGTCTGATAATATGTTATCTCCTCCCGCTGTTTGTGGTTGGGCTCGTTCTGAAGCCTTCAACCTTGAGTGAGCCGCAGTTCGCCAAGCTGCATGCTGTCTCACCGTTTGTCGCTGCCGCTCAGAAGGCAGGCATCAAGATTCTCCCGCACGTCATAAATGCATTCCTCATCGCTGCAGTATTCAGCATGGGTAGCTCTGCGTTCTTCGCTTCGTCAAGGAGCCTGACCGCGATCTGCAAACAGGGAATGGGCCCAAGAATATTCGCGAAGACGACCAAGGGCGGGCTGCCGAGGAACTCGATTCTTGCTGTTTTGGTCGTGGCACAGCTGGCTTGGATCACCGCCGCTCCAGATGGGTCATACATCTTCGAGTGGCTCCTTGCATTGGCCTCGACTAGCAATTTCTTCACGGTATGTCCATTCCTCGATGTTACCTAGGCTTGGAATGGAAATGAGAACACTGATTTACTGATTATTGACAGTGGTTGAGCATCTGTGTATGCCACATACGCCTCCACCGCGCCATGAAGCGCCAAGGCCGCAGCAACAACGAGCTCGAGTGGAAGTCCCCTACCGGCGTCTGGGGCAGCTACCTGGCCACTATTATTATTGTCTGTTGTATGGTCTCACTCGTTGTCAGCGCCGCCTTGCCGCCTGTCATACCGACTTCGAGACCTCATGTTGAGACTGCAATGCAGAATATCATAGGTTTCGTTGTCGTATTTGTGTGCTGGGTTGGTCACTTGCTGATCGCTGCCCGAAGGAACAACAGTTCCTGGAGGGAGAGATTTTTGATACCTCTTGACCAGCTGATGTTGCCGGAGCTGGACGCTGAGCAACCATTGGGGTCATTGGAAAGATCTGCTGCTCAGATGAATGACAAAGTTGAAGCAACGGCATAGAATTAAAGACATAAGTTATTTTCTCAAAAGATATACCAGACATAAGCTATAATACTCGTGCTGCAAATAAAGTAATTCAGTCCAGCCAGGACGCCGACACTATTGAGTACGGGCTACCCACTCGGATGACCCTTTCGTCCAAGATGAAACATTGAGACGAGGAGTTTCACATTCTAGAGAAGAACATCTGAGGCAATTGAACGTCAGCTGTGAAAACAAATTTGGGTCTGGTGCGCCCCTTTCTCTGACGGAGAGGAGGAGGAACCAGCCAACCAACATGTGGGTCAGAGGCAGCCTAAGTGTGAAGGCCGTGATTCATAAGGTCATTGCCAGACCAGAAAGCAAGGCCATCGTAAAGGAGAGGTCAGCTTTATAACTGCGCCTTATAGCTGTGGAGGTCTCAGTCTGGCCAGGCAAGCGCCGTAAGACCTAAACGGAAGGGCTGCATGGGCATTACTATGTACAGTAGGGGAACGGTGGGTAGGCCCCGGAGGCCGGCCCTGACGCGGCCGGTTGTCCTCCGTAGACAGCAGGCGGGGGCCCAGACGTTGACAACAAATAATCTATCACAGGCTCAACTATGGGAGAGCGGACGGGATCCCGTATTTTCCTGTATCTATGGTCGTATGTGCTTGAGTTGCGGGAAAGGTGAATCATATGTGGTTTTCAGCAACTCACAACGCGAGGAAAAATAAGGACTCCTTTTTTTCCTTTTTTTCTTTTTAAGCAACCCAGGCTATGATGGGGACCATGGACAATATGATAAAGGTTAGATAGTCCGGCAAAATATGTCCAGGTCTATAGACTTTTCCAGTGTGGATTGAGGAAGAATATGTTTACTATGAAACTAGCATTGCTCAAGATTGGGAGTCTGGTAGGTTGCTACGCTGTTGACCGGACCTATCCGGTGACAAGTTTATTCCCGAACGAGGGTCTTGATGCGACTGAACAAATGGAATACTGCTCAGGTTTGTCGGAATCTGCTGAAGTAAGGGCTGCTCCTGGACAAAGTCCATCGGCCTGCTGGTTTGTGGCCAGTGGGTTGACTGTTGGAATTCAGGTTGCCTTTGTTGTCGATGTCCCGCAAGCGACATATTTCGGTTGGCGTCCATGTGCTGATCTGGGTAAATTTGGGCTTGAACGTGCCTGATTCGGTTCACGATGCTTGCGCCACGTCCGCCGTCACCATCAGAGTACACGTAGCTGGTCTCCCCTTCGTAGTCGTCATCCCTCTCCTCGTTCAGGCGAGCCCTACGAGAGTCGTCGCCTCCAAGGATGTGCGCACGGAAGCTATGATACTCCTCAATCAGCTTCTCGACCTGTTGAAAGTGAGAGGACCGAAGCTGAGGCTGAAAACCCGAGCTGGCATCCAGGCCCGGTTGCTCTGCTTCCTGGCGTGCCAGCGCTGCTGCAACCAGGAACGCGTTTCGAATTTGTCTCCCGTTCCAAGCCCCTTTCCCCTTGGGATGCTTGTTACAGTGCTCAAATGCGAACTTCATGACATCTGCTTCCACAATGAAGAGGGGTCGTTCTCCACTGGCCTCCTCCTGCTGCTGCTCAGATTCCTGGAGCCTTTTGATATTTGTTCGGAATATTCTCTCGATTTCTGTCGGCCCCAGGCGTTTATAGTGCAGGATTATGTGAATTCGGGATGACATAGCAGGATCGAGCTTGCCAATGCGGTTTGTGGTGAGCATGAGAATTCCCTTATAGTACTCGAGCTTCTTCAAAAAGACTGTATCGCACTTTTGTGAGTAGGCTATACTTCTCCTTTGTAATTATTCACTTCAGATAATCAGGAGTTGACTCGGTATCACTTACTCGAGACATGGGCGTTACTACTGCCCATATAGGTGCTCCTCGTGCTGAGGATTACATCCGCCTCATCCATGAGCAGAACGCAGTCCCACAAATGAGCCAGGCGAAAGACCTCATCCAAACTCTCCTCGAAACCCCAATTGGTGGGAAGATCGTTGCAGGAGATGGGGAATAAGGGACGGCCGGTTACTTGGGCTACGGCCTCGGCGGTAGCTGTTTTCCCCACCCCGGGCTCTCCGTGCATCATGATCAGCAGGCCTCTGCCTTTGCCGGGGATGAAGTCTTGACTTTGTGCTTGCATATTTCCTTGTTTCTCGATCTTCCTCTCGATTAATTGCCTTCGGAGATGGGATTGAACCGCAGCCTGGATGATGTGTTTGTGTTCGGTTGGAAGTTGCAGTTGATCGAAGGTCCCGGTCTCCAGCGGGATCCTCGTCAGTAGTCGACCATCGACAGGCAGGAACTTTCGTTTTCGAAGAGCATACACGAAGACTCGTAACGCCACAAGGGCAATATCGTCGCCTTTCGGGGTCTGTCGAGGCCTTGTGGTTTCTCGGACGTAGGGGTCTGTTTTCAAGTACTCATCATACTCGGCCATAGGGTAACAGCGGTTGCTAACAACGAGAATATCGTTTGAATACCGGATTACTTTTTGACGTTTGCAATCCGACCACGTCGTGATCTTGTGGGGACTGTAATACTGCATTGTCCGGCTTGCCTTGCGACTGTGGGCCTTGGGCTCGAGGTCCAAGAAGAACTCCGCATACTGTGGATCTGAGTTCCAAGCTTCTCGGAAGTCGACGATGACTTGGCCTTGGATGTACTCGGGCCTTGCCTGACGGAGATGCGCAGACCCCGACTTTTTATTGTCAATGACGGGGATTCCCATTGGGTTCGTAATCAAAGACCACCCTTCTAGAGCCATGTGCCAGCCATCGATGTTGTCAACGACCAGGCGGCGTTGTTCTATGTGATGGTCCAGAGTCTTGCGCCAGTCAACACAGAAGCGTAGAGGGTATATGGCGAGCTCGTTGACGTCCTTCTCCCCCGCAAATCGAGACATGTTGAAGTAGCATCCCACAGCGCCGTATGTTGCACCATCGTATTCTAGGTAATATAGCTTCGCGACGAACTCGTCCTTGTCATCCTCATTAACCTCTTGCTTTCGTATTGTCTTTCCCGAGTAGAATCGCCAAATCTTCTGGTGGGTACTTTTCTCCTGAGGAGACTCCTTCATGCGGCCCGCCAAATCAAGATTGTCGATATCCTCCTGAACCGATTTTGACAGTGCCTTGTGCGGCACGTATACTAGGTCCCCAGGTTTGAAAAGGCATCCTATATCGTCGAAGTGGATTTTAGTCCCCTTCCTGGTGCTCGTCGACGTCTCGTGCAATTCCGTGTATTGCGGTAACAGCCTCTCCTCGACAAACTTGATGTAGCAACGCAGATCATCCAGCAACTTTGGATCGAGAGATCCGCCATTCTGGTTGATACTTGCTCTATCCCTGTCTGATTCTAAGTGCTGAATGGTTTGCTTGAACCTGTCATGGTTCTGAAGCAAGTATTGGAAAGGTCTGACATAAGTGTGTGGTTTGCTTTCCCAAGTATGCCCAGTTGTCTCTCCGAAGAAGTCAAGCAATCTCTTGGACTGGATTCTGACGCGATGTATTGAACCAGAGCTGAAACCAACTCTACGGATCTGGCTCGATATTTGAGACTTTGGAGATTCGAATGTCCCAACTACCTTCAGTCGCTTGGCCGCTTCAGAAGCCATGCTGTTCTCCAATTGAGGTCCAGCAATCAGAACCTCGATAGCGTGAAGTGGTTCGTCTGGTGAGAATCGGTTGACGAAATGCTCCCAGTCGCATTCTTTGACGCTAGAAACCATGTTCTCCTGGCTCAGGTCTTCAACAGCGGTCCCGCCGGGGTCATCGCCCTCCTCTACACTGCCGTATTTTTTATCCTCTTTGACTCGGGCCTCAAGTTTCCCGAGTAAGCTGTCAAGTCGTTGGTAGATTTCCGCGGCCTTGGCCATTGGTTCGACGTCATTTGGCTCTTTTGAGGGCCCAGAATTCATGTTAAGGGACATTGTTATGGGAACTCAAGGATTCTAAGTTCCTCGAGAATTGTATCAAGCGGTTTCAAGAATAATGTCCACAGTAATTTCTCAAGTGTCAATAAGAAGGTATTTGCAGTGTGGCAATAATTTGGGCACCGTCTTCAATTATTCTGTGGGGGACATCAGCAATTTTTCTACTTTGGGCGAGTGTCTAAACTACCAAGCTGATATACCTCATCTACCTGCCTAATGTGGCGGCTCATGCTGCGTTCACAGCGCAGATGGGCGTAGCTCGCTGGCCTATAGCGAACGTTTGCAACCCCTGTAGGCGTGCCAGCCATGTCAGCTTCCATGCAAGTTGCTGAGTGATCGAACCACAGCCAAGAAAGCGTAGGCTCTTCTGACCCAACACACAGCGGAATACGATATGAACCAAGGAAAAGATCAATTATCAGCAGATCGACAAGAAGGGTGTGCGACACAACAAACGCTAGGTGTGCATTTTGACGTGGAGTAAGCCTTGGTGATTTATTGGACCTCGCTTTGATCCATCCTGCCACGTCATCACACCCAATACTTGAATTCTTTTCCTGGAAATTCGCTGGCTGCAGATTTTGATTTACCTCAGAATCCTTGGTGGACACTTTTGTTACCATTTCACACTCATAGCATCTCCCCCGTTTCCGTCATCGTGTCATCGTCAACAGAGCCATCGATTCCATTATCCAAGGAGATGTAAGGTCGACACAACTCCCCCATAATGAATCAATGTCCTCAGAATCGCGCCAGCCCCCAATCAACTCCGCCAAGCCAGCCCACGAATACTGATTCCCCGCCAGTCATCCTGCATGCAGACGATGACCTTATTCGGGCTTTCCGTTATGAGGATTGTTCTTGGGACGAAGTAGTCTCGGCGATGGCAGAAGCGAGGGCTGAGTCAGATAAAAGAAAAAGAAAGCTGCCTGTGAGGATATACAAAAACAGGGCCGTGGTGACTACCCTGGAGTCACTAAGCGATATGATTCCCGACCAAAATGGACTAGGCGTCTTGCGTGGAGGTTTAAAGACCATTTTCAAAGTATGTCAAGCCACATGCCTAACTATTGTGCTGTGGAATGGCATGACCTGGGGGCTAATGCGAGGGCCTCTGCGCAGTTGGTGCTAAAGCACTTGGATAACCAGGACCAAATTCTTCGCACATTCGAAAACATTCCCGATACATTTTCTCAGGCTGTTGAAATGATACGCATTCACTCTGAAGACGGCGTACTCCGAAAGCTTGTGGATGACTTGTTTAAAACTCTTGTCCAGGAGATACCAAAACTCGTCCGGACTTTACAGAGTCATCCCAGTGGCTCTGGCTCATGTAAGTGAAACTCAGTGGACGAAACTATACACGCGACGTCACACTCAAAATATCTCGGGTAATTGGTGCTAACCTCCAGTGCGATTTTTAGGGCCTAGCAGAATCCTCAAAATGCATCCAGAACAACAAGCCCTCCTAATCACCTCTACGGCCGACAGTGTTACCAAAGCATCCGAGAATGTCTCTAGGCGGGTCCAGGTCCTGCGTGACAAAAAGACTGTCGAGACTTGGAAAGAAACGAAAGCTGTTGGGGCGGTGGTGAATAATGGAATTGAGTCTATCAAGGCGCATCAGGCGCACACTGAGCAAGAAAGATTACGCCGTGAGGAGCAAAATGCCCTGCATCTCGACGAACACTTTGAAGTTCTGAGTAAAGATTTCCATGGCAAAATCCAAGACCTTCAAACGAGCGTCCGAATGGACCTTCGAGAGCTTCAGATCCAGCTACGGGCCCTTACCAAGACGTCAAAAGCCATACACTGTCCTGCAATTGAGCAGACTCAGGCCCTGCAAGAACAGGCAGCGGGTATCAATTACGGCCATCTCTTCGTGCTGCTGGAGCTACCCGACCCGTCATTCCTTCTTAACAATATAGAGCAGGTGCTGAGAGCGAGTCGGAGCTTTCACTCAGAAGGGCCCGATCGCGCAAGATGGCTTTTGGTGACGGACCGATTTCGAACTTGGGTGCAAAACCCGGGTGCTGGGTCCGACTTCATTCTAGTCCATGGTCAGTTGGGAGAAATCACCCAAGGCAAAATCTCAGCCCTATCGACCATGGTTACTCTTTTCGCATCTATGAAAACAGTTTCTGAAGTGGTCGTCGTGCACTACTTTTGTGGCTTGCATTCTCAGGGCGATGATCTGCTCGCTGGGCCGCGAGGACTGATCCAGAGTCTGATCATTCAGTTGATCCTCTATTTGGGTCGGCAGAATGGCGACCGTGCTACATTCCCTATGTTGAGCGACTTTCATCTAGCCCAATACAGGCAGCAAGACCTGGCAGCCTTGTGTCTCCTCCTGGGTCAACTTCTCGGTCAGCTACCCATCGGTACAACGGTATATTGTGTCATCGACAGTATATGCCAATTTGAAGCCTCTTCAAACAGCTGGAGAATCGACCTTTACGAAACTGTCGAATTTCTACAACATCTAGTCAGAGAGTACAACTTCAACGAAGATAGCTTGGATAGGTCCGGCCCAGTCTTAAAAGTGTTGATGACGGCTGTGAACAAGAGCATTGAGACTACACAACAGGTTGACCACGGCAATCAGATCTGGCTTAGCACTGGAAATATTTTGTCGTCTCCCATAAGCCAGAATTCTTTTGAGGAAGCCATAAACCGAGCATTGATGTTTGATCCTAGATAGCTGAAAACGAAATATACGGCCGCGATTTTAAAGCATGTGCGACTTTCTGAAGAATAAGAGCATGCCAAAAGTGGAGAATATCAACATACCCAGAATACCATTAAGTGTAAGCCATACCAATCTACCTGCTTCACTTCTCGCAGACGTGATTTGTCCAAAACTGTTATGTACATACTAATTCGAGTATATTTCGAGTTGCCTGGATGCAAATAGTCCAGAGGAAGAATCTGGGAGATGTCCAACCAAGTCACCATAGCAACCTGATTCATGGGTGACAAACTTGCTGTGGGGGCCGAGTTGGTAAAGATGCCACCTGCACCTTGAAATATGGTTGAACAAGATTAGAACCTGGAAAGCCCTTAACGCTCAGTCGTTAAGCGTTTATCACTGTAAGAATGGACTGAATGCATACTGCTTAAGAAGCATATGTGTACAGATTAAAAACGAGACCACTTAAGGCTCAGTCGATCTATGGAAATTAACTAGGAAACAATGATGGAAACAATCTGCAAGGTGTCTTGAAAAACGGCTAAGCAAACTGGATGTCTAATTATGTAAGTGAAAACATATGGACTTAATCCCGTGGGAAACCTTGTGGATGAGGCCGCCTTATAATGCCTGGATAAATAACTGCCGCCACGGTGAAATGAGACACATTCACGAGCCCAAAGGCTAATAGTTGCCCTTGCTGAAGCTGCACAAGCTGCACAGTGCCGCCTTCGGGCACCTAAGTCGCGTGAATCATCACCTGGAGGTGGTCGTATAAGTGACCGTTGAGTCACTCGGGCAGCAGCTTTGAAACGTTGCCTAAGGCAAAGTTGACATCCTAGGCCGACCGATCAGTTAGCATCATCACACATGTGCATCCTCCTGTCATGAGCACCTGGGCAGTCAAGCAGGGGTGGCACACTCGCGCCATGGGGAGCTGCAGTTTTGCGCATTGCGGGGCGCATATAGACTATAGAATAAACAATTTAAAGGCGGAAAGACCGAGTGCGATATCACACTGATGAAACCCAGTTGATATAGTGTCGGAATGCCGAGAGGGGTGGCTGTGTCGAATGCACTTAGTAACCAAGCACGAAAGATCGGCGGGACTATTGTTATATTTTTCTTGTGCGATCACCATTATAGGTGAAAGATTTATCATGAACACTATCTTGGAACCAAGAGTTCTAGATCACATCTTGTATGTGCTGGATCCTGGCGGTAGCCCGCGTACCTCCTCCCCGACCGCTCGATCACGATTCAACCACTTCCAGCCCAACGCACAGAGTACAAGGGTACCTCCCAGACAGATGACTGAGATGTAGAAGTTAGTATCTCGAAAATTCATCCCCAGAAGAGCGTCGCCCGAAAGCTTACTTGAGCCACCGGCGACCTGACCGGACGTCCATGTCTCCTCGGCGTGGAAGCCTTGTATTTTGACAGCGAAAAGTGCGGCGATCCACGAAAGCGGGGTCTACAGGAATCAGTATGTCTAATATAAAGCTTATGAGAACTGCTTACAAAGATCACCGTCACGACGGTGAAGATGGCGAGAATCTTGGACTGCTCAGAGGCTTTCAGCGCGTTCTCAGTGCTTGCCGAGCCCTGAGTCAATTGTAAAAGGGTGACCACCTGTCCAGGACTCAGAACTTCCGAAGCTATTAGATAGATACTGTGCATAACATACCGACTCTCGAACACTGTGTGCGTCCTCTTCGAGCCTTGTCATCATAGTGTACAGCCGCCGTGGGGCTTCATCTGGGCTACAGCCACATTCAATTCCCAAGGTCCGGTCCTTGTGCATATCCTCCCAGACTTGGGCTTGATTCTGGTACACTCGCTTGATCATTTTCAGCTCGTTGAGGGCATCGTCGATGTCGAGCAAGGAGGTGGTTGCCGTTTTGAAGGCTTCCAGAAACCGGTCGTCGGACTTGCCGAGGTCGTTTCGAAAGCCTTTGTAGCATTGGTCGATATCCCGGGACTATACCCAATTCTCTTTCAGAACAGCGGCCAAGAAAATAAAGAGGTCCGTTGAAAAAGGAAGACTTACTATCCTTGAAATCTCTCCGGAGAATGCGTCCTGATATGTGAGCTGCCGCCCGAACAGGGAGAAGGTGGGTTGATATTCCAGACACGCTGCCACAATCTCATGTAGCAACTTGACGGGGCTCACATCTGCATTCTGCATTTCGACCCGAGATCTGACGTACTCTGAAGCAGAGTGTAGGTTGGAAGAGTCCCATCGGGCAGGGAACGCAGTGATTAGAACATCTGTAAGAATCTATCAGCGCGCCTACAGTAGTGTGGGCGGCATGTTGTTACTCACTGTCGATTTTCCACAGCCACAACTGCGGGACAACAAGAACGTATTGTCGAGCAAGGTGTGGTTTGATGTATGAATGTTCAAGCCCGTCTTCAACCTGAGTAGCATCCATGTAAGTGCTCGCCATTCCAAACTCTGCAAGCACTTTCAAGATTCTTTTCAGCGCCGATAATATTCTGGATGTAGGTGAAGGGGCCACGGTCTTGGAGAAACCAGCCTTCTTCCTCACATAAGGATCTCTTTTTGCCTGTTGATGGTGAATGAAGCGCGACAGGACTTGCTCGCGGTTGACAATTTGCAAATCTGCGTCGGTAAGGTCGCGGTGGAAATAATGGTCCAGGCTTCTGGATCGCTGAACTTTAAACTCTGAATGGAGGGACATGATCATGTCAATGTGAGCTTGTTCCATGGAAGTGAGATCTGGGTTCTCGTAAAAGGTAGTTGTCACGCCCGCTAGCTGCCCGTCATTGCCGGAGGCGAATGAGGGACGATCTGATATGAATCCCGGTCTCATCATGTCAATATCTATCAGCGGTACCTGCCAGTAGATATTCTCAGCATTTCAATTCAGCACATGTACAAGCAATGTAAAGTGGTTTTTCTCGACCTACAACTATCGCAGCGACAGAGTAGTGCTGGCTCTCGTCCCCTGCTCTATCACCACCAAATACAAGGCTTTTTATGCGTGCATTGGGAGGTTCCTCAATTTTTTCCTTGAATCGTGTCAAAAGAATATCGAACTGTGAACTTGAAATGAGGAATTTTTTACCTCATCTATGACGATAGGGAGGGTCGAAACTTTGACACAGTGTTCGCGATATATTTCCCCGCTGTAACCTACGGCCACGCTTCTTTGATCGAAGGTGTCATCGATGAAGGTCAAAACATCAATGCCTTCAGTGTGAAGGGAACCATGAGAATACATCAATCTGCAGAAGTCCTACGCAACAACTTTGATGAGCTGCTCGATATAAACAATTTTGGACATGGGAACAACTTACTTCAATCCATCGACGCTGTATTCCGAAGTCAGCATTGAATTTGGTCAGTGGCTCGGCATAACTTCACGTGGACACCCAACCTTGCAAACACTGACATTTTGAGCAGAGAAATGGACCCATTTGGTTGCCCGCTGTCTTTCGGGGGTATGCTTGTAGCGGGCTCCGTTTTCTTTGTCGTCCAACGCGAAGGACCATCCTTTTTGCTGACATGAGCCATGCCTCAATTGCCATTTCTCTTCATAACAATAAGGCTTTTGAGAAATTGACGCAAGATGGATGTAAATTTTGTGCACCGGGCTGATGTCTGGGAATATCCTTTGCCTTTTGTGGCTCGTACTTTTGTGGTGCGCTTGGGTTGAATTCTCGGTTCTTGGCCACTCCCACATAATGTAGACACCGCTTGCATGACGCTTCAATAGGCCCTCCTGGGGGTACGAGAGAGGAATTGGGGCTAAGGATATTCGTCTCCATCGAAAATGCCGGATCAAGTCAACAATCTCAATCTTGTCCGCCACACCAGCAGCGTCCTTGCCGATCCCGTCGTCTGGGCCAACCAAGCCGTCACAGGTAAGGCGCGGGTCCGCGCCGTGTTCGAGGAGATCTAGAACCATTTTAAAATGACCTCCCAAGGACGCAAAATGCAACGCAGTTGCGCCGCTGACTGGAACCTGTCTGTTGACGTCTATCCTGGCTCGCAGCAACTCGCACACGATGGGCTCCCCAGAGGCCGATTCACTGCATGTGGCAAAATGTAGTGGTGTCCAGCCATGTACATCTCCAGGCTCCGCATCAATGTGCACATTGCCCAGGAGAATCCGTAAGACGTCGAGATGCCCTTTCTGGCAAGCCAGGTGCAACGGTGTTTGGCGCCTTTCATCCCTTGTGTTGACATATATAAGTGGAGCACTGATCAGGTCCTTGACAACGTCGACATGCCCCTTTTCGCACGCCAGGTGCAAAGCCGTCCGGCCCTTTTCGTCCTGGGCATTGACAGCGATACGTGAAGTGCTGAGGAGGTATTCGACGACGTCGATGTTGCCCATACGGGCAGCGACATGTAACACCGTCTCTCCATTGCCGGCTGGCATGTTGATGTTTCTGTTCAACGGTGTTGCGGCGAGCGTTTTGAAAGTCGCGATATCCCATTTGGCGGCCGCAATATGGATGAACTGCTCTCCTTTTTTGTTGGCCATGTCTCCATCCAGATTTGTGCTTGTCAACAGGAGCTGAGCCAACTCTTCACAGCGCCGCTCTAGAGCACAATGCAAGGCTGTGTTGCCGTCGACATTTTGGATGTTGGCGTCTAGACCTTTCTCCAACAGCAAACCCACAACATTGATGTCTTCTGATAGATAAAGCGCTGTGTTACCCTGCGAATCTGTCATGTTGACATCTAGGTCGGGTTGCCTCAGGAAAAACCTCATGGCGGCAATGTTTCTAGCCTCAGCGGCTAGGTGAAGAGGACCCTTTTTCTGAGGAGTCCTGGCATTGATGGCGCCATTCGAACAGAGTCGAAGCAATATTTCGTCGGTGTGATCTTGTGTATCATCTGAGAACCACGATCCTATTGGCAGAATGGGGTGTCCTGCCGCGTAATGCACTGGAAGATAACCGGATGCGTCTCTTGGTTGAACGTCGATACCAGCCACGTCAAGAAGCCGTTTCATTGTGGCCTGATTCCCTTGCATGGCTGATACATGCAGAGGAGTCCTGGAGTTGGAGCCATCGCGGATGTTGACATCGATGTGCGGGGACTGAAGCAGCGCGGTCACCACAGCAACATTGTCTTCGTGGCATGCAATGTGGAGTCCAGCGAGCCCTTCATGGGTTCTCAAATTGACGTTGACAGTGGGCCTTTCCAATATGGCGTCTAACAACTCCAGCCGATCATAGTGACACGCACAATGAAGTATGCCCACGCCGTTGGCCAGCTCGTTGACGTTGATGTCTGGGTATTCTCTTAAAAGCCTCCCAGCCTTGCTGCTTAATTTGACAGAGAGACGTTTCTTAACACGAACCTTCGAAAGATCCTCAACAAGAGTTGCCAATGATTGCTGATTCGACAGAAGGCTGCTGTCATTTGCGACCGATAGCGCATGAGAGCCAATGCCAGTGATATTTCGTGCTGTGCCATCGATGTGAGATTCCGGCGCATAGGCCAATTCCAACGCGTTTGGAGACGAATCGAATGGGTTATATGACAAGTTAACCGCTCCTTCAGTCCAGAGGAAGGTGCCCTGGCCGGTTGCGCCTTGATGAGGGGAAGAAGCCTCATGACCCCTGGGAGTAGCACTATCTTCGCCGTCTGGAGCTGGAAAATTTGCATCCGCGTCAGAGGGGATATTCAGGGGTTCGTCCATGACGAGGGACCGTTCACGGGATATTTCTCGGAAGACAGCACAAAAGGTTCAGACAAGAGATTGTATGAAGTGTTGGAAAGGACGACATGCAGCTGTTTCGAAACACTGTGGCATCCACAGTCACGTAAATGAGGCGCAGCTGATGCCAATCAATCCCGATTGTGATGTCCCCCTGCATATCCGTAAAATGCATTTGCAGGTGGCTTGCAGTTAGCTGCGCCTTTCGAGCTGGCTGCTGAATGAGAGGAAATGCAGGCTGACGCCCCCACCAAATCCCGCTGGACAGGCCATCAGCTCCGACAACGCCCCGACTCCACCTCTGCAACTATTTAATTTCCTCTTTCGCGGTAAAAAGGTCTCCACTCCAACCCTATAAAAGAGCGGCAGATCCTCGCTCTACTTATATATAAATTTCCCGCCTTCACGTGTAATCATGTGCGAACAGGTCAGAAGTTTAATTATCATTAATCTTGGGGTTCAATGGAAACTCGGCGGAGGGTATATCTGGAGGCTTAGCTGCACTGAATTTGACACCACCTCCCCATCACGAACCCTGGATGGCAAGCACCGAGAAAATAGTGTGACAAGTGCCTACCACAGTACAAGAGCGAGCGCGGAGTCATCTAACCAGAGCGGATGGCAGGGGGACATGGAAGCCCTCCAGGGAATGTCACCCTTGGTCTAACTCACCAGCAATATGCAGTACCTAGACGTACACCCGGTGACCTCAGGAACGCAATTTGTACCCCCTGCCTTTCAAGGCAAATCACCTACTCCAGGGCAGGAAGGCAGAGTCGTCTTGATACCTGGTTCACTTGAACTTTAAGGCATGGAGAGGAGAGCATTGGAGTGCCAGTTGAACTTCATGGATAGAAAGGCTTGCTTTCCAGGACATAGATCAGGTGGGCGGTATCTAGGTGTGGTGCTGTCGGAATTAGAGCAGATGTCACGGCTACCCACCTTGAACGTCGATTTCTTGACAATGGAGTTTCTGGGTGATGTTTACATATCATTCGATCTCTTAAGAATGTTCGTCACCGCGATATTGCCACAGGGCTACGTACCTACTGGGAAGCAAATGCTGCCCACGAAGATGCAGCGCTGGAGATCGGTCCGGGCACGCATTGATTCACACAAATGCACATGTGGGTGTTCACAGGTGGGAGTCGGTCACTGCCCGTCTCGCAGCCGAAACAGCTGGGGGGTCTGATCGTCGAACTCAAGACCATGGCGGACAGTCAGCTGTGCAGCTGATTGGACAGGCCGCCAGTTTTGGGCAGCCATCGCCGAGGGCATGACTGACATACTAGTTCGAAGGGTCAGTCCACTTTCTCACACTTTCGGGAGTCCAGTGAAGCCTCGTGCTGCGTGAGCAGTCGAGCCAGGGTGGCACACTCGCGCCGGAGCTGAAATTGTGCGCATAGGGGCGCGCATATATACGATAGAAAAGGAAAAGAGGATGGGCCCAGTGCAATCCCACACCGATGGAACCGACATGTCCTCACTCGTCCCCGGCAGGCTCGTTCTTCTTCTTCTTCAGCCCTAGCATCTGCAGCACCTCGTTCCAGAACCCCTCGGGCTTCGTCTTGAGCGCGTCCTCGTACGCATCGATCACAGGCCTGTCCCACACCAGGTCCGCGTCCTCGGGCCTCACGACCTTGGTCCTCTTGATGATCTTCCACGCCGTGTACGTCAGGACGGCAACAAATACCATAAGGTAATAGCTGAAGAAGGTGCCGGTGTCCCAGTACCCTGGAAGGAAGGTCTCGTAGCCGTAGCACGAGACCGTGAAGATCTCGCCCACCAGGCCTATCCACGCGCTGTAGGGCTGGAACCAGCCCTTGTAGGGGAGGGTATCGCGGTCGACGCACTGTACCTTGAGGGCACGGTAGAAGTAGATGTATGTTATACACATGACAATGTAGTCGATGATCTGTGCTGCCTGGGTTAGGTTGGCCAGCCACTGGACGGCTTGTGCGGTGCCGTTCGAGACCGCAAGAAACGATAGAAAGGGGAAGACCATCGTGACGACGAAGCACCACACCGGAATCCCGGAGCGCGTGCAGTTGGACAGGAAGCGCGGCGCCTGACGTTCGAGTGCCAGCCCGTAGAGCGAGCGCATAGCGCAATACACGTACGCATTTCCGGCTGAGAAAATGCTGGTAACCAAAAGTGCGTTGACAATGTGTGGCAAGACGGCAACCTGCATGTTGCGCATCGCGATCACGTAGGGGCTGGCTGCCGCTGTTCCGGCGCCGTCGCCCGAGTTCAGGGTTGGGTCGTTGTACGGCAGGATAATGCCGACGCAAAGGGCTCCACCGATGAAGAACAATCCGAAGCGCCAGTAGACCGTCTTGAATGCCTGCTTCAGATAAGTCCGTGGCCGCTGCGCCTCTCCAGCAACCATAGCCAGGTACTCGGGGCCAACGATGGTGAAGGCTGCAGACCAAAATGCCCCAAGAAAACCTTGGAAGCGCCCCAGCGAGCCTGTGTGGATGTGCTCCGCGAAAGACCCAGGGTTTGCCCAGTACCGAAAGCCAAACGCATCGTGCTGGGGGTTTCCTCCACACATGGTGACGAATGTGAAGCAAAAGACGATGATTATGAGCAGGAATTTGCCACTGGACAGCCAGAACTCAGCCTCGCCGTAGAACTTGACGGCAAAAATGTTGATGAGTGCGTATAAGACGATGCAAGCTGCGCAAACGGCTGCCACGGGTATGTCATCGCGCCAGAACGTCAGCACGAGGTTGATGGCAGAGATCTCGAACGGGATCATGGTGGCTTCGTATAGGAAGAAGTTCCAGCCCGTCATGAAACCGAATGCCTCATCAACCCACTTGCCAGCAAAGCGAATGAAAGAGCCTGGGAGTGAATGTTAATGGTCACAACCCTAACTGCGATGTCCATGTGCGGAGGTGCGGGGGGGGCCGGTGGGTGGGGTGAACTGCATACCTGAGACGGGCATGTAAACCGCCATTTCGGCCATACAGTTGTTGACCAAACCAAGCAGGGCCGAGTACAGAGCAAATGCAATGAACAGTGAGCCTGGCCCGCCATCCATCAAGCCGTTGCCAATCGAGACAAACAGTGCCGTTCCGATGGAGCCTCCTATGGCAATCATCTGGATCTGGCGATTGCCGAGATGCCGTTGCAGGGCGTCCGTGTTGCCCCGGGATTCGACGACGCCCACGGTCTCGTCATAGGGGCCAGGACTGTTCTTTTCGTCGCCATGAGCTGGCGGGAGCTCCTTATCCGAGGCCATCGTGGATGTATGTTTTCTTGGGAGAGCACAGCACAGCCAAGGGTCCTTGATTGGTCTGGTTGGAGGAGCGCAAACTTGCTGCTGAAGATTCCGAGCCAGGACAAAGCAAGACCAGACAAGACGGGACAAGATCTGATCAGATCAGACAGATCTGGATATGTAAGAGAGGGAGGGGTAAAGGAACTCGGAAGGGTTCAGCTGGAGAGAGACATGGCGGCGAAGTGAGGGCGTCTGCAGGGAGTGGCGCCGACGGGTGGGGGTCCATTGTCCATTGCAGCTACTAGAAGCACGCAAAATGCAGATTCGATCTGCATGCAAGAAAATGGCTCTTCCTGACGGGCCTGACGAGCCAGTAAGTCCGACGGGGAGGACGCCCGTTGCTGGAAAAAAAGGAAATTGCATGCGGACATGCGACTCGACGGCCTTGGCCGACGGCGACGAACGGTTCGATGGCAGGCCTCCTCAGATGGTGGGCTAGGTGGGGTACCCTGTGTTGCTACTTGTGCTAGCTGCAGGTGGAGGGCGGGCTGGCGGGGTGAGACTCCACCTCTCAACCGACAGAGATAAGCTCATGCGGAGAGATAAGCAACTGGTTAGCCGAGACGGGCGGCAGCACTAGCGTAAGCACGTAAGCGTGCATACCTCGTCCTTCAGACACATGACGACTGTCTTAGCTTACGGTCCCGACAGCCCGTTTCAATACGCAAAGAGGACCCTTGATTTATTTTTCAATTCATTTTTCAAAGGACCCCTATTTCTTGAATGTCAGATGACAGAATTTGATGGTAGAAATGACCTCAGCAGACCTGCATTTCAAAGCCTGGTGCAGACCGTGGGCAAATGTCACTGATCGTGACTTGCTCATGAGTTGCTCAGACTCGAGCAAGGTCTGCAATTGAAAGTACAAGCAGCGTACCTGATTCGACAGTGGCAGGTCGCAGTAGCACTGCAAGTATGTAGTCAGCAGAATGACGCTCCATTCCTGCTGGATATAGAGCTTACTCCACTTCCAATGGCCCTCGGCTGTTCGGCGACGAGGTGTCCGGGCCGACTCCTAATACGACTCTCAAGCCGTTCCTGGATACGTCCAGATGTCTTGCTAGTTACTTCTCGCCAATCGCCCGCGAGACCGCCATCCCATCCTCAACATGTTCTACGAACCTGGAAAAACAGATCATGGGTTGGACCACGACCCTTTCAAGGTGCGTCTCGGAATTTTCGTATACCGCATCCGAATACCCGAATACGATTGTGTCTCTGAACCAGCCGCAGGCATGCGTTGTGCCCAGGCCTATTGGATGGATCAGCACCGTCTCGCCCGCGGGAGTGCACAACATCGCCCCTTACTCACAGTTCAACAATCTTACTTTTGACCCTCCGTATGTGATGTTCTCCGCCAACCAGACGCCCTCCAATCGACGCAAGGATACGGTGGCCAACGTCGAGGCCACGGGACGCTTCGCGTGGAACCTGGCGACATGGGACCTCCGTGAGGCTGTGAATGCTACGGCCGAGCAGGTCCCGGCCGATGTTGACGAGTTCGAACGGGCTGGCCTGGAAAAGGAATTCACCACGGCGCTGCAGGACCCGCAGCTGCCGATGGTCAAGGCGAGCCCGGTCAAGTTCGAGTACGTCTACCACACCACGCTGAGGCTGCCTGGGAACCCGCCCATGGGCAGCGTGGATATAGTCATTGGGCGCGTGGTTGCCGTCCACATCGCCGATGACGTCCTGACAGATGGGATCCTTGACGTGCGGAAGACTCAGCCTATGCGCGCTGCGGCTACTATCAATATGCGGTCATCAGGCAGACGTTTGATATGAAAATTCCAAGCGGCGGTGAGTGGAGCGAGGACATTGGCGTGGACTAGAAGGGAATGCGAAGAAGAATCACGCGATCGGCGATCGGATGCGGAAGAAGCAGGGAGAGAGACATGCATACTAGGTAGAATATTGAAGAAATCTTGGAAGTCATGTCGACCCGGGACCGGACGGCTTGTAGTAAGTACTGGGCCTTTTCAAAGTCAAATCAGAATACTCCGGAATCATACGCCCAGAAAGGCGGAGATGTGAAAATATATGTACCAGGGCACGCTTACTGTATCTCGCACTAATAAGCCACAAAAGCAGTTTTGCGGTCCCTCTCCCTTGTCACTGCAGAATTCACGGATTACTAACCATATACACCCAGCAAAGCCGACTTGAAACGTGTCACTCAGACATGGCCTGTCACCCATATAATGCAGTAAAAGTCTGTCAGAAGGAGGGGCGCTTCATCGAGACCACCAGACCATCCGGTCTCTGGCCGCTCTGCGCCTGTGTGTGTGAGACAGCCTGCGAAGTCAGTAAACCGCGCTTACAAAATCTTGATGGCAGTCACTTCCTTTTCACGACTTTGAAGATGTTTGGCGCACACAGTTGGGCTCTGAATCACAGTACACCGCAGGACTATATAAACGCAGCTTTTGTTCAGCATATCGGAGTTGACCTGATTTTTCTTCCAAGCCTTGAAGAAGCAAAGAAATCTCACCACCAACAGCAGTTCTCTCTGAAGAAGCAAAACACATTATAAATATCTGAAAAATTTCCACTCGATATATACCATCATACAGACACCCACAGACAATGTCTACACAGACTCAGATCATCTCCAGCAACATGGACACCGATGTTTCAGGACCAGTAGTCCTGAACGGCTCTGACAAGACCGTTGATCAGATTCGCGATATCGTCTACCTCTCCTCGTCCGATAATGCTGAGATTAAGGCTGCCCTTGGGGGTTTCAAGGAAAAGGAGCTAAACGGGCCTGCGGTTGATGCCAGCACATTCATTCTTCCTACTCTTGGACCCCGACTCGAGGCTATAGCTCAAAACCTCCACAGACGTACAGGGTTCTCTCTTCTCCGTGGCTTCAACACTCAGAATTACACAGACGAGGATAACCTGATTATCTTCTTGGGTCTTGGTAGCCACATTGGCTCCCAGCGTGGTAAGTCCAGACCGGAGTTTCGAATCTGTCGCTGGATCGGAGGCTGACGATTACTACAGGAGCCCAGAACAAGAGTCGTGTTATGATCTCGCACATCACCGACGCCAAGGAGTGGCAGGATGTAAGAATACAGATAGATTGGTATCATTTCAGACGAGATCCTAACCCTCTTTCAGGTGCCCCGGGAGAAGCGACACGGAATCCACACAAACTCGGCGCTCCCATTCCACAACGACATGGGATGCGAGATCTTGACTCTGCTCTACCGGCAGGTCGCTGCCCACGGAGGTGCTACGTCGCTCGCTTCGGCAGCGGCCGTCTACAACGACCTCTTGAAGCAGCCCGAGATCCTCGAGACACTCGAGGCTGCTGATTGGCCCATTCAACTTAGTGTGAAGCACTCGCGTTTCGAGAAGATGCCTCTGCTCGCCTATCATGAAGGCCATGTCATCAGTGAGCTCTATAATTTCATGAAGTTCCCAGTTCCAAACGAGTACATCACTGACATAATTCCCAGTCTCTGCCGACCCGGGCCGTCTCGGCCTTCACCCTGCAACGGCCGATGAGCCCTCTGAAGGCTCCAGACTTACTGAGCCACAGCTGAAGGCTCTCAAGGTTCTAAACGGTCTTGCTGAGAAACACGCCGTCTCTATCCCGGCTAAACCCGGTGATATCCTATTCATCAACAATCTGGGCGTTCTTCACAAGCGGGACTCTTACGTCGACGATGAGACCAACACCCGAGCCGACGCGAAGAAGGCCAACGGCACGGCCGCATACGAGCAAGCCTCTATCTCCAAGGCAGATCCCAAGAATTCCACAGACGACCCCAGCATGGCGGGGTCCCCAATTAACCCCGAGCACAAGGACGTGCCCGAGAAGGATGGCAAGGTCAAGGCAGGAGGAGATAAGCTCCCCAACGCCAATGACACCAAGAGGCGCTGGCTGATGCGGCTGTGGCTGCGGAACGAGGATCTGGGCTGGAAGATCCCGGAGGCGATGAAGCTCCCCTGGGAGGCGGCCTATGGAAAGGACGTTGGCCGGCTCATCACCCCGAAGTACGACCCGTCGCCTCAGCCGGATTACAAGGAGCCTAGATACACCTCTGGAACTGCCGCCTGGCTTATGGAGGATGATGACGAGGCTTAGGTCGATGATTATCGCGAGACGTCGAGGAGGTCTCGAAGACGTTTTTTGGGTGCTCCGCCTGGATTAAGCAGTTAGCACGAGAATAATGATCGCTGGGTGAGCACGTGAGACCTTTTAAATTCATGTGTGATATCGATTTTCAGTTATGTTTATTAGGAGCTGCACAATATGACTTAGCAGAGTGTCTAAGAGGCGCACAGAGCCGCTGGTTTTGGAAGTATTGCCAAAGTCCCATTTTGTCCCAATCCCTCTGGTCCTTACCATTATGTGTGAGATGAAATTCGAGTTTCAGTGACCGACATTCAGGATGCCGAATCTTTGCAAGCCTGCGAAACCGCAAATGCAATCGCATGAAAGACTTTGTGCATCCATGAGCAAGCAATGGCCAAAACGCTTCGCGTCATCGTCATCTAACAGATCGCTATGACACAAGGAGCAACAAGCATAATGTCCCCGGCCCGGGTGTGGGCTACCGCCGCCTAGAAATACTCTTATCATTAACCTCAATTGCGGACTACAATAATAAATTCATTAATCGAGTATAATAAAGAGCTTCAGGACTAATTAAAGTTCATCAGTTTTGAACACTGTTCTTCCAAATTGTCACTTGTAGGATACACGGCCGGAATTCGGCGCCCAGTCCCTTGTCCACTCCTCCGGAACTTTTGTCTGTGTGTAGATATCGTGCCAGCCTTTGCCCAATGGACGGCCCTTCCAAGCCTTCCCGCACTCAGACTCGAAGCAGACACAGTTCAACCAATCGAACACACGCGGCAAGGCGACTGTGACCTCACCCGTGAACGCCGCCATACCGTCGTCGTCTTGATCCGGTACGCCGTGCGACGAGACGGACTCTACACCAGCCTCAGCCTTGGATGAGTGCTTGTTGATTTGAAAGTCAGGGTGTACCGCGCGGAGATAGACTGCTGGTCTATCCTCATGTGGGTCACAATCCAGTTCGTCCCTGACAATGAACCCGGTTTTGACGGCGTCACTCTCAATCGCTGCCTTGTCGGCCACAAGAAAGCAGCCGGTCCGTATACCCTTGGGAAGCTGCTGGTCTGCACCTGCGTCGCCGTCACGCATTCTCTTGAACTCCATGCGCAACCGCTCGTCTGACGCTCCACTCAGTTCCTCCCTCTCGACAAAGAGGGCAGAAAACCTGGGCCTGACGACGCCCGTCGCCTGGTCGCGCAGCTGTTCCAGTTGAGATGATTGCGTATCGTCGTTCCCGGGCGAGTCGAATAGGCTGCCCTGCATCTCGAAATGCACGCCCAATGGATGGTGAAGGATCATCGCTTCATCGCGTGTCAGGTCGTCCGGGGCAGCTAGTGCTTTTGCGACGAGCTCAGCACGTGTATGCCCCGTTTTTTTGACACAAATCTGGTCTTCCTCGTCGGGCGATGGCCATTGCCAGATGATGTTGTATTCATCACGCGTAATCGACTGAGGATCGGCAATTGCCCGGCGACAAAGCTCGGCGACAAAGCTTCTCTAGATTGAGATCTGAAATTTGAGCTGTCATATTTAATTCGAATATCGAATTGACACAAGCCCTGAGCCTGTGGGACATGCCCTTGTGTGCTAGAATGCGTACTCAAAGGGGTTGATTATGGCTGGCTTTTGGTAATTTTCGGGAAGTGAGTTAATGGAAGTTTTTCAACTCCTGAATTTCGTGGCGGGAGGAAAGATGAGCCCACATTTGCTGCTGCCTGTGGCACAGTGCAAGCTAACACACCACTGCATGTATAGAATGGCCCGGTGCTTGCAGGATAACGACCCGTATTATGCACTCCACGGAGGCCTAATGTGGATAGTAGAGGATCGGAATACTTCACAAATCTTCCTAGAAAGGGATCTGAAGAACTTGTGCCTCTTTACGCGTGGATCCCGCAGGGAGTGCCTGTGGGCAGAACACGCCCATTTGCAGGCTGTAACAACAAGTCAAGATTTCGTGGATCACTTCCCACGCATACATTTAGATCAAAAGATCCTGACTGGTTGCAGATAACGGTTGATTTTATAGCGGTATCAACAGACAACTTGCAACTCATTCACCAAACGGCGTGAACTTTTCCAAGTACGTCTCGGCATGCTCCATCTCCCCTTCCAATACGATCTTGTGCTTATCGCTCCTGATGCGGATAATACATTCAAACGGCTGAGGCCGGATGTTGAACCCCTCCGTGTACTTGAACGTATCATAAGTGCGACCCGGAATTGGTTTGATATCATACGCCCAGAGCAGCTTAGCCAATGCGATGTATAGTGAGTTCGCCGCCAGGTTTGCCCCTGGGCATATGCGTCGCCCCCAGCCGAATGACGAGTGCCCGCTCTTGGAGGGATGGGCTTTCCCGCCGAGCTCGAGGTCATGCTTCTCGCCCGTGTGGACGGTGGTCGTGGGAGCTTGCTTGACTCTCGCGGCGATGTTCCCGTCCAGGAAACGAAGTGGGTTGAAATGGTGGGGATTCGGGTAGTACTCCTCATTGAGATTGATTGCCCACGAGTTGCCAAGTACTGTTGTTCCAGCTGGGATATAGTAGCCCTCATAGTGGTCATCCTCGGTCGACGCATGAGGTGTGCCACCCAGCACCGCAACCGGCCTCCATCGCAGGACCTCCTTGACCAAAGCTCTGATGTAAGGGAGATTCGCCTCATCTTCGAACGTCGGTGTCCTATCTGGGCCAATGATAGCGTCCAGCTCGGCCTGCGCGGCCTCGAGGGTCTCCGGGTGGGTAATCAGGGCCAGGAACGCCGTGCACATTGTTGATGCTGTGGTGTCTGACCCGGCACCAAACAGGGAAGCCGGGACGAAGGAGAAGTCGCGATCTGACAGAGGAATATTCTCTGTCTCCCGCATCTCCAGCAATATCTTGCACAGCGAGTCTGGCAGCTTCTCCTTCGAAGACTCCTGCTCAGCCCTGGCGATGTCTCCCTGCACCACAGCGACCAGATCCATATTCGCAGCAGCCTCCTTCAGCCCGTGCTTCTTGATATCCTTCTTCCATGGCGCGAGGAAATCAGGCACATGCTTCAGCGCCGGAATAGTCTCGACTAGGTACTTGCCGGGCACATTGAGCGAAGCAGAGTAATGCATGAACTCGAACCTCTGGCCAATGACCTTGGCGTTCAGCGAGTCGATCCGATGTCCGTATGCCACGCAGAACACCACGCTCGATGTGAATGTCTCGATGAGCTTGACGTAGTCGTTCGGGCGGCCCAGGAGCCCATATGCGAGCCGAGAAGCCTCGGCCTCCTGCACAGGCTTGTACAGCCGCAACGCCTTGGGCGTAAGGGCGAGGTGCAGCAGCCTCCGGCGGACGCTCCACTCCTTGCCGTAAGGCTTCACGAGAATGCTAGCGCCGTCCCAGAGGAGCTCGCCCATTGCTACCATGCGAGGGCGGCTGGAGTACTTGCTGCTCCTGGTTTCCATGAGCTCCGTAGCAATGGCCGGGTCTGAAATGATGACTGTCGGGCGACGGCCAATCCAGATGGTGTAGATTGGGCCGTACTTCTTGGACCACTCTTGGAACTGTACCCAAGGCTTTGACTTGGGGAGCTGCAGCTTGTTGCCGATGAAGGGAAGAGGTGTAGGCCCGGGTGGCATGCGAAACCAGGTCACAGCATCATAGAGGAAGGTGACTGCTGGCAGGGCGACCAGGAGCGAGAGCCAGACGTAGAGTGGCCATGTCGACGGGTGCACGGAGATGTCTGCCATGTTGCCTGAGTCCTGCCCACAGTAAGAGTGATGGAAGGGGTTTGTGTGCCTGCAAACTGGTGTGTGAGGACTAGTCGGAGGGCTTCGACGATGGCACAGGACGCAGCGAACGACGCCCTTTTTCAACTTTGGCGAGACTTGACGTCTGCGGAGGATCGACGACCCGCTGAACCAGCACTGAGACCTGACGAACTAAGCTCGAGAGTGCTGCTTCGTGCACATGATCCAGCCAGTCTTGCGGCACTCGGCACTTCATGGGCCTGTCCTCTCAGGTTATTCCGGGGAAAAGCTTTCCCCGCAAAACCTCCACAAACCAAGCCCACTACCCCGGACCCACCACGACGGTACGCACTGGTAAAACTCCGGATGGTCTCCGACGTCAAGGTCCTTCACAGTTTTGTGAGAGACGGCTTTGAATCGCTCTAATACGTGTAATCGTAAATTGACAGAGCCGGTTAGGCTACATCATCGCTTCGACCACTAACCTACTGGCAATATTCACCGTAGGACATCCTTCGGTACGCCGATGGAAACCGATGGAAACCAACGCCTTTCCGCGCTCTGGTCTTCTTCCAACGACACTTGCAGCAATGGCCCCGCCCCTATTTCTTCAGAATCATTCACTACTTCGAAAAGTATCAACAAATAAATCTTCAGTAGATAGTTAAGAGTCTGCAATTAGCATCAGCCTGAGACGTTGCAGCCCACTAGCCATCTCTTGTAAAGCATGTCGTATTGAAAGTCGTATTGAAAGAGCAGGGCAGCACAGCGTCTACTAGATTGGAGCGTTGAGCTTGGAACTGATGTGGAAGTGCAAATCACTGTAAGTTGTCGTCATGGACCAATCCGTGAACATCATCAGTGTGATATCTTTCTAACTGCCACCACTAGCGGATACCTCCGACTAGGCACCCTGGTTGTCTTGCTGAGCATTGCGGCCGACCCGCTCACTCAGCAGCTTATTCAGTACAAACAGAGTGTGGTATATGCCAAGGATGTGAATACGACGGTGAATAGAGCCGGGCGCTTTGCAAAGGGAAAAGAGGTACACTCTGGTGAATGTAGTGGATTCATTCTAAGTGAGGTTAACCGTCAGCTGCCTCAAATGCCCGAGGATGTGAAGCTGACGCTGCAAGACAAAGACCTCCCCTTGCAAGACAGCTTCATGGTCGATGCGGACCTCTCCATCCAGCCTGCCATTCTGTATGGTCTGGAACAACCCATGCAGAATGTTGCGCAGCAAGCCAGATTCAGCTGCCCGACTGGAAATTGCTCATGACCGGCCTTCGAGTCGCTTGCGGTTTGCAACAGATGCACCGACATCAGGAGCAGCCTAAATCGAATTACTACGCACGGCAGCGGGCCGTGGGTGAGCCGAAATTCGGTCAATGGAAACATCGTCATCAACAACAATAGCACAGTATTCCGCCTCCCAAATGGTCATTACCTTGAAAATGTAAACAGCTGGAAGTATGGCATGAACTCCGCCCGTTTCGATATGCAACCCGGGGTGATGATGACAACACTTGGGACAGCCAACACGTCTGAGACAATAAGCACAAAAGATATAGATACCCTCATCTGGTCGATGTCGATGATCCGTGTTGAACAGATCTCACAAACTCTTCGGAAGTCTGGCCCAATCTCCTGCTCTCGGCCATGGAGTGCGCTCTTTTCTACTGCGCCAATAATTATGAGACAACAGTGTCCAATGGCGCTCTTCGTGAAACCAGCAGGCAGGTAGCGGACTTCACTCGGGAAAAAACTTCATGGCAACCTAACGTTTATGATCCGGGCTCGCTCAGGCCACTGGTGAACAGCATCGCGTTCCTAGATAACATATCCATAGTTCGCACGGACTTGTTGCTCTTGTCTCCAGTAACAGGAAACCGCTTCAACATCTCGCAGGCCGCTGTCGACAGCATTAGCCATTATTACCAATCCACATTCGCCTCGGAGCTTTACTTCAGTCGATATTCGGACAGCAAGTTCAACGGATACTACAAAAATTCGTCCCAAATTCAATTCAAGCCAGTTACAACACAGGCTCTCTTCTCAAGCAAAGACCTCGATGCAACTTTCACAGCATTAGCAGTTAGCATGAGTAATGCAATACGAACCGGGGCAGATGAAGTCTTTGATGGGCTTTCTATCAGTGTGACCGGTTTGAAAGGCGACACCATAACGTGCTATCGAATCGTCTGGCCATGGATCTCTCTTCACTGTTTCATTGTTATAGTGAGTATAGTATTCTTAGGGGTTACGATCTGGGAAAATCAGAGAGACGGCCGGAGGGTGTCGCTGTGGAGGTCGAGCGGTCTGGCAATTGCGAGCCGCAGAGAGGGCGTTACTGATGTTCTGTCAGGTATGCAGACGCTGGAGGATATGTGGAAGAAGGCAAGAGCTTCCCGGGTTACTTTTTTTGACAAGAATGATGCATCTAGCTTTTCGCTGGAGCATCTTGATTTCGATCCATTGGAGGCCGCATTCGAGCCACCAAATACGGCTGATGCTACAGAATAGAATTTGAGGAAATGTTACGTTTGAACTGAGTGACATTACTATTAGAAAATGGACAGTTCAAGGCCAATGGGAGCCTGGGGACACAGCTGATATGGGACGTCAAGGGGAAATACGTATGCTTTTTGCAGGAACTCCAAAGGTGCACGAAACAAAAGTCACCAGAGGTGACCGATCCACACTACACTTCTCAGGCTGTGGTAGGAAGAGCGAGCATATCGATACGGCGGGGCGATGTTACAAGGTCTGTCGCAAGATGCCTTTCAATGAAACAACAGATGCAGGAAGAAACAAATATGAGAGCGAGCACTTTGACAATGTTGCTAAATTGCGATATTGGCGGTAAAGAATGACTCCAACAGATATTCCCAAGTAGTATCCAACCTAACAATCTTTAAAGAGCAAATGGAGTATTTTGTATAGCCCGGAAGTCAAACTCACGAGTTCCCATAATTTTACACGCGATCCAGCTCCCCAGTGAGGATGAGACATGGAACCGCCACAAAAGAAAAAAGGTATCAAAAAGGAGTGTATCGTCTCTTACACGGCAAGAGACCAACGACACAGGCACAGCCTCAGCCCCATCAACAACATCCCCCCATACTCTCTCTTTCTTACTCTAAAAGGCCTGGCCAAAGGCCGGCTCCTGCAGCATTGTACCATCCGGCCCGGTGACAATCTCGAACTCCTGCGCCTTCCCGCTGACACCCGCAAGGCTGAACGTCGGGCCCATGCTGACCTTCATGATGGTAGCAGACGCAGGCGGCTGCGGCGGCGACGACCTAGACGAAGAAGCAGTGGCGGAGCTTCCCGTGCTGTCGGCCGTGTTCTGGCGGCGCGGGGGCCGGGGCGGCGCAACCACGTTGACCGTCTTGACCTGGCCGACCTTGACGCGCCGCAGGGCCGCCGGCACGGAGGGCAGGGACTTTTCCTTCTTTGCTGGGCTGGCCACCTCGTCGCCCGCCTTAGAGGAGGAGGCCGACTGCGCTGCTGCGGCCCTGGCCTGGAATTGGGTCTCCACCTGGGCCTTGGCGTCGGCCTCCGCCTGCGCCTGTGCCTGTGCCTGTGCCTGGAGCTGGTATGCCTGCGCCTTGGACTCGGCGGCGAACATCCTCTCGAAGGCGGCGGCTGCTATCTCCTCGTCGTCGGCGTCGTTGGGGAACAGCCTCAGTACGGGAGCCTTGTTGCTGTGCGGGTGGGGTGTCTTGGGCCGCGGGGGGTCCTCGACCAGGCCCTCTCCTTTGGCAATGGAGGCGGCATTGGGAGTCGCGGCTCCCTTGTTGGGCGGGAAGGGGATGAGTCGCTGCTTGAAGGGCTCGACAGTGTTATCGATTTGACCCAGTCCGAGACTGTCTTTCTGTAGCACGGGAGGGCTGATGGTTGGCCGCCACACGGAGGGAGAGTCGGATCTGTCGCTGCTTGATCCGCCTGTGGGGCGACGACGCATCCTCCGACCTCGCTCGGGGGTTTCGGACGCAGCTGTAGAGCGGGACCCGTTGCGGTCAATCCCGATGCTCCGGAGTGCTGCGTTTGCCAGGCTGTCTGCCATGCTGTCTTGAGGCGGAGACCGTGACGCGCTTGCCTGCCTCCGAGGCCTATGGCCCGTCTTGACAACGGCCCTGCTGGCATACGATGAGGTTGTTGTCATAGATGAATTCGAGGCCTGACGAGATGGCTGGCTTGGTCGGCTCGTTCCGTTGCTCGAGGAAGAGGAAGCGGAGCCCGAGCGGAAACGTTCAGCCGTGTGAGGCCTTGCCTCCATGGCGGCGGCATTCGCCGCCCTTGCCTTCTCTCGGATGGAGTCCAACTCTCGACGGCTGCCGTCCCCGGGAGGAGTGGTTCGTAGCGCGCCATCCATGCGGATCTGCGGGGGCGACCGACTTGAGTCCCGACTAGAAGGTGGAGTGAGAGTAGCAGGCTGTGGCACAGGGAGCGGCTTAGGAAGGTTCAACTCCCTCGTTGGAGGGACGTAGGTGGTCGCTGGGAGCGTATAGTCACCGCCCGATGACTCGCCAGCCTTGGGCGCCCTGGACTTGGTAATAGTGGACTCAGTAGCTGCCCGTTGGACCTGCATACGAGTGGTCTTGAGCGGCGGCGGAACCACATCAGATGGCGCGTCATCCTGAGCCGCGTGGTGTCTAGGAAGACGTGAATACTTCCTAGTGACGGCATCGTAGTGCGGTGCAGGAAGGACTGAACGGCGTGAATGAGCGATCTCCAGAAGAGGCTGGTCGTAGACAACAGGTATCTCTGCACACATTGTGCACGGCAGCGACACCCAGAACTTTCCGGACTGGTCTGCCGTTGAGGCTTCCTCCTGCTCATCAGGAGAGCACCAGTTCTTTAGATTGGCTTTGGCGCTACATTTCTCACGACGGATGAGATAGTGCCTCTCTGGCTCATCGCAGCGGTCGTAGCCGAGGTAGGTGAACTTGCACATTCCTTGTTGTCGGTGGCAGGTTGAGTCTCTTCGTCAGATGGCTCTTCAAGAGAGCAGAGTTTGGTAGAGCAGGGGCTAGTAGGAAACGACTGAGGTTGGGAATCAAACTCTGTTGTTACTGCTGGAGGGCTGAGTGGACCGTCTCTCCGCAGTGAACTCTTGACACGGGGCATTGGGAGAGAAATGGATGAAGGAAAGAATGTTTCGGTGGATGGAGTGGTCTGCAGGTGTTGTCCTGGGGATGTTTCTCCTGCTCGAGTATTATACTCTGAGAAACACTTGCCTCTCGATCACCCTTGCAGATCAAACCATACGGCCAAGTGGACAGAACGTGGTTAGCGAGTGGGCTTGGCCGATCTGGCCAGCACGCAAATGTCACCGATGCGGTCGCCGTTGGGTGTGAAGCGGAGAATCAAACCACGCGTGGGCATAAGCGGGGGCCTTGTGCAAGTGTTTGACAGCCGTGTCCAGCCGAAACAATGAGAGGAAGAGACTTGTCCAACCTACTGTTTCCGCCGACAGGTCGGGTCGGAATATGAGAGTGGGTATATGAGACTAGAAAATGTACTCGGCCTTGTAGCTCAAACAGCTGGTGCCGGGAGAAGAGGCCGGTTTTGTCGAGCAAGAGGGAAAGCATTGGACATCAGGCACCGAAAGGCCGTTGGTCTGTTGCCGGGAACCACGGAGCCCGGCTGCTCATATGGTCGTCTTCAGTCAGTCCCCGTTTGAGGCTCTCGGGCGTAGACCGCAGAGAACGTGAGCGGCTCGTTTCAAAGCAGGTGGGTAGGGCTGCTTGAAGCCAGCGTGGATGACGATGTGGTCTGGACGCGGCCAAGGGATGTGTCAGCCCCTGCACTAACAGAGGCTGTACGAGCATTCACGGCTCAGCTGTTAGCGGCCGGCCTCCGGTGGCCACACCGTCCCCAGACCCGACCAGGCCTCTTCACAGGCTCGAAACTCCACTGCCAATGGAATGTCCCGAATTTTGGCTGTTATTATTAGAATCCTTCCTTGCCATGATGATGAAATCTTTCAGAAATTCAACTTCTGCCTTTTATCATCAGTATCGCCCCGGAGATCTTGGTTTGATCGTTCGCGAAGATGAGTGATCCGCCAATGTACGAAAGGGGGCTTCCGAGCCTCACAAAATTTGCCCAGAATAATATTCGAGCGGAACAATTTTCTTCCAAATCATTCGGGCCCGACCAAACGGTCAGCCGGCTCAGTTCTGGTGAGAATGACGATGGAGCACACAGCCACGGCCGCGTGGTTCCCGGACGCAACGGCGGAGTCCCTGCCTCCAATGATGCTTGAGACTGATCCACGGCTTTCGTGTCAGCATCTTGAAGATGTCTCGGCGTCCATCATCGCAAACGGCAGCCAGTGTCCCGTATACAAATACAGCAACACCTTGGCATACAAGCCAGTTTGCAGGAAGCGAGAGACGAAGCTCATGGTGGTTGCCAGCGAGCTCACCCTCCAAGTCGTCAGCAAGGTCGGGGTGGTTGACGACATGAGTGCGCAGTGGTATCAGAAGGGTGCATTGATGGAGTTGGGGTATCCCATTGACGTGGCCAGAATTCTCCCAGCTGAACGCGTCTCGATCGCGAAGCATATGATGATCCTGGTGACGGCTCTGCATCGCAAGGGGATCTTGCATGGCGATATCAGACCGGAGAGGTTCGTCAAACAGCCCGGAAGTGATGACTTGAAGATAGTAGACTTCTCTTCAGCACGGATGAGAGACGATAGCGACCTGAACACATGGCCTGGAGAGACACCAACAGTTGAATACACCTCGCCGAACCGATCTCCTGAAGGCGAGGTTTCGACGCCATTCGACGACTACTACGCCTTAGCCGTCTCGATATGGGCCGTGTTTTCTGGGGAGCGCCCCATGGTCGGTCTGTTCAACTCCAACGAGGGACACACCCCCGACATCGGCAATATCACCGACGACGAGCTGTTCTGCAGCGTGGTGGACGTCCTAGAAGAGGGAGGCCTTCAGCTGGATACCCCGGTGACACTGGCTCGGCGCAACTCCATGAGCATCGATCCAAGTAACCGCACTGTTTCGTTCCCTTTAAGCCTATTCGGCGCGGATCCTGACGATCTGGACGACCACCATGGTGTCAAAAAGAAACCTCGATTTTGCCCACACTGCTTTGAGATAGCAATGTCGAATGCCGATAAGATCACCGGCAAGGCACCCGAGCCTGCTACCGACTACCCGGAGTTCTGCCACTTGCGAAAACCCACACACGACGTGGGGGCTGCAAGCGACTACGCCTTGCAGTGGCTCGAGGGCCAAGAGATGGCAGAAGCGTCAGAAAACCCACCGTACCTCGAGAACATGAACATGACACGCCCGGATTCCGGCGAAGGTCACCTCAGAAGATCCTCCCCACGGAACTCGCATTTGCGGGTGAACACGAACACCGACCAAGAAGTCGAACGGCCGCTTTGGTCGGGTGTGAGTGCCGTCACGATCACGGCTGCGGATCAGCCCTCCGGACGAGATCGTTCCAACACGGTGCGCAGCCCTTTTTCTGGACGAGATCGGTCCGGTACGGTGCGCGGCCCCTTTCCCGTTGCTCCCTCGGCGTCAGACGAAGGATACGAGTCGCTGGGATGGGCAAGCAGCGGCGTAAACGAGCTCCAGCCCAAGCAGAGGTCGCGAGGCCTGAGTTTTCAGAGGACTATGAGCGCCTGGTCAGAATCTTCTGTGGGCTCAACGGCCGATGATGGCAGCGAATCGAGGGGGCATGGAGAGACCGAAGACACACAATCCAACTGCTCGTCACCGCCACTCACACCGATGCCACTCAATCTCAAGCGACTGCAGGTCACGTCAAGCTTCGAGAGTGTGACTCTGTCTGAGGCGGAGGCGGTCGAAACGGAGGGGCCCGGTGATTCCGGCCATAATATGTAGGCGGGCCGTGTCGGACAGAGCATGAAACGGAAAGGCCGACCAAGCATGTGGGTACTCTGGGTGACTTTTGGCGTTGGCCGAGGAAAAGAAGAGAGATCTGCTAGGATTCGGATTTTGGATCTAAATTGCAGACATGCGGTGCAAAAGCCACACCAAGACCAACAAACATCGTCGTGAACTCATCGTGAGAACAGCTTGATCGCAGTTGTCAGGTAACGGCAGTGAAAGTAAGACGAGCGCGGCCAGAGTTGAGGCAGCATTTGATAGATTCCATGTGAGATCCTAAATATAGGTCAGGCGGGGTTGTCGGCAGGCCCATAGTCGCGGCCCGGCCTGCCATGCGTCCTCCTGCACCGAATCGATGGGGCTGATGGGAACCATGTGGCACAGCCGAAGAGGTGGCCATTCGGAGCACGGCCGGCAGCAATCCGGCTCCGGGAAGGAGCCTCTCGGAGTCTTAGTCGCCGGCACAGATCGTTTCCCGGAGATCAATGCTCTCATTCCTCTTCTACGCTCGCGGAGACTGTCCGAACAAGCCCCCCATGGGTGCCACGTGTGCGTGCCAAAAAGAGGTCCGCGTCTGAGCCCAGAGACGGTTTTGATGGACCTCTAGGAGTCGTTAACAAGCGTCCTGAAATTCGGCCACGCGACAACCAGGCTGCCCAGGGAGGAGTAGGCATATAACGAGTTGAGAATGGCGGAGATAATGCACCTCAGGATAGTGAACGATCGATCCATGAGTTGGCTCGTCAGCTCGGCGGTGCCAACATCGACACTGCGTTGGGTAGGACGCGACTTGGTTGACGGCTTCCGGCGTGCTCGTCCGCGGGCATTGCCATCGGCAGTGCAACGAGGGCCGTTTCTGCATCGAGAACGCAGTCAGTGGCGACTCATCAAGCCACATCATAGGCATGTCAGCCTGTGCATCCATGGAGGTCGTGCCTGGCGAGGCGTTGCAGTTTGGTGGTGATGGGAGAAGAGTTGACCGAGGAGCGTCGCCTGGAATGTGGGGTCCGCCGTCGGCCGAGGGGCGAAGGGCTCGGGGCTTGAGCACCCACAGGGGCAGCAGCGCTGAAGCACGCAGGGGTTAAAACGAAGCACAGGATGCCCTGGGCGCAACACTTTGAGACATTGGGCTGACATCCTTGGCACGGAGTACGCAGTACAGGGCAGAAGTTCACCAACTGCAAGCAACCGTTGAGAAGAAGCTGGGTATGTATAACCAGGAAAGTGATGACCTTCTTAACCTATCTGGGTATCAGATTCCAATTATTGGCCAGAACCAAGCCACAAATGCCCTTCAAGGGCCCTGTTCCACCTATAATGGTATCCCGGAACTCCACTGCCAACAGAACATTTTTAAGAGTGACTCGGCCTAGCACTTGGCGACAACATCCTGGCCAGCGGTCGTCGCGTCCGCAACCGCCGTTTTGGCGTCACCAACAGCTGCGTCAGAGCTGGTACAAGAGTTAGCCACAGGCTCCAAGAAACAGATTCTTCCAACTCCGAGCCATCGTTGACTTACTCGTCAGCAGCAGATAAGGCATCGTTCATCGCCGCCAGCCCGGCCGCAACGGCATCACGGCTGTCTGCCGGCGCCGCGGATCCGCTCAAAAGCGACGAGGCGATTTGTCCAATGCCGTCGTTGGCCTGGTCCAGACCCGCTTGTGCTGCTGATTGCACGTCCGCGTCTTGGATCTCTCCGATGGCATCTCCTGCGTCACCCAGTGCACCAAGAATTTGGAACCGTGCGACGTTGCACCCGATGCCGCCGAGTTGCCTCTCGACTACTGAGGCTGATGTGGTGATGGCGAAGAGAGCCGCAATGATGACACGGAAGGCGTACATGTTGGATGCGTTGATTTGGTGTTATTTCGTGTAAAAATGAAGAGACAACTCTGTTGTCGTGGGAATTAAAATTTCTTGGGTATTAGGATGAAACAAGACACCAGGTCTGAAGAATGGACGTTTAGAACAGATGGCAGGTGCAAGTGCTGAAGCTTGATGGCTGGACGAACCAAAACTAACCAGACGACACACGAGAGACAGCTGCCATCTTTATGTCAAAATCAGCCCGACTCTGGATGACAGTTTCCAACGGGCGGTTGAGTAGCACCTGAGTGGCTAAGCAGTATCATGAGCCCAGGTTGAAACGCGCAGCATCCCGGCAACTTCGCGACCTAGCGCCGATCACGAACCTCACCTGGCGGTTTACTCCACGCAGATCAGACACACCAGAGCACGTCGAATGCCTTCCTCCGTTTCCCTTTTCCCACGAGGGAAGGAGTGCGATTGGAGCGCCAACCTCCGCTGGAGATCCGGAGCTCTACGGATCCTCGCGTGATCTGCATGCTGGGCCTGTCTCGGGGTGTTTATTCTGCAAGCAAGCTTCAATCGCCCTCGTCCCGCTGACTCGTTTCCCGGTACCGAACGGTGCCCTGGCCAGTTGCAGTATGTGCTAGTGCGAGCATCCTGCAGGTGTTTGAAGGAGGTGCCCGATTCGTTCTTCAACGTGAGCGAACAGGGGCGATGAAAATGGAATAGTTCCCAATGTGGACAATAATGCGAACTCCCATATGTCGAACTTGACGATCTCCCCACTGCCCACAAATGATGCTTGATAGCGGTTTGAGTTAATCCAGAGGGGCTTGACGTTCAGGGTCCTGTCTTGAGTGAACCTCAAGCATCCTCGTATGAGCGTATGCCTAGGCGGCCACAATTGACTTGCTCTCGCCTGTTCCAAAGCTCAGTCGCAATGCATTATTTCTACTATTTCTAAGGAATGAGGGAGCCAGAGAAAAAAGGTCAATCTCTTCGTAGCAATGAAAGTCCCGACAATGGTGAATGCTTCTCGGTTTGGGTTCATTTATCGTAACTGGTAGAGGTAGCCTGATTTCCACTCCTCGCGTGTCCGGTCAGCCTGTCTTATCGACCAAACCGTGAGATCTCCCAGTACCTCAGGACGGGGAATGAAACGACAGTGAAAGCCATGCCAACCCAGACTCCAACATCAGACAGGCTTGCTAGCTTGGCCAGAGGTCCTATGTACCAAGTCTGATACATACCCAGGACAGCACCTAGCCAACCGAGAAGGAATGCTGTACAGGAGGCGATGCCAACAGGCATACATGCCCTGTCCAACCTGGACCAGTCGTATCCAAAGTGACGCCGGAAAATGTATCGCTCCATGAGCACGATCAGAACCATGAACTCGACCCAGTATCCCATCAGCGCGAGGAAGTTGGACAGGATTGTATAGAGGCTATTCCTGCCGGCCAGACCCAGGACCAGCTGTATAATGATAAACACGCAGCCCCAAATCCAACGAGTGATTGCTTTGGAAGCTCGACCGAGGACCTGAGCGCACATTGTAGCCGCTAGAAATTTGCACGTCAGCGTCACTGATGAGTAGCAGGCCAGGGTCTAGGGAGTCAACATACAATATGTGCCGGGGACGCTGTTGCTTATGAGGCCCAGGGCCACCATCACTGCGCAGAACTTCCCGAAGCCACGCAGCGGCTCAAAGGCCGCCTCTATCAAAGCCCCGGTAGATGTCTCGAAGGCGGTGGCCCATAGAGTATTCATGGCAATGCCACTACCCAGTCCGATGCTAATTTTATGGCGTTAGCAAAGCCCGTATCATGGATTCTCAGACTACATAGTAGTGAGTCCACCGATTGGGGATGTCTTACCCGATCATGTACACCAAGCTGAACGACAGCCATAGACCAATGATGGTCAGTGACGCAACCTTGACCGGTGAAGTTGTCTCCGGGTAATAGACAAAGAAGTCCGACGCAGCTGCCGACCACGAATTCGGCACATAGAGACAGAAAGCCTGTTGGCCGTCACAGTGGCCGTGTCTCCGATCGAAACGGAAGAGGCGTCGAATTGAGGTCCGGCACAACCGATGAGCACGAACAATATGAGGAGCTGAGGGATCCAGGCAAACCTCTCATACTGTCGAAATGGCTTCATCCCGAAGAGCACGATGGCCCAACAGACCAGGTTCAAGATGACAATTAGGTACCGACCGCAATAGACACGGTTCCGCCGCTTACGGCCGAAAGGATTTGACCGCCGAGGATCCCGTCTGCATAATTTTGTTAGCGAGGCATCGCATCCTCGATAGGATAATGAAACTTCTCGGTAGCCATTCGGGGGTCTGGTCAGCACAACAGCCGGTGTAACAGCAATCTCAAATCCAGTTGTACGAAGCACATGCCAATACAGAACCCCAGCGCTTGTCTGACATGCAACAACCCGGCATAAATAGTCATGTGTAGTGTGAAGAAAGATATGAACACTGACCAATACAGCAGTAGCCTATCATGAGAACAATATTCAATACAGTGGGAAGCTTGGCCGGCCACCATCCGAAGAAATATCTCAGAACAACCACTGAGCCGAGGTCCTGTCAGTATTGAACGTTCCAAAATGACACATATCTATAGGAGGATCAAGGCTCTGTGTTCATACTCGTTCGATGACCTGACTTCGGTCCCCAGATAGCCATGAACGCCGTGGACAGGCTGCCCAGAAATGCCCCAAAGATGGCACACATGACGCTGTCCAGGAACCCGAGCTGGAACAGCATCGGGCCGTAGAGCCCGACTATGAGGTTATTGCACGAGATGTTGGCACTGAACCATAGTAGGGCAATCTGCACGTCGCCGGCGGTCGACGGGGGCTGACGCTCGTCGGGCGGGACGCGGTCGATCCCGCGGGCCTCGAAGGCGGACAGGGCCTCGAGGCGCCCGTTGAGATGTCTTAGCTTTGAGAATAGCGCGCTGGGCGGCGTTGTCTTTTCCGCAGACTGTTCTGGGGCTAAAGGTAGCTCTGTGCGCTGGGTCCGGCACTTTGGCCAGTGCGGCATCAGCCGAGCTGGCCGCAATACGGACATTTTCCCGTTGCTTCTCCATTGCTAATTTTCACGATTACCCTTACGATAATGTATTAGGAGATTAGCTTTGTCGAATGCGCCAAGTTCGCCGAGAAAGTGACAAAGACCCCTCCACTTGCAAGCATAGTCCACGGCCGCGTTGTGCCACCGGACTCAGCAAGGACAGAAGATGAGTTGAGGAACTGGCTCGTGAGAGAAACGATCACTGACTGGTGAGAGTCTCCCACTGGCAGATTTCAGCTTTTATCTATTGTGGCCACCGAGCTGACGCCCGGGTTTACAGGCATCCTGTCGGGACTTGCGGTATGGGCGGAGATCGCGGTATCGCAGCGGGGGTAGTCGATGAGAGGCTAAGGGTATTTGGTGTAAAGGGACTGCGAGTGGTTGATGCTAGCATCATGCCGATGCAAATCTCTGCGCACCTCCAGGCCACGGTGTATGGTATCGCTGAGAAGGGTGCACATATGATCTTGGAAGACTGGCAAGACTAGATTCTCATTCCTATTTGTTATCCTGGTTTAGACCACGTTCTGTCTGGAATACACTGTCGGCTACTGCGCCGACCTGCCCGAAGCCGCTAGACTTGAAAGTTCCAAGGTCGCCCGGGTTGCATGCATGCACCTCCGTGTTGCTTTCGAGACGGGCCGCTAGGGGACTCTCATGACGTTCCGAGAGGTATTTTTGGTCTGCTGCAAATTAAGTTTGCATTTAAGCTTAATAGTGTCGATCAATTCAGCCGCCAGCGGCCTGGGGTCGGCGAGGGCTAGATCAGTCCGCCAAGGGCCCAGCTGCAGCTACGATAGCCTCATTGCAACGGCAATATACTACTCTTGGACCGGACGGAGGGTCGAGATTTGTTCAACTGGATGGCCTGCCCCCGAGGAGGGGAAACGAAGCGATAGTAACGCCACGAACACTTTGCTTGTCGAAGATGGTCTTCCGTGAATCAAGATGCAGGATAGTGTCTGCACGCTTTCTGCGTTGGCCATGAACTTGTTCGTAGCGCTACACGGCGGTGATGTTAAAGGTCGTATCGAGCTGTACAGTCATGTGCGAAGTACAGTGAGGGATCATTCATATAAATTGCGTGCTTCCCCAGCACCAATCCGAAGCATTCATTATCCCTACTGCATAGTTCTGAGTACCATTCTCTATTTTCAAGGAAGCTCAAACTGCCTATACAATACTGGGAATTAGTCCAAAATGCAACTCAACTTCTTCGCTTTATTTTGCCTCCTTGCCATGTAAGTGGGCTCCTTTGCTCTCAGAAACGTCTTTACTTTTGATAGCCAAATGCTAACATGAAAGTAGTGGCACCACTGCTCTTCATGTCAAGAGAGAAGGAGCACCCACTTCAGCCTCGACCTGCTCGGATGTCACTAAAACTGTGACTTCTATTGCAACAATCTCGTAAGCCAATCTTCTCGTCATGAATCCTTTAGCTTGGCTAATCCCCGGTGCAGGTACGGCACGACCAAGACGACCACAGTTACAGTGATCAAGACAGAGACAGACGAGGTGACAAAGACCGTGACTGCCACCGGCCCCGGAGCAACGGTCACAAAGACTGAAAGCTACACTGTCACCACCGTCAAGCCTAGCCCAACGCAGACCGTCTCGTACACTGTGACTGCCACGGGCCCCGGAACAACGGTCACCAAGACCGAGAGCTATACCGTCACCACGACCAAGCCCGGCTCGACGTGTGCCACCTCAAAGCCGAGCTGCCCTACCTTGACCAGTACTGCGACCTATTGCAAGAGTTGCCTGGTTCCGGACTGCTCCACTACCTCGTATCTCACCAAGCCAGCCGGGTGCGACGTCCTGCCCACTGCGACTGTGAGCTTCCCCTGTGACGATCCGGATTCGTGCAATAAGATTGGTTGCAAGACTGTGTACTCGATTCAGACAGAGACGGCTTAAGCTATTGAACTGATCGTGAGATACTCCTGGAGAGGAAATGGGACCATTGAATGTTGGGCAAGTCGAGGCAGCAATCCAGTAAATAGCAAGAAGATATGATATAACATGCATGAATGAATGATGTAAAGTTCCCACACTTCCGTATCTT
The DNA here is from genome assembly GCA_039880775.1 of Diaporthe vaccinii. NCBI lineage: Eukaryota > Fungi > Ascomycota > Sordariomycetes > Diaporthales > Diaporthaceae > Diaporthe > Diaporthe vaccinii. The sequence continues at coordinate 1,262,788 of JBCEDN010000011.1, forward strand.
GATCATCGGGTTTGCGATTGGCGTGGCTCCTCCCAACTCAGACACTGTCAGACCTCAATCCGGGAATACTCCTTGATCTCCGAATACTAGAGCATGCAGTCCGACTTGACAGAGACCAGTGCTTACCTAGGCTATTCCTCAACAATTTCTAGGCTTTGACTGTAGGGACCCCTGACAAGACTCGGAAATTAAACACGGCTTCGCGCGGTGAAATCGACTCACTAGATTGTGCATTGCCCGTGTTCGGACCCAAGCCACCGGGAACGAAGGTCCTTCCCATTCCATCCTAGTCCGCGACGCTGTGCGCGCTGCAAGTAAGCTCTGCGTGGGATCACACTAACGGGTAGGAGCAGCTCCAGACTGGCCGAGCCCTCCGTAACGGCCGGACGTCTTGGTCATCAGGGGGCCGCTCGCAGGATTCCGGCGCGTTTCGGTTTGTGGCAGCCTGGGTGGGGGAATTCTGGCTGCGCCGCAACCCACCCGAGGTGCACTGCAACATTCATGGTTGAGTTGCTCCTTTCTCGGACTACGACTCTTCATCCAAGCGCTGTTCTCTGATTTTCTTAGCATTGGAACCTCGCATACCTTGTAATGCTGTCAGAACTTACATATCAACGAAGAACGTCAAATTATGCCTATCGCCCGTCAGGAGACTGGGCTCAGTCTTTCTCGCGCTGGAACAACCGCTGGTGGGCCCACGGTGTGGAAAGGCAGCTGCCATTGTGGGAGGAACAGGTTCGAGGTCAAACTGCCCAAGATCCAAAGCGCGATAAGTTGCACTTGTCTTCTCTGCCACAAGTCTGGTTACCTGTGGGCTTTCCCAGAGGCTGGGGACATCAACTACACCAAGGGCGACGATGAGACTCTGGCTGGATATGAGACCGAGGCACTGAGCCACGAGGTTCGTGATCATGTCACCCGAAGGACCAAAGGGTAATAATTATTTGTTGTAAAAGGCGCAAGAGCTAATCTTCAAGCACAGTTTTGTAATCACTGTGGCACAGGCCTCTACGGAACACACAAGGCTGGGCCACTAGAAGGTCAACCAGGGATCAATGTAAGACATTGTGCTCGACCTATCATGCACATATCATCCTGTTGTCGAGGGCCTTCAACTAACGAGACTCTTCAGATTCGAACGATTCTTGACGTGAACCCCTTCGATCTCAAGACCCAGGAGGCACAGTAAGTTCCTTCATAGACTGCATTCGCGAGACACCACCGTAGTTGCTGACATCACGGCCTGCAAAGAACTGCATCAGTCGTGTCTGAGAAATCGTCGGAGCTCTTCGAAGCCCTGAGGAAGAGTCCTCCTCCAGCACAGTTGGAAGGTGACAACACCATGCTCTACAACGGCTCATGCGCATGCGGCGCCGTCGCCTTCGCGGTCAAGACTCCCCCCCTCACCCAGGTGGAAATCAAGGAGGACAATTGCAGCATATGCAGACGAAGGGCCGCTATTAGCATTTACCCGGATCGGGACCAGGTGACGCTCCTCGGCAAGGAGAACACGACGACGTATGCCTTTGGAAGGAAATTCAACCAGGCGCCGTTCTGCAAGACGTGCGGCGTCGCGTGCTACGGGGTGCCTGTGGGGCCGCCGCAGGAGGTTGTTGATAAGTTGCCCGAGGCCAAGAAGGAGTTCGTCGAGAAGTTGAGGCGGGTGCAGCCTCTGTATGTGAGGGCGATGGATGGGGTGGAATGGGACGAGATACATGTCGAGCAAAGTGACGAGGGCACAGAAGGATATGAGTTGCCAGATGAGTGACTGGACTGTGTCAGATCCTTCTAAATAAATTAGATGCGAAAGAACACCAATTGATCTTGGGTATTGAAAGAGGCAGTGACTCCTCACGCATTGCCTCCATCACTCATGGTGTGTTCTCGACTCATAGCTCAACTCATTCATGAGGTTCTCCCCCTTATAAAACCTCTCCAGGTTATCCGCCAGGATCCCCTTGATCCGCCCAAGCTGGTGCGTCGACAGCCAGCTGACATGGGGCGTGATCATACAGTTCTTGGCCTTCCACAGCGGGTGCTCCGCAGGCAGCGGCTCAGGGTCCGTGACATCCAGCGCCGCGCCCCGGATCATACCCGTCTCAAGAGCCTCGATAAGCGCGTCCTGGTCCACGATTGGTCCACGCGCAATGTTTACCACAAAAGTCTTCCTCTTGCTCAGTATCTTGAACTGCTCCGCGCTCATGAGCTTCTCGCTGAGCTTGGTCAGTGGCAGAGATATGATAAGCAGATCGTATCCTTGAGAGAGGAAGTCGTTCAGGGCATCCTTGGTTTTTCCGTGGAACCATCTCGACGGGAACTCGCCCTTGTCATCACCAAGATGAGGAATTTTGAAGCCGCGGTGCTCGCGAGATTCAGCGGTCGGACGCTCGTTGGCTGTGAATGCGTACAGTTCCATGCCCAAGGCCCGGCAGAGACGACCGACTTGACGTCCGATGGAGCCATATCCTAGCACGCCTCTTCAGGGAGCTTTAGTGACTGCGTACATAGTCTCGGGAAATATGCCTAGCTTGAATTGTACTCACACTCGAAGGCCCACCGAATCTTCGATCTGTCGGGCGAGGGTGGGCTGCCAACTGCATTCTTTTTGGAATTGGTCGTACGCCGGGAAGAAATGCTGGAACTTTATCCAAGCCCCGATGACCCATTCCGCGATTTGTGGGCTTATTATCGGTATATACGTTAGCAGCTTCGGAGACTCTGATATTCATTCACGGGCTTCTTAAGAAATATGACTCACGCGGTGGAACCACTGGTTGTTGCAAACTTGACGCCACTGTCCAAGAACTTGGGGTGCTTTGCCCAAAGATCTGAGCCAGCACTGCTCAGCTGGACAAATCGGACCTTTGGGATCCATTCTACCGGGACAGGCGCGTATGTGAAGAGAATGGTAACGTCTTCAAAAATTTTGTGATCCAAGTCCGCCACGTCCCTCATGGAGCCGTCGGGTTGGCGAAGGTTCTCCCATCGGACTTGCAGCTTTCCTGGGATCTTCTGGAACAGGTCTTGCTCCCATTGCTCGTCGCGATCGGCGGCCGTGAGAAACAGCAGCACATCGCTCGAGGCCATGGTGTTGCTTTGCTTTGCTTGGCGACCCCGAGTTGCAGTGAAGTCGGCAGTGTGCTGAAACACGCTGGTGGATATGTTTTGCCTCAATGGCTCGTGAGCTGGCTGAACGAGGTTGTCTTCTGTGTCCAGGGACTCAGGATCAAGCTCTCTACTGCTTTGTGTCAGGGTATTCGATGAGGCTGCATGAAGTGTGCAGGCTAGAAAAATGTTTATGCAGCTTCCCTAGCGCCAAGCGGGAAACAGGCGAATGCGCAATTGAGCACGGCAGAGGTCAGGCTCTGCACGAGGCTCTGCACGCAATGAAAAACTAGAGATTGTTTGAGAGGATCATTGACTTGCTGGGCAAAAAGAGTCACAGGCAGTTGGTTGGCATAGCCCTTAGTCAGGTCTCGACTCGCTACAAGACGGGTCCTTCCCACAATTAGGCCGTACCGGTAGCGGCGCAACATCGGGCTCGGTTGCTGCCGACCAGACTGGCGATAAGATGCCGGGAGCCCCGGCCGGCCCGGCGCATGTGTACTGTGCATTTCAGGGCCCGCCTCGACTTTCTGCACCCTATGGAGGCAGTCTTTCAAGGGAGGCTAAATTCCAGTCAAGAAAAAGGATAAGTTTTGAAACAAAGCACGTAGATTTCAAAGGTTATGTTGACGTTTGACACCTCTTTTTCCAAACTGCCTACGTGTTAGCCGGATTTGACCACGATGCTATTAATAGTTGAGGCGAACGTAGGCTGGTCGATATGGAGATCAACACCTCTATGTAACCGATTTTGCCTTTTTTTTTTCTCTTTTTCTTTTCTTCTTTTTCCCCTTTTTTTTCTTTCTTTCTTTCTTTTCGTGGCAATGGTGCCATCACTGGGCATTTCAGTCACATACTAGTTCTCTGATAACAAAAGAACAAGGACGCCCGCCATTTACTAGCAGATTCAAATTGGCGAAATCAAGTCGTCATCCCATATCTTACTACTGAACAGAGCAATGCAGATAGCAGGAACAGCAAATTAATCCAGCTGGTGGGCTGGTGACCACTTTATATAAAGTATCCATTGGCAGGATGGATACCAGCGTCTAATATAATGGGTTGTCTGAACGAGGGACTGATTCAATAGAAACAAGAAGCGAAAACACTTCCACCTCAGCCAGGCCTGCAAACACGCAGCAGGCCTTGCTTGACAGAAAGACGCAAATCCTTGCATGTCATGGCAAAAGATCGAGCAAGCTCACTTAGCTACCATGCCACCCATAGGAAGAGCAGGCAGCCCTGTAAAAATGACCATCATTAGCATGCGAACACGACGATTCGGGGCTCAAGACGAGCGAAGGGACGGGTCGGTTGTCAACTTACATCCATCAACTGGCTCCTTGGCCTGCTGCGCCTTGACGCAGGCGTTGTACTTGTCAGCAGACTGGGCAGTGATGCCAGCTGCAGGGCAGTCCCGGTTGAGGTTGCAGCCACTGTCCATGGCCTTCTGCAGACTGTCGCCCTCCCATCCGAAGACGTAGTCTCCATGGGCAGCAGCGCCACTGTAAGATGTGATTAATCAGCGGCCAGTCTTCGAGTACGAACCAGACACTTCTGGCGATCTTCTCGAAATAAGTGTATCACTTACCCGATGCCCATACTGTACGTGAATGGGTTGGAGCCGTCCGTTGGCCAGATGCTGCGGTCCTTCTGGAACATCGTGACGTTCCACATGAGCTCGTACATGATCTGCGGGAGCTTCACCGGGTGGGTGGACGGGCAGGAACCGCCTCCGGTAGCTCCACTGCCGCTGTACGCAACGTGGTCTTGGTGGTTCGGGCTGTCGAGGTTCTTTCCATCCCAGCATCTAGGAAGATTATTGTCAGCTCGCCAAAGTTCGAAAGGTGGATGCATAGCTTATGAAAAGAGAGAAAAAAGGAGTGAAGGCAGCTTACGCGGGGAAGATGATGGTCTGTCGGATCATCTGGCAATTTGAGCCCGACGGGATCTCGACGGTATCGGAGCCAGAGCATGGCGCGCCACCGACAAATTGGTCCTCGCTCGCCGAGGTCCAGCATCGATGGCAGATGTTACCTGAGCTGACCTGGCTCGGGTTTGTGTTGGCCGCATTGCCAGCGAGCATACGGAAACCCTATAAGAGTTGTTCAGTGAATCAGTCGATCTTTGTGGCCTCGGACACATTACCCACCTTCTTGAAAGCTGTTGTCTTTCCGCTGGGGATATAATAGACATCCAAACCACCGTTGTTGATCAGCTTGCCCTGAGGTCCGCCGTTGCCAGTCTGAGGCACACGGTGGTAGCTCCCGTTCTTCGCCTTGAAGAACATAACCGACGTCCAGTAGTTGCTCTTGTCCTGGAGGAAGCTGCAGCTGGTGCAGGAGGACTGCGTGGCCGGGTCGTTGTTGGGGTCCATGGTGACGTTGAATGCGTTGCCGCCCACAATCTGGTGCAGGTGAGGGGTGAAGACCATGCCCGGGTTCACCAGCGGGTCCACGCGGTCGACGACGAGCTGTGAGCAGGCGAACCGCAACATGTTCTGGGCCACGGCCTGCTGACCGGCCAGCAGTGCGGTGACTGCAAGGCTGAAAGGCTTCATTTTCGGTGGTGTCGGTATCGATTTGGCTGTGAGGGCGACTAACGTGTACTCGTGAAGATTGCAGGAGATGAATCAGGCGAGACGAAAGAGAGTTGCAAATGATCGGCTGTGAGGACGTGGGAGACTTTTTTGGTTGGGCTTGCTGTCCCCAGTAGCAGTTATAGTATCTCGACCATTATCACAGCCGTGACACAGGGGCACGAGGCTCAAAGTGCCGGCAGTTTGTGGTTGGGATCGACATTGCACGGTGACTCTCTCTCCGATAATAATATCTGTTTATCCTCTTGACTGCCCAACCTGGTTTTCTCTACCAGATTTCACTCGTCGGTTATACCTTGGCACCCAGATCATGTTCAATCACACCTCTCCAGGGGCCCGTTGTGGAAAGCGGGCGTGACATCTCCAATATAGACGGCCGGTTAAAAGCAGCATCAGACTTAGAAACCTACATAATTCGCTTTCAGGCGCCAATCGGCGTCAAGATTTGAATTCCGGAACGCATGCATCTCTACGAAGTTACGTGCATTTTTCTTGGATTTGATAATAAAACAAATGCCAGTCCGACCAAAATAGATTGACCAGTCTCTTGGGGTCCGGATGAATGGGACCACGGTTGATATCTCGAGCAATTCTCAGGCAGCTGCACCGACCACATGAGTCGGACGGCAGCTGCAACCCGTGAACAATACAGAGATCTTGGTCTGCAGGCATATCGAGGTTCTTGTCAAACTTGTTGTCAGCGAGCGTTTACTTCTTTGGCAGTGCTGCGAGTATTTGGCGAATGCTGGCGAGCGTGCAATGCCTACAGTTGGGAAATGGCACATCAGAGATCCTTCCATCGGGAGCGATCGCCAGTTTGGGGAAAAGGAAGGCTGCGCATCCGAACAATCAAGATTTCATGGCTGCGGTTGATCATCCTGGGATTGTGCTTGGGCCGTGAGATTCTCACTTTGTGCGAGGGATCCTTCCAAGCCGCCCCCAATTCTGGCTTGTAATGCTGGACCAGAACGATTGGACCATGCGGCCCCCACCCAAGGGGTCTTCAGGAACATGCGCTGGACCAAAAGTAGCTCGATCCTCATCGAGGTCATGAATTTTCGACGATAGTTGACAGGCCACCCTGGGGCATACTGGACAATAAACGCCCACAATGTGGATCTGAATATCCCGCGGGATGTAGGAATGAAACAGCATCATGGTCTCTCAACACATGGAACAGTGGGTTGACCTTGGATTCGATTGCGGCCGTATTTTGATTCCAGGGTTTTGATCTCGTGCCGACAAGAAGACTGTTGCGCATTCCGTTCCCATTGCGATTATATAATGTATATTTCTGTTCGCATTTAAGATCGAAACGAGCCATTCTCTATCGATCTAAGAAGCATAATAGCTTGTCCAAAACTTACGAACGATTCTTTCGTTCTACCACATTCAGCCAATCGGGCAGCAATCACCAGCATCATGGCACCGAACGTAATTAAAGCGAGAATTCTGATCCAGAAGATCATCGAGAAATCAGCCAAATTGAAGCAGGCTAGAAGGGCAGGTCTGCCTATCTGAAGATCGGTGTAAGTCGTGATGATCTCCTTGATTCATGTACACACTGACGCCGTAGCAGTGAGTCAAGGAGACCAGCTCGAAACCCCCCAGGCAGTCACTGCGAAGAAAGGCTTCGAAATAATCGAGACCATCATCGAGGAATACGAAAACTTGCCGAAAGACCGGCTGGGCAAGAGAATCAACCTCAACGCCAGGGAGTCGATCGTTCCCGGCATCATGAAGCGGGAAGGCTAGATCGCCTTTGAGTAGATGGCGAGCTCCAAGAGGCCAGAGCCGCGGCCAGCTGTTTCACCCGTAGGTCATCCGTTGCTTCTATACATGAGCAGATTGGGCTGACTACACAGCAGAGATGCTGAAGAGAGAAGGGTCGGTACTGCAGTCGAGGTCAAAGGAAATAACCTTTCTGGGCCATTTGAGGTACTGTATCCCGTCGTGAGCGATGTTCAGTGATCTGAATGTACGCAACATAGCGTGAGAGGGCCTCATTGTCAAGGAGTGCTGGTCACTCACTCGATGGGCTGGGAGATAAGCGCTGCGCTGGGTCTGCTATTGCACGATTACCCAATATGGCAGCTAGGAATCTGAGATGCATTTATCCTGAATTGAAAATGCACCCTCGCATCTCTTTCCATGGCGTGTGTCTCTCGATATTGATCTTCGCAGTGCGTCATATTGAGGCTGCAACCCGGCAGCGTCGTAAGATACACTGTGCTCCTCTCGCGGAAGATCATGTCCCGGAGGAACCTCCATCTGACGAACATACCAAACTTGTATCTTTAACTGAAAAAGAGTTTCACGTCTGATATCGGTGATGGCATACTTGCCCCAGTCCAGAAAGACAAGTGGGACTACATAATATCCAGCAGACAACTGACGTGCATCAAGATAAAGTACTTGACAGCCTGACAGCACAAACACCGCTGAATAACTGTGCACTAGCTCTTGCCTAGCTGTTCATACACCTGGAACGAGTCGACGATCGCTTTCGCAACATACTCACCGCTCTGATAGGCACCCATTACCGTGCCAATGCCTTTGGTAGGCGCTACGTGCTCCCCAGCAAACCACACGCCTCTTTCTACCCCTAAGGCCTCTCGCAGGACTTGTAAATCCTTGGCGCCGTCCTTCTGCCCGGCTGGGAAATTTGTGGAAGATCCGAAGCCAGCAAACCCGTCGTTTTGCCAGTCTGTGGCTAGAAACCCCGTGGGCTTGCAATCGGGAGACTCCATGTTGAAGTTTGGTAGACGAGAGTAATAGGGCCGAAGATGCGAGTCCAGGATGTCGTAGAAGTCAGGCGACTCCTGATCCTTTCCCTTGATGAGGCTCGAAATATGGCAGCCCCATTCGCCGTACGTGAAGAACATGATGACAGGTTGTGCGTGCGGTTCCGGAAGACCGGAAAAAGATATGATCTCCTGCCGCCATTGACTTGGGTTCGTCTCGGGTGCGTATTTGGGCTTTAGAAATAGAGACTCGAGGGGAAATGTGCCTTGGCCAGCCTCTCGGCCAACGTCATCCCAGAATGCCTTCGGGAAGCGGATGAATATCTTTTCGAGGTTCCCGTAACCAGCCGCGTCGATGGCCAGGGACAGTCGAGGCGGCAGCTCCGGGGAAAAGACACGGCGATTTCGTTTCAGCCATCCGAGAGGTGTGGTAAGGACGACTTGATCGAAAGCCTCCATGTGCCCGTCTCTTGTTGTCACCCGCACTTGTTGCTTTGGGGATCTGCTTCCGAGGCTCTCAACATTCTCGATACGAACCACTTCAGCATTAAGACGCAAATCAGCCTTTAATGTTACGGCTCCGGCCAGATCGTCTACTATCTTCTTGAATGTTGATGCGACGAATAAGTTGTCTCCGATGCTATCAGTGACTGCGCCTCTAGACATGCAGTGGACTGCCATCACTTACCTCCATCAATGCTTTCATCAAGCCATAGATTCTTCAGGCTTTGGGTCTCATAATCCGCGCCCATGAATGCCCCCCACATCTCGATTACGGATGCGAGCAGCGTCTCATCTGAGCAGCGTCGCTTCAACTTCGCATCCACGAAAGTCTTCAATGATGCTTCTGGCGCGATGTCAGGGTAGTGCGTCTTGCTGTACTCGGATGCCTCATCAAGTATCGCCCATACGTCCTCGTACAGATTCTTTGCCAGCGTGGGTTCCATATAGAGGCCTTCCGTATAAAACATGGATGACACAGCACCACAGGCAACCGTTTCCGTTCCCGACTTCCTGGCCAGTCCCACAAATGGGTTCCCTTCTGTGCCATGAATCCAGCTGGCGCCAATATCGACTGGACATCCAAGTCGACTCGACTGTTGGACACGTCCTCCGATGCGGGACCTTGCCTCGAGAATGGTGACCTCGAATCCATCGGAGACGAGCACGCCTGCCGCCCTCAGGCCGCTGATCCCCGCTCCCACAACGCAAACGCGTTGCGGCCCGACCTCTTCGTTGGTTGACATGGAGTTATCAGGTGGGTATTACAGCCATCAAGAGGCCAGAGTGGGGGCGAAATCACATATTGAATTTAGAGATCTGCTTTTCCAAGACCCGGCTCTTCCGTGACATCGGGCCAGGGAAATTTCTTCAGCTTGTTGGTGTCGACAGGAGTGTGCCTGCAGAACCCTGGAGCAACGGCCCAATGATACGACGGATCTGCCCATAGTGGGTGAAGACAGACAGGGGCTATGACGAGACGAAATGACGATGTTCGGACAATCTTCAGTGGAATAGGAGGGATGTCTATCCTCCCCTCTTCCGATCTGCGGTCAACTGTAAGTTGCAATTTCAATGATTACTGGTGAGGATATTGATGGGCCTCAAAGATTCTTGGGAGAAACTTTGGGCAACTCAAAGAACTTGAGTGCTATGCATATAATGCTTCAGCCGATACTTGATTGGTGGCATACGGAATACTCTCTAGTGAGTGATGATGCCCCGTCTCGTGCGCAGCTGGCAGGAGGCCTACCGATTGTGTCAAGTACTCCGTAAGTATCCACATCTGTCAAGTGCCGAGCGATCCATATTTGCATCCCGGGTGACAGGGCTTGGCATGATAAGCAAAACCATAAATCAAGCGCGTAGGTGGATCGTCGTTGCAGAATCCCTTCCGGATTGCAGAATGAGAAAATGATGTGATGTGGAGGAAGCCCATGCTGAAGGCTCAGTGTAGATCTCTAATACCCTGACTGAAACAATGAAGGGGTGGTGAGAGAAGGTGTCGTGAAGGAGGGCTATTGGGAATGCATATCATAATCTACTGGTGGTGTTGAGGTATATAGGGGTCCTAGGAGCCTTTTTCAGTGACCAGAACTCTCTGTACACCAACTCTGTATTCCTTTGCTCACCATCTCTACATCTGCAGCTGTCATTCCTTAGACGCATCAGTCACTCATTCATTCATTTAAAACCAACTTATTCTTTCACTTTACATCGACAACATTGATCAAGATGCGTTTCACGACCTTCACTTCCGCAGCGCTTGCTGCCTTTTCTGTGCCTGTTCTGGCCACACCAGTGGCTAAGGCAGATGCCCCTGTCCAGGAGCGTCAACTGTCGAGCTTGTGAGTTTTACAAAGATTCCCGGAACTTGTCATACAGAACTAACCATGAATGCAGGACCGGCTTGCTCGGCGGACTCCTGGACCTTCCAGTCGTCGGCTCCCTCCTCTCCGACCTTGGTATTGTTCTCGACGCCGCCTCGGTCGACAGCGTCCTTGGAGAAGTCCAGTCTGTCGCCACCAACATCCTTACCAACGCCGGCAACGGTGGCGCCCTCAACATTGTCACTGAGATCACTGGCGGTATCACGAACCTCAACAGCACCTTCGAGGGCAACGACCAGGCACTCAGTGCTCTCGGCAGCCTCACGAACATTGTCGGTCTCGTCGAGGGTCTCGTGGGCCAGGCTACCGATGGAACTGCTACGGCTTCTGTCTCCATCCCCATTGTTGGCGACATCCTCGGTGAGGTCGGATCCATGGTGGGCAGCCTCACCGGTGGCAAGTACACTGGTGCATCTTCGACGGTCATCCAGGGCGTTCTGAAGGGAGGACTTGGCAACGTGACCACGCTGCTGACTGATCTTTCTGCTCCCGGCATCGTGAAGTCGCTCACCAGCGTTGTCGGCGTTGTCACAACACTCGGAGGAAACCTGGTCGGCGCCACCATCTCAAGCGGCAGCCTTCCCGACGTCGGTGGCATCCTGAGCTCGGTCCTCGGTTTCCTTCAGCTGTAAGGAAGCCTGTCTGCATGAATCTCAGGGCATGTGATATGAAAAGGCATGGAAGCGTGATGAGGGGCTTTACTTTCTAATGGTAGAATACCACAGCCTTTCCCCCCAAGGCTCCAGGGACTTGAATGCTAAATGTGCGTGACTTGACTCCACATCAATTTGTCATTCCTCATGGGAAACACAGCAGGACTATGGCGAGGATTACAGTGGCTTCCCCTGTAAATATTCTATCGTTTACTTGGCCAGGAAGGCTTCTTATTTAATTTATTTATTGATGATGAAAAGGCGATCATGCCTTGCCGCAAAGATGCAGATTGTTAAACAGAACCAAAGAGGCAACTAGAGTAAATTCCGTAAACCCTTGTCGGCTCCTTGGTAAAGTGGGGTGTAATTTCCTGATGCCGAAGTTCGAGTGAACCAAAAGTGCTCGGTGGTTATGGCCGGGTAATGTAACTCGGATCATTTTCTTGGCTCAGCAGTGTTTTTCACGATCGACTCCTGATCACCGGCGCAATTACGAATCAGAGTCAAGAGTGCGGGAGTGTCTCCATGCTGTTGTGTACCTAGGTAGTCATTTGCAACCTTTGCCTGCAACCTCTGCCTGCAACCTCTCGATTATGTGTTGGCTGTCTTTGCTGAGCGTGACGCGACAAACTTGACTAGCGCCGAGGTTTGGTTGCCCATTCGTCCGCCGGTGAAGGTTCTACCATCGCCTTTGTCATCAAGTAACCGTGAGAATGCAGTTTAAAGCATGGTCTCGAATTCTCATGATATAGCATTGAATTTTCCGAATTGTTCAGCGGACATGGGTCGAGTCTTGTCCAGCTTGAGGTATAATCGGGGGCCCTGTTGATGTACGTCCTGCTCTGAATCCCGGTGCCAACATCGACAAGAGCATGCTCTCTATCTGCCATATTAGGACACGTAGATTTCTGTGGAAGATTTTCAAATTTTCTTCCGCGAAATTTTCTTCCTCAATCATAAGGCCAGCATATGTCGTTTGAGTGATACCTTGAGTCCCTCGCACAGCCCGCGCAGTGACACCTCTCAGGAAGATTTGTACGGCCCCCAGATGGGCCCAGTCATGTTCACGGCCGATGAGCTATATGTATGTCGTGAAACACTCCTCCGGGAACACCCTGCTCTGTACCCTAAGAAGCTCAGCCGCTCGTGATAATGAACGGTGCATGTCAAGACAGCGAGCGACATGAGACGTCTGTGGCTTACAACCCTTCGGCCAAGAATAGCAGGAGGACGCACTACGTGCTGACGAGGAGGAGCCATGGCATCCAATAAACCAGTCCTCAAGAGGTCGGTGAGAATGAAAGGTAGTCTCGCGCAGACCACGGGAACATATGTCTCAGATAATGACAGCCTGGTCGCCGAAGCTGGGAAAGTCAGCACCTGCCCGATAAATCAACAGATGAATGTCTAGTTCAAAGGCGCGTTGTGCACCGTCTATTTACCTACACGATGATGATACAAACACCGAAGCCCGGTCCTCTGTCGATGCCCAAATTCACCTGTGCACCGCGGACACAGCGCCCGCCCCCATCACATCACCTCGCCGGTAAAACCGACGGCTTCTCCGACGCATCCAGCGTCACGTACTCAACCAGCCTGTTCGTCATTCTCTCGCACCAGGGGTCCACATAGTTCATCCAGAGGTTCGCAATCCCATACAGCATCGGCAGCCAGACGAGCTGCCACAAGACGAGCGCCAGGTTGCCCGGGTATCCCAGTCGCGACATCTCCATCTCGCCATTGTCGTTCTCGTGGTCCGGCGGCACCTGCACGCCGTACAGCATCCACACCAGCGTCGTCTTCATCAGCGGGCCGTGCAGCAGGTACACCGCGAAGCTCATCCGCCCCAGGAACAGCAGGTACCTCCCGCTCAGGACTCTCTGCAGCGCCGGGCTGAGCAGGACGCCCAGGCTGATGAACTCGAGCCCGATGCCGCTCGCGAAGCGCGGGAAATCTGGGTTCTCGGGCAGGATGGGCCGCATGAAGTCCAGCATGAGCCGTGACCATGTCATCCACTCGGCGTGCCCTTCGGGGAAGGAGGCGAAGGTGAGGCCAATGAAGACCAGGGCGGCGGAGAGGATCTTGCTGAGGCGGGGGCGGTCGGATATGAATTGTGCTGTGGACGGATTATTTTGCAGGTCGGCGATGAAGGCGCCCCAGAAGAATTGCATCCCAAAGGCGGCTAAAAATGAATAAGACAGTGTCAGTTCCGGCTCATGAGGGACAAGGATTGACAAACCATGCCGTAGGCAAGATCACCACAAAAACTTACAATCGCTCGCGCAGTAGAAGTACACCCACAGCCCGAAACTCGCCATGATCCGATACCTCGGCTTCACGTACGCAGTGGCCACCATGAATGAATACAACCACATGCTCCCCTTGAGCAAGGGCAGAAGCGTCCACTGGTTGTTATCATAATCGTTACCCGCCCTGGTCCACGTCGTGATGATACAGTACACCAGGTTCCCCAGCGCCTCGCCGAGGTACGCGATCCTGTTGGGCGACTGCACGTCGATCCACCAGCTGTCCTGGTGCTTGGCCACGGCGTACAGGCCCATCTCGGCCAGCAGCCACGACACGGCCGTGGCGCAGGCGGCGGGCAGCACGAGGCGCGGGATCCGCCTCAGCGCCGACTTGCTAATAGACACGAAGGCCGCCTCCTGATTTCCCTGGCGGCAGAGCCCGATGGGCTTGAGCACGCACACGTAGCCCGTCACGAAGGCGAAGATGGTCACGCCGATGCGGCCCTGGATCAGGATGCGGAGGTACGGCAGCTGCATGAGGCGCGGGGACGCGTCTTCCTGCGAGGTCGCCCCGAATAGCTCGCCATCCCACGCACGGGCGAGGTGGGTCAGCACCACGAGGGCAGAGGCGATGCCGCGGAGGCCCTACAAGATGGGTGTTTAGCAAAATCTGGTTCTAGATCGAGGCATAGCGGACTGCGTAGATGTCGCAGATGAAAGTGGACCCCGGCCCCCTCCATTGTTCTCTCCCTCCAGGTGGATGTTGGAATAGTGGGATGCCTTCATTCTCGTCTATGCCTGAGAAAGCGGGCCAAGACCGAGGACGACCTGAGGCCATCCAGGATCCGGCATTTCTATCTTTAACGACAGTGACGAGGGGATAGTATGCTCACATCAACCCATTTGACGTTGCCCTCCCTTCCAATGGCCATCGTCGATCACCAGGTTGCATGGGCAGGAAAGCAAGTAACAAAAGTCTGGTGCGCCCGGTGGGTCCGGTCGAGGCGAGGTGCACGATGAGTTTTGATCAAAAGAATGGCAGAAATCCAATCCAGATCTGATTTTGGCGCGCGTTACTGCAGGGCTGTCTTCGATAGACAGAATATGCTTCGGCAGCTGTGACCTCGACCGTCAGAGACGCCGAGCTTATTAGGAATGATAGGTCGAGGCGTGGAACCTAAAATATCGTCTGAAGTGCTACAGTACCGCTCAGTATGGACCGGCGAGTGGACGGCGAATAGCAAATGATAGCTTTGTGTCATGGGGGCTGTGCCACAGAGTGGCAGGGGACCCGACGAGGGAGAGCGCTGGCTTGGCAGGAAGGAAAAAAAGAACGAGGCAAGAGAAACATGTTGACAGTAAGGGAAAGAAGATAGCAATCCCCGAGATCATGTCAGGCTTCCCAGGGTAATCAGACCCGAATGAGTAGCTGGTGCTGCACGCTGCAAGGGGCAGGCCTTTGTCATGTGGTTTTGGCCGTCATATCCGGCGCCAAAGAATCCCATGTCGTCGAACACCTACAAGATGGGATTCTCCGGGACTAGCCGTGATCGTGATGTTCCAGGAGACTGGACTGGCAGAGATCACTGATAACTCTGACAGCTTGGTCAGTGCAGACGACTCGTACCTCAGACGCATTCACGCAAAAGCAGCTTGCAATAGACAGGCCGTACTGTAATAGCTTTTCTAGAACTTGAAGATGCGTAACTCGCAGATGCGAGATGTCCATACGAGCCCATGAGTTCCCGTTCCGCCCGGCTGGGCCCCGGTTCTTCAAGATTGGCTCGCGGGCCGTTGTGGCTTGAAGACTTAGAAGCTGGGCGAGGCAACGGTTTCGTGTCATCCCGCAGGCCAGGCAGGAGTGCTTGTCTGCTGCCACGTTAGTGCGGTTCTCCCGAGGCCCTATCGCCCTTTGCACATGATGCTGATCGATCGCAGAGTTGCATCCTCTGGACGCGGGGCCATGTTCAGCCTTCGCGGCGCTGTCCTTGTTGTGTTTGTGGTTGCAACCTGGTGTGCCGAAGTCCCGTGTAGGACCAAGATCTCGCTTCCCGTCTGGGAATGGCTCCGGCGATCGTGGTGCTGCCCGAGGGCTTGGCCGGGCTTGACTGGTTGAGCCTCAGCACAGGGAAGAAACCAGCCCGCCCAATTCGCCATAGATAGCTAGACTGAACCGACTCAACGGCTGGTGGCGCCCTCGACACGTTTCCCTGTTGCCTTGATGCCCTATCTCTCTAATGGACTGATGCTTGGGAGATGACGGGAGCTCGTACAGAACAGCTCGATGATAACGCAGTGGGGGCGCCAGAGGGATTAGCTTGGCACGCTGAATCCTTCCGTCAGCATTGTCCGGCAACGCGTTTTCACAGCTAAACGAAGTCAGTTTGGTGACGGGGAAGGTCTAATCGCAGGTTTGACAAGGCAATCATGGCAGAAACAATGCTGAAGCTTGGCAAAGGGAAGCATTGCACGTGAGAAAAATGCGCCAAAGAGCATTCCAAAGGGAGGGAAAGATGTGCCGACGCCCCACCACCCAGCCTCCACACGCCCTCCCTGACCTTGAAAAATCGCGGTGAAACAGAAGAGCGTCAGTAAGGCCGGGAGAGCAAATGGTCAAATTCGCGGAAATGCCACCAGCCCACCCCACCTGCCATCTGGTAAGGGCGTCGATACCTCGATGCCGGGACGGGGGACGCCACGTCCCGGCTTTGAGGTATTGGTTTGATATACCGCTCGGAATACAGAGCTGGATCAAGGAAGGATCTCGCCTTGTGCTCCACCTTGCCGTGCGGACGGATGACAAGAAGGGGATGTGTGGTGAGACATGGGGGAGCTGCACTGAGACATCTTGGGGGAGGGGCAGAGCCCTTGTGTTCAACAGTCTTTTCATTTCTTGTCCGCTTCAACGGCGGGCACGGGTATCGTATCTGTACAATTGCGACAAAGCAGCCTCGGTGCTCGGGTCCTTTCGAAATTCGTCTGCTGATCTTAATTCAGCAAGAACTCGAACGTGTCATCCTCTGGTTCCTCGTCGTCCTCATCGTCCGAATTCTCGTCATCCTCTACCAAAAGATCACGCTGAACACTGTGAGCAGGTTTTACTACCTGAGACTCGTCGCGATTCTTGGTAGCTGTATTAGCATATGCCTGTTTGTGAGCCCCAAAAGCTGCAAGCCGCCGGAGATCCATGGGATCCCACTTTAGACGATCCATGGGACTTTGGTAGTTGGCGAGTTTCGACGACGGGTCGATCACATCGCTAGCATCTTCATCGTCGAGCCTCATCCTATTACGCATGTGTACCACGGGGTTTTTGACGCGCGAGAACTCGGGCGAGTCAGTGTACCGCTCGAAGAATACCTCCTTCTCGGTGACAGCAGGATATCCATGAGGGGAAGATCGAATGTGAGGATCATCTGCAGAATAGGCCGGGGATGATTGCTCCTGCTTGTCCTGCACTTCAGTCCTGGCCCTCTTAGGCGGGCCGTCTTGTCTCTCCTTCGGTCTTGCTCGCTGCTCCGGCTGCTGCGTTTTCTGGGTGTTGATATCGGTGTGTGCCCTCTCGTAGAGCTTCTAACCCTCCTCGAAGAACACCCGTTTCGTCCCGCGTAGCCTCACATCTTCCATCTGTTCTAATTGTTGGTCCAATTCCATGAGGTCCATGACTTCTTGCTCAATATCCCGCTCTTCAGCATCCAACTCGTAGCCCGCGTCGGCAGCTGCATCCAGCTCATCCATGAATTCGAGACCCATATTACGTGATCGAGACGGGGTTTCTGTGTGCTCAGGCTCGTAATCGATTGGATCTGTTTCGAAAGCGTCTTGGGATTGATTGAGACTTCGGCCAAATAGGCCCGCTGAAGGTGGTTGAGCACCATCGCGGCCGCTGCGTATGCTGAGATCGAACTTCTGAAGACGCATCGCGTTGCGGCCGGGGTTTTGGTGTACAATGATGGCATTCACCGGTTCTGTTGCTTCGTTTGCGGGGAGGAGGCGTTTCAGATTCTTGGCTGGGAAACGAAGTGGTGCTGTGTCGACGTCTTGGAAGTCGTGAACCACGACCAGTCTGCTCTCGCCGCGCACAATCACCTCAACTGGGAGACCAGTGCTCTCCTCCGTAGTGGCATCTGGATCGTCAAGGTTGTGGGAAGACTGTCGCCGCTGAGTTTTTGGAGTCGCAACGACACCACAGCACCGCTCGCCTAGCAACCCAGCGTTGAGCTCTACTAGGCGGACCATGCGCGACGGCTGCGCTCCACTGAATAGATTGACGCCGCCACCTGCGCTACGGCGGACTTGAGCATCCCAGAATTTGGCGACGACGGGAATGACGCAAACAATGTTGTCAGATCCACCCATCCAAAGAACGGCACTCTCCTCCGTGGGCACCGATCCTCGGGCGCTTGGCAGTTGTACGACTTCAACTCCGCCCTTGACGGCAGCAAGTCGTTCTGGCCCGCCATTCATCATCGACAAAAGGGAGTCTCGCCGTCCGACGGAGTTGAAATCATTAGCCCCCAACGAAGTTTTCTGCGAGCCTGGGTTGCGCAATGGACTCGTCCCCTCAAGATGTCCTGAAGCACAGAATGCCGTCAGAGCAGCTCCGCGTACGCCTGTATTCTGTTTCGAGAACATGGACCCTCCTGCGTCGTTACCAAGGGGCCCAGCCCCCTCAACATCCCATATTCCCCACTGCCCGTCCGCCAGGAGAGCCAAGATCGCCCGGCCATGCGATATCCATTCTGCGCCGACGACGGGTTTTCTCGAGCAGGGAGAAGTGGTTGCACGAGCGAAAGGAGGGTATAGAGAGAGCAGCCACGAGCCATGAGATGGCCAAGGGCCTTCTGAGATGTCATCTTGAGGGATTGAAGGGATGGAGTAATCATAGACGCGAACCGCGTGCGGAGATGCAACGGCAAGGAGTTGGCTTGAGTGAAGAGGGTTGAAGGAGATGCTTGTAAGGGGACTCGGAAGGTATTCGGTCTGGAACGGTTCGATGGCAGGGCTTTCCGGGGTAGTTTTGAGAGGGACGTCCCACAGTCGTAGCGTGCCAGAGGCGTCCTTGCCGTGAACAGCAACGATGGCACGCCCGGCGGAACCACCCAGACGAGCAGGTGATTTGTTTCGATCAGAACTGCTCGCCCGTCGAGGCAGCAATGTTATGGAAATCCCATCAGGGCTTTTGCTCTGGCCGCCAAGCTGGATTAGAGTCTCACCCCACTTGCCCTGGCCCACGGCGCCAGCCAGGAGGTTGGATCGTAGGTCTTCCCTTGCTATGCTTTCGTGCGAGGGCGGTGTCAACGGCAGTGTGAGCATGAAGATGGAACCCTTCGCAGACGTCACAGCAAATACAATCATCTCAGCGAGTATGTCAGATTCGCTCGGCTGCTCTCCTGGGATGCGCGGCGCGATGTGCGGGACAGCGATGTGAAGGATGTCTGTGCCAAATGCGAGATCCAAGGACTGGATGACCTCTGGGTATCCGGTGGTGTCCTCGACATTCTCATCCTCAAACTCTGGCTTGTCAACGAAGGCAGCTGGTGCAGAAGTGTCGTCGTCGTCTGAGTCGATGATCATGACGCCATCGTCGGCGGATGCACCAGCACCATTTGTTTTGCTGCCGGCGGCCGGCTTCGTGGATTCAGGCTTGATAGGCTTCAGTCGGCGACCACCGCGCCACAATACTGTGACTCCATTCTCGTGGCCGTAGAGAAGGACCGTGGAGCCTTGAGGGGAGAGGACGGGGTATGTCTTGACGTCGTGGACTCGTCGGTTAAGGGAGTAACTGGACATGGACGGTCAGCCAAGAGTGTCGCTCGCGAGGGACAGCTGGGTCTCCCTACGTGTACTGTGTATTTTGGGCAGTCTGCCGCACCCGTGGCTTGAGCTGAGCCGTCATCGTGAGGGTTGTCCGTTGTTGTTGTTTTGGCTGGCGATTGGGCAGGGAGAGTAGCGACGGGGGACACGAAAGGAGGGAAGAATGGTTGCCAGAGGGAGGCGCCCACAGAAACAAGCTCTGGAGGGTCTTCCACAATCACGAGGTTGGGGTCAAAGGGTCATGTCGAGGTTGCGACTTGACAATAACAAAGACCAAGACAGTCCCTCGGTGTGGTCGCTGCAGGCATGAACCAGGCTGGTATGGTTGGCTGGCTGACTGGCTCGCTGGCTGAAGTGGGAAAACTTTGGAAGCGCGACAGCTTGAAGCTCGACGCGACGGGAGCTTCAACTGTGGCCCGTGCTCCCCGCCCGTCTCGATTACATAAGGAAGCCCCTGCAACTGCGCCCATCCCCCAAACGCCCGCATTTTCCTAGCACGGCTACAGGTGACAGGGTACCCATTCACTCTGGGCGTAGCTTGCAGGTTGACTTGCACGCATCTATCCCATGCTTACCTTGGAACATCGTAAACGACCGCATGGCCGGGACAACATTCTATGGTGCAAGCGATCACACTCTGCCTCATTCAGTACTCGAACACGGAGGTTCTGGCGACGACACATAGGAATTGAGGTCTCTATTACTTCGTGCCTGGGAACCGGCGAGCAACTCGACCTCAGGAGACCCCAACTCACCCATTTCTCACTACAATCCACCAGAACTGGGTGGAGGCGTCCCAACAACCGAGAAATTGAAAGCAGGATTATCACGACCTCCGCCCTCCGCCCAAATCGAAGCATACGTAGCATACGTGTCCCAGTTCGAGCTCGTGTTAATCCCCAGCTCATGCCACGCGAACAGTCCAGACGTCAGGTCGCTGCCCAGCACGGCAAAGTTGATGAACGGGTCGTATGCCGATGACGCCGAGTAGCCAGTGAACCCATCGGCCAGGTTCGTCGTCGCCCGGATCCGGTTCGTATTATACGGCGGCAGCGCCTCAATGGCATCCCTCAGGTCCTGGTCGAAGAACAGCTGCGACAGGTGTGCCACCTTGCCGCCGCTGTACGTCCCGTTCGGCAGCACCTGGGAGCCAACATGGGCGACGATGTGCTGGTGCGTGGCGCGGAAATCGTAATGTCCCGGAAAGTTGGTATCGAAGCGGACAACACCGTCCTTGTCGGTCTTTTGAACGCCGCGGAGCCAGGTGGTGTGAAGCCCTCCCTGCCCGCGGGCACTCACGCCGCTGTACTTACCCGTCGTGTTGCAGCCCCAGATGTCGATGAGCACGTCTGCCGGCTCGCAAGTGTTGATGTCGATGAATTGCAGCTCGAGGTGCATGGGGACTCCAGGAATGCCTTCACTGACATTTTGCCGAACTAGAAGATGGTGGGTCAGTCTACAAGCTTTCCAAAGATAGTTCCGGTGCATTATGACGTGTCAAGCAAGCCGAGCCAACTTCGACAACTCCTCGGCATGCTGCAGTCTCGCAGTCGGATACCACGACAAGCAAGTAACACTATACAGACGTGGCACTATTCGTGGTCGGAAAGATATGATAGTGTGGGATGCTGCTTAACTGAGTTCTTGTGACACAAAGTACGGTCCGTTCGCATTGTCTGGGGCAAGCACGCAAGATGCGTTTGCGCCGAAGATATCTTCAGCCGGGGTCCCAGGATTGTACGACACGAGTCCAGTCTTGTTGTGGTCTACTTCGCTCCATTTGCGAAAATCGGCGGCAGTACGGCGGTGCAAGAAAGGCGCTGTGAGGCCTCATTTAGCGGTCTGGACCTCCCAGCAGAAATGTCGGTTACTTGCCATTAGCCAGATTTCGTTCCTGGCGGAGTCGCTCAAAGGTGGCTACTCGACGAGCAATAGCTTCCTGCCTACGTGCCTTCACCCTGGGCTGGTCTGCGCACGCTTGCAAAGCTCGTGAGTTCACCTCGGCGACGACGTGATGTCTCGTCATCTCCTCCAAGTGCGCCCGCTTATCAAACAACTCTTCGGGGTGCGCTGAGACCACCTGTGTCATCAAGCTTGTGGCCAACGCCACCAATACAGTCGTGGGAAGCATCATGTTGTCGAATGAGGTCCTGCTGAAAATCGTACTAGTGTACTGCACACGCTTGGAGAACGCAGCAGATGGTCACTGGGAAGGACATAGACCATCTACTGAGAAAGCTGCTGACTTATATCATGTTATCCCATCATGGTGGTTTAACAATCTCAAAACTGTTTACAGGATCATTTCCGGATAAACTCTATCCAGAGTTGTTCCGCTGTACACACCCGCCCCAACCTCGCAAATGTAGATCCATGGGTGTTATATGCGACAGAGGCCGAGAATACCAGATCGAGAAGCGGAGTGCTCAATTAAGACATAAGTTGTCTAGTACCTTTCTTCCTAATGGCTGGCCAGCGTCTTGGCAGGCTTGTGTAGAACCAGAAAACATCAACGCTCTGCCTCACATTAGTTTGGAGTTCATATCGGTATCCCCTCACATAACGCCCCGGCTCGACATAATTGCGACCCAAGCGTATGAGAGCAGAGAAATAACAGTCTCAGTATTTTAAATGGATGAATTGCCCACTCAGCACACTTTCGGATATCATTTGCATGCATCACGAGTTAGATGGTCTAAGCTCCGTGATGCAGGTTAACGCTGTTTTGGGAACACTGCGGCAGATCATGCGTAAAGAGCGGGGCGAGAAAAATGCTGTCACTTTAATTAAGTGAGGAGGCTCTTGAATTTGGTCAGCAGTTACTCAATTCTTGGGGAAGTGCTTGTCATTGGATGTTTGTGGTTCGTTTGATTGAGGGTAGCCATGCCCCAACCTGACCTCATCCCAGCCAGCGGCCTCGCCATCGGCCAAGATTGGTGGTTTGCAAGGCAATCTCTCAAGTCATCTTGCCCCAGTTACTATTTCCAATGAAACGCGAAAATTCCAGCGCCTGGTGGGCTGACAATTAACGAAGACAAATCGTTGCGCCATCAAGTCACGAGGATTGACCCCAGTCTTCGGGCAGCGCATGTGTAATCCTGGTATCTTATTTCCTTGTTCTATACACGAGCTTGTACGAAACTCCTCAAACGCCTGCTCAAAGCAAACCGACCGCTGTCTATTCTCTGTTATGATTCACCTGGCCAGGTGGCATGTCTAGACTTTCACCAATTCCGCTGTACGAACCGACCGAACGCCATCGCAACACTGAAAGCAACCACAATCCTGTAATTACCACTCTATACCCCATAAAAAGCAAAAAGGCACCCGGTCTAGTACGGCTCCCCAGCCCGACCATAGCTGGCACGCGCGTTGTACGGAGGCCCGGCCATCGCAACCTCGGCATCCGAGACGTCAGCACTCGGGCTCTGCTTAGCCGGCGCGGAGGTGTACTTCCGCGAGTACAAGATGACAGCGGGGTCGACCGGGACGAAAACAGCCACGGCGACGACCATGATGGCGGCGTCGAGCCCGATGAAATAGGCCTCGTGCGTGATCAGGTGGCCCCTCCAGCCCTGTGCGAGCTCGATGGTACGGTAAATTGAACGAATATAGATCATGACGAAGCTGATGAAGATGGCGATGAGGACTAGCTTGAGGCCGCGCGTGACGGCGTTGCGGAGCCCGAAGCGCCGGCTCAAGATGCGCCACGCAAAGTCGCCCAGGAGCATGCCGAAGAGTGTCATAGTCGCGAGCTGGAAGCCAATTCCGGCCTCCATGATGTTCGTGCCGCGGTCCTGCTCCTCGTTTGTATCGGCCATCGAGGCCATCGCGCCGCCGACTGCCTGGATGATCAGGGAGACGATGTCGCACGTGCAGAAGATAATGGTGTACCACTTTGCAGACAGGATGGACGAGGCTCGGCCCAGGTCGTGGATTAGTTTGCCGAGGAGGACGTAGAGCGCGGCGCTGAGGAATACGGGGGCGATGATGAGAGTGACTATTTGAGATAGGAAGGCGTCGTGGTTGTATGGACACTTGGCAGCCCAGGTCCTGGATGCCCAACCTATTAATTCAGCTGTGAAGAACAGCAATATTAGCAACGGAACTGTTTCAATGGAGAAGATCGAAAGGGGAGACTCACTGAGAGCTCCCAAGGCGAGCAGGATAGACGTTGCTTTTCGTAGTTGAACTGATCGGAAGGTGTGGTAGAAGAATGGAATGGCAAACAGGATGCTCAGCACGAGGCCGCCAGCGAAAGACGGGATGTAGCCATAACTCGGCTCGAGAAGATCTGTGTAGGCGTAGCAGCCCGTTTGTATCTGTTTGTTGAGTTCTTCGATCTCAGGCTCCGTCAAGTTGGCGAAAATCGGTTGAGACGAAGACATTCTCGCAGTGTTCGAATGATTTGTCGGGGAAAAGATCGAATTGTCTTGCAGAGTCCTTCGGGTGAATGGCAGGATTGTAAGCGGGTCTGCTGCCGTGTTATTTGAATGGATTTAGGCACTGG
This sequence comes from Diaporthe vaccinii, assembly GCA_039880775.1. Classification (NCBI taxonomy): domain Eukaryota; kingdom Fungi; phylum Ascomycota; class Sordariomycetes; order Diaporthales; family Diaporthaceae; genus Diaporthe; species Diaporthe vaccinii. The sequence goes on from JBCEDN010000011.1 coordinate 1,286,852, forward strand.
CCGAGAGGTGGTACAAACACATCAGCATTGTCCAACGGAGGATGTTTGCAGCTTTATATGTCTACTTTCGTAACTCTGCGGCTGAAGCCCAACGTCTGATGCTGACGAGTAGGAATTGATAGGCAGGTAGGCTGAGCAAGCCACAGGCACACTTGTTCCTACGCTGCGACGGGAAGAAACGAGCCCCAGCCGGGATGTAAATCCTGAGGATCTGATCCATGCCCGACTTAGCTCAGAGACCTGCACTTTCTTCCATTGGCTCTCAATCCTGTGGATTAGAGATTGCCCCAGGGACCAGGCGCCCGGAGAAAAAATAGCTTAGATCCATGGAGGTCAAAGTGTGCCACACTTTGGTTCTGCAGGGGCCTTACGAGATAAGTGGGTCCAGTCCGAACAGCTTGTTTCTTGCACGAAGGATTCAGTGAGTCGTGTCTAGGGCTGCTTACGCATTGTGGCTTGGGCGCACCATTACGACGGGTGCTAACCCGAACGCTGTCAACAAAGGCCACACAGATGCTCACTTACCACGTGCATCTAGACTCGGACGGGCAGCGGTACCTGGGATCCGGGATATGAGATAAAAGACCGTGGCATCTACACTCGCCGACGGAGTCAGGGCAATTCTCTACGTGAGCACCCCGGTCTGATCCTTCTATTACTTCCCAGCGTTGAAGTCCACCAGGACCGTGGTGAGATGCATAAGCAGACAAGCCAAGAAATTTGGCTACAGATCATGAATCAAATTACCTCCCAATATGGGCAAAAGTCTCGCAAGCACGAAGCCTTCACGCGGAAAACCCTGTCTTCTCATTTGATATCCAAGCAGACCGTGGGCGATGTTATCCAAAATGTCTCGGAATAGACAAATGGAGGCAGCCAGCTGTATTTTAGTTACGTCGATGTCTCATCATCGAAGGATGGAGCCAATCTTCCCTGATTGCCTGCTAAAGTCTTTCCATCGATTTTCACCGCGGCAGCATTTCCTGACACTTATCCTTTCCTCGACAATCTTCAAGGGCCGGGTCCTTCTCCGAGCTTGCCTGGAATTCCGGGGTTGATAGGTGCATAGTACCCAAATTTTCCAAAAGGATCATACTTAGCCTTGAGCCTGCTCAGCCTCCACAGGCGCCAATCCTCATAACCGTACAGCGCCCTAAGGCTTTCATCACCGTGTGCGTAATTCACGTATGCATGGAGAGGCTGCCCACTACCATTGAACAAGGCATTCCTCATTCTCCCTCCAAATTCGGCGGCTAAATCGTCCAAGCTGGCATTCCCCGCCTGGTAATACATTGCCGGGCTGGCCAGGATCTGGTTGAAGCGGTCCGGGTACGCAGTCTCGTCGTCAGATACAGCCTCGACTCCCCTTGTCGAATACGCCTCGAGAAGAACGAAGGAGTTGCGCAGCTCCGGCGGGAGGGTGTTGTAGATGTCCAACGTCGCCCGCAGGCCGTCAAGGTTCCATCTTTTCAGCGAAACACCGAACAGCAACGCGCTGGTTGACCCCTTGGCGCAAGCTGCCGTGCCATAGGCTGCGCCTGCTACGGTGTTCATCCCCGTAATGTCTGTGGTGCCGGCTTTGATGCTTACGGGAAACAAGGCACGAACTCGATCTGTATACGCTGGTGGAATCGTCCCGCGGCCCTGCCATATAAGCCAGAACAAGATGATTGGCTTTTGTGTTCCATATGAGTCAGTATGGTCTGTTCATGGTCTTATTTCCCGGTCGACACGGATAGAGTAAGCGCGCTCACATTCTCAGGGTCAATGTCTGGGCGAAACTCGAGGTGCGCATAATGTGTCAGCTCGACTGGCCGCGGTGACTCCGTGTCACCTTGCAGCAGCCCATTCGCCCACCCGAACAACGCCTCCAGCTTATCCTGCTTGAAGACGTACTCCTCGTATGCCCACAGCCGGCCCTGTCCCGGCTCAACGTCAAAGATACGGTAGTCTACCGAGGTCACGATCCCGAAGTTATGGCCGGCGCCCCGGAGCGCCCAGAAGAGGTCACTGTTTACCGAGGGGGAGGCAGTCACGGCGGTCCCATCGGCGAGCACGACGCGCGCCGAGAGGATGTTGTCAGTCAGCAGGCCATGCTGTCCCTGAAGCCAACCATGGCCCCCACCGAGCATGGGAGAAACGATTCCCGCGCAGTCGCACGCAGTCGCGACTGGGAGAGCGCACCCATCGATCAGTATACGGCTGATATTGGGGTGCAAGTAAACAGATCAGAGACAGAAATATGACAGTGTTGTATCATACCGGCCTGCTTTCCCATGGACCATAGCGCCGCAATCACTTCGCCCGACTGGGTCCCACCGCCTATGGTGGCGCTCCTACCGTCGTCGGCGACATGGATGTACGCCAAGCCACGCATCGAGATGCCGATCCCGTTCCTGACGTTGCCAAGGTCCCACGTCTCGCCGTGGCCGCCTGTGATGGCGAGGAACGGCCTGTTGAACGCGTTGGCGAACCGGATCTTGTTTGCACAGTCAGTGCTCTTCACCTTGATGGATGAGGCGTTCCCAAATACCGTGATCTGAACGTCCTCCTCCTCCGCCACCCTGACCAAGGCGTCCAGCTGGGGCTTCTTGGCTGCCCAAGTGCCCGAGCCGTTCACGAAGCCCTCCGAGCCCGGGAAGTATATGTTGGCATCCTCGGACAGCTTGGAGCCCAGGGAGCTGAAAGTGGTATCAATTGGACGGCGGATGTCTCCCAGCGAGCACACCGGGGCCAAGAACAAAACTTGGGCCAGGGTGCATAGCGTTGTACTCGTCGATTTCATATTGGGAGAGACAATCACGAGGCGTGTCTGCACAAGAAGTGTCGTAGACTCGTCAGGATCGAATTTAGTCACGACAGTAGTTGTCAGAGCTGTCATGCCCAAAGAGGATGAGATCTGGATGCCCTCGAGATTGAAGCAACACCAACACCATGGCGATGGAACCCCATGAACTGCTGAACACCCCCTCCCGAGTTCCTGGTGTAAGCTGACCTGCAGTGCAGGTCCGAGGAGTTCTCGCCATGCAGATGGCTGGCGACGGCGGCGCCATCACCACGCATGCATTGAGATGGTGTATGCAGTGGCATGCTGTTATCATTTATCGCTCGCCAGTGGGAGCACTCCCGCCGTGCTGCACCGCTACCCTGCCAATCTGCCTAGAGCTAGCTTGCAGCTTAGCGCCGTGTTGTGAACCCTGTGGAGGTGTCCTTGCATGTGAAGCGGTGGTGGTGGGGTAAAACCCTCCAAGTATAGATCAGCAGTCAGAGAAGGGGGAAAAGCATCTCTCACTGGAGGACATGTCACTCGTGGCCATGAGCGGTACAGTCTTGCAGTGGTGGGTCGAATTGTAAGTTGAGTAAATTTTTGCTTTCATTCCGTTGGCAAACCCTTCACCGAGCAATGCAATGCCGTTTAAAAAAAGGTAAAAGTATAGCGGATCAAGATGCCTCCCTCTTACGGCGTGGAGGGGGCCCAACTTGTCATCGTGTCGTCGTAAAGTGTTGGTTTACTGTCCCCACAGAGTCCTTACCCAGCACTTATAGCTCGTTCGCCTTCTTCTTGGCCTCGCCCTTCAGCTCAGCAGCCTTGCCCTTAGCTTGGCCTGCGGCCTGGTTTGCGTCGCCCTTCAGCTCCTGTGCCTTGCCCGCGGCCTCGCCGCGCAGCTCGGCGGCCTTTCCCTTGACATCGCCGCCGGTGATGTTGGCGCTGGCCTCCTTGACCTTGTCCTTGGCAGCAGCTGTTCCCGTGGTCAGCTATCGCACTCCCCATGTTGTTCCGACAACCAGCGGTGTGATGTATCTACTAACTGCCAATTTCAATACCGTCGACGAGCTTGTCAGACACTGCGCGATCTACCTTCTTGAGACCATCCTTGGCAGCATCTACGGGGTTCTTTTGCAGCTGGACGGTGGTCGAGAAGGCTGCTCGTGGCACGGTGGATCTGAAGTTGGAAGAGCGTGCGGCAGTACGGGAGATGGTTGCCATTCGGCGGACGGTCATCTCAGTGAGGAAAGACATTTTGACTGGAGGTTTTGGTTTGTTGTGGCTTGTGGTACTGCTCGACGGAAGCTGCTGAAGACGAGGTCGAAGTCGTCCAGGTGGTAGGGTGTAGATTGGGTAGTAGAGTTGAGAGATTTGCTTGGATGAAAAGTTTCAATGCGAAGAACGAATTGGGAACAGGAGGTTGGTGAAGTTAAGAAGAAAAGGGAGGGCAGGCAGATATCACAAGGGAGTGAGGAGGAATGATGTCATGCTCACGATGACGCTTGAGGCTAGAACCACTGCACTACAGCACGCCAACATGACGTCTGCAAGTGGTTGGACCTCGATCCGTAACGCAAAACCAGACAGAAAAGGTAGGAGATCGTCAAGAATGCTGCAGCACATCAGATACTATAGGGATTCCATCAGGGTCTCGAGTCTCGTCTTCTGCATGCACTCGGGCGCTGAAGGCATTTGCTCCGGCTAGTGTAGCCACCGAAGCACCGCGCCTTCAACGCATGTAGGCCCAACTAACAGTATATACTGAAAATTCAACGTCAATTTATCACAGTTTAATGCACGAAATGACTTCGTCCAGCTTCACAACACACCTGGCTGCTTGGTGTGAGTCCCAGAACCCGGCTGCACAAGCAGCAAGTGAAGAGGCACCAGCTAATGCTACGGAACGTGGGACTGGAACCATCCGAACTCCTTGCTCCGATGTCTCTAAAAGTCTGCTGACCTGAGATTTAGCCATGTCAACTTTCAGCTGGCCGCGGACAACAATCCTGCCAAATTCGCGGAGGACAAGGGAGGAACAGCTTGCTTGAGAAGGTGCATGTCGGCCTCCGCGAGGTCCTCATCGAGGCTGGCGTCGCGGTTCGTTCCATGCACCTCTTTCAGAAGCAGCAAGCCAGGGCCAGGGTCAAGGCTGAGGAAACGGCACCGGCAGCAGTCGTCAGGAGACAAGATGGCAAGGGAAGGGTGAAATTGCTATTATATAGTGAAAACAATCAATGCCGTTCCGCACAGAGGACTGGGTCGAGCACCGGGGGAAACATCATCGCGGCCAACCACGGGGCTATGCGGCATTCTAGACGGTGCCTTGCGGCAGTAAAGAGAGGTTCTGGTCAATCCAGGGACCAGAAGCACGAGATGGGCTGGGATGCCTTTCTTGTGGCCCTCGGAGGTTGTCCTTCCTCTTTCTGACGATTCCGGGGAGACCAGGGCAAGATTCAGGATCCACTGGGCCGTGAAGGAGGAGTCGGTAAACTTCATGGCCTACCTTTAGTGCGGAGTGCAATACTATCAAGGCAGGCCTACCCTCCGTTCTGGCGCAACAGCATTTTCCCATGCACGTCCTAGGAGCAGGGCGGTCTCTGCTTCATACCCGCCTCCGGAGCACATGACGACCAGATCAAGGCCCTAGCGGCCTGACGTGCCATTCCTGTTCGCGGCACCCGTCAAATTCGATACAGGTCTGGGACAGGACCACATGGAGAGCGCGCGGATCAAACACGTCTACAAGGCCTCCGTGGAGACAGTGATGTGAATCAGCTGTGGGGCTACTGAATGAGAATACTGTGCTTGTCGGCATACTCACAGAAAAGATACATGGCTTCGATAAAACGAGCGGTTCGCCGAACTCAGCCAGCCAGGAGGGCCTTGAAGGGTTCTGGTGAACTAAGGCTCCGTTCTGGAAACTTTTGAGAGGCTGGCCAAAAGAAGAAGAATGCACGTTCAAAATAGATGGACGCGCCCCTAAGCTCGTCTCACTTCATAAATTCCAAGTAGCGATCTGCTGGTGGGAAGTCTGATACTGGGTGGCGATCGTAATGCGACAATCTCGGCTCTGGACGACGTGATCATCACGAGTCCCTGGTAGGCAACGAACCTCCCACGGACCCAGAAAAAGCAGTTGGTTGCCTCTTTGGCAATGAATAGGTGGGCGACCTGTGAGTACCTAGGGACTTCCCAAAGTCGAAATCATTGATAGCCTCATGTACAAGACTTGAGCTTTCTTAGACACTGAGTTCAAATTACCATCCGTATGATAAGATTGTAGAGAGCACAGAGAATGATATTCAAGTATCAAAAGTCATCAAATAATGTACAAACAATTGCGGCATTGTGCAAAGGATATTAAGGCACTTGTGCAAAAATCATGAGGAAGAGGAAAGGAGCTGGGAAAGTGATCTATATCAATTGTAGGTGATCCAAGTCAGTTGACGAGTTCAAATAACACCCATGAGTGGCATAAAGCATAAACCAACTCATAGAAACCACCCGACCATACTAAATATCTTTTTGGGAAATACACAGCAGTATCCTTTCGCTAAGACTATTTAGCGTTAAGGTCTCATAAGAGAGGTCGATGAAATGAGTGCACGCTGGCTGAAAGCGAGAGATAGGACACACAAAAGCAGAGCGGCCGCTCTCACCCAGGAACCGCCAGTCTACTTCTGAAGATCCAACACGGTTGCTCATCAAGATGATCCAAATTCTGCGCTTGACTTTGACTATTACACCATCATTGAATCTAACAGTCCCGATTGCGGGATTGGAGCTGAGCCACAGTGTACCCGAAGGGACACAGAGCACAGATTTTCAACCAAGGCCGCTTCTCAGGCCGTGACCTTGGGCCGAGAATCCAAGTCAATATATACAGTCCGCAGACGCATCTCGGCTGTGGCATGCAATCCCAGGATATCTCGTAACTCCGAGTCCTTCGCAGGGGTTCACACCTCACAGTATCCTGTCCGCGTCACGTCCGCCTCTATCTCGGGGGCCATCACCTCCCCCTGAAGACCGGTTTCCTCTTCTCGGCAAACGCTTTCAGGGCCTCGTCCCTGTCCTCCGTCTTGACGACCCTGTCGTACATCGCATTCTCCATCTCCTCGTGCGGCCTCTGCACAGCCTGCAACGCCGCCCTCGTCGCAACCGGCCCGCCCTCGCTGATCTCCGTGGCCAGCCTGACAGCCTCACTAAGCACATCCCGCCTCGCCGACGAGAGGATCTGGTCCGCGGTCGCCTTGTCCCCGTTCTTCAGCTTCTCCATGTCCTCCTCGCTCTCCGGCACGACCTCGACCAGCCGGTCTGCGATGCCCAGGAAGTAGGCCTCCGGCGCGGACACCCGCCTGCCGGTGAGGATCAGATCTCTTGCGCGCCCGATTCCGATCAGCGAGGGGAGGCGGTGCGTGCCCCCTGCGCCGGGGATGATGCCTAGCCTCGTCTCGGGCAGCCCGATCACGGCGTTGGAGGACAGGACGCGGAAGTGCGTGGACAGAGCGAGCTCCAGCCCGCCGCCGAGGGCGAGAGAGCTGATTGCCGAGATGGTCGGGATGGGCAGGGCGGAGATGTTGGTGAACGTCGAGCGGAGGAGGGCAAGGAAGGCGGCCGTCCTGGAAGATTGGGAATTTCAGTCAGCTAACAGCAGCTACACACGAGCACACGGCCGGTGGAGCTCTCCCAGCCTCGTAAGGCTGCGCCCCGACTGGGATCCAGACGGCAAGCCTCGTGGGAACACGTACTCTTCGGGCGTGAAGCCCCTCCTCTCCTTGAGGTCCGCGCCCGCGCAGAAAGAACTGTCCACCGCGCTGGCAAGGATCAGGGCCCTCGTGGGGCCCTTGTCGTCCTGGCCCGCCGCGCCCCCGAACCTCCTGTTCCAGCTCTTCGCGGCCAGCTCCTCCCCCGTCGACGCGTCATACTGCGAGTGGACGTCGTCTATCTCGCCGCGCAGGGACGCCAGGAGGGCTCTGGATATGGCGTTCCGCGCCGACGGCCGGTTCAGCTCGAGGACCCGGATGTGGCCCGTGTTGGGCGCGGGCAGGTTGGTGACGCGGATCAGGGGTGCCTCGTTTGCGGTGGAGTAGCACCTGCGGGCGGCGAGGGCCTGGAACGGCCTCTGCGCGAGGATGGCTCTCGGGCGGGGAGGCATGGCGGCGAAGTTTGTCTGCTGGGGATGCCAATGGCTTGCGGGCCTTCGGTGGGAGGGCAAGGTAGGAGGAATTGGGACTCTGAGGTCTAGTCTACATGCAGGAGCTCTTCGAGGTTGCTCGTAGCTTCACGATGACGTCTGGCTGGGCACGGCTACCAGCGGGTCACTACCCCGAACCCTACCGTGGCTGTCAATCAAGTCTTGGACCCGGAAGGGGGGGGGGAATAGAGTGAGAGGGGTTGTCATCCTGGCACTCAACCCCGGCCTGGCCCTGAAAGATTCCAGAACACAGGAGTTGACAATTGCTTGTCCCGACTCCCTAATGCAGATCAGCTTATACGTATTCGTTTTTTTTGCCAACTTGGAAGCTCTAGAGGCCTTGAATCATGATATTGCATGGCAGCGGAATCCCTCTCTGTCCTAAGAAGTGAAATCCGGCGGCCTCCAGCAACAAACTGACTTGGCCAGCTTGGCTTGTGCCCACTGCGCAGCTGACTGCTCGAAGTGGATCGCGATGGCCTGGGTGGTGCAAGTGCCCCCCACTGCAAGGTTTCATGTTGACATTTCATCACCAACCACGAGGATTTACCGAGAGCGATCGCCATGGGGTTGCCAAAAAAACGCCGAGCGTTTGTCTTTTTTTGCCGAAATTCCCTGAGAGGTTGACCGAGCCCTCTCTCCGGCCGTCACATCGCGACATTTGCTGGCCGACCGGGAACGACGTGGGAGCCTTTTGAATTCTCCGGCAAACTCTAAAAATGAACACAAAGGACATGGAATCCGCCCCGACTCGCCCGACCAACACGAGGCCAAATCTCCGTCTCCCCCGCGATTGCCAAGGCCCGGGACACCGCCTGAGTCCTGGACAGCGTGTGGGTGGACCCACGATCTCGCGGCAAGTGGAGGCTTTCGCTTGGGCGGCAGGGTGGTTGGAGCACCGAAGGAGGCGGGACTCGTGAAGATCTGGCCCTCTGCTGCAGGCTCGCTTCTGCAGTTGCCAAGTCACTTGACGATGAGGAGAAAGAGTGGCATGACCCTGCTGAGAGTGAGCTGTCGCAATTCGCTGCGCAACCAGACCGCACTGCAGCCAGAGCTGTCCCGTCCACAATCAGGCCCGCCGGGAATAAAGTGCAGCGGCACGCAGAATTCCAGGTTTTGCCCATGTAAGCAGCCAAAGTCACCTCGGTGATACCATCGATTCTCTCGATATTCTCAGGGGAACCTCGGAGGCTTGTTACTTGGTTTTCTTTTTGCCCTTGTTCTTTTGTTCTTGTTCTGAAATTTGGTCAGGATATAAAAAGCAATGCCAACCGTGCACAGTTGGATCGGTGACATGTGCCGCGCGGGCTGAGGCCAAATTGGCACAGGAATATGGCCGTTTTCCAGGGGCACAGATACCGCACCTGCGTATACGTACGGCTGCGGCACTGTACTGTCCATGCAGTAGGGCTGCGAGATATCCATCCTCCCGGCCGCCCGGTAGCCGAACACGGGGACAGGTACCCACAAGAAACGCAGACTATTGACGGGAGAAGAAAAAAGGTGTGCCATTCACTGATTCACGAACAGCAAATGGCCGTGCAGGGTTGCTTACTTGCCATGCTGAGAGAAGGTGGTCCTGGTTCCCGAACCAGCCGTTGAAAGAAGCACACGATTAAGCTCACCACATCCAGGAACCGCCAGTCGTCCCCGTGTTTAGCTATGCTGGATGGAACTGTTCATCAAACCTTGTTGACGAACTGCACCTTTGCCCGCGCGGAGAAAAAAAGAAGGTTAGGCCTAGTGCTGGACCCCGCGAGGCCGCGTTGGTCGCCCTTCAGGGTCGCAGATGCAGTGACCCGGGCCCAAGGGCCACCAGGGGATTTGTTCCTTCCAGGCCGGCAGGCCGTGGTCTGCAGTAGTAAAATCGCTGGCTGCATGGTTCAGGTCGCCCATGACAGGGGGCCCGGCCACGGCCGTGATCCGCTATCCGTATGGCTGCTGCAGCTTTGTATTTCGGGTGACTTTGGGGAGCAGGCCGCGAGTCCTTTGTTTCCTCTTTTGTTCACCCGTGGACACAGTACAGTGAGAATAACATGGCTGGACGACCGTATTGCAGGCTTGGTCTCAAATAGGGGGTGTTCCGCCTGAGCACGCACTGTATCGGACACCAGGTAATTGTTCCGTCCAGTGCTCGGGGTTAAGAAATGACGTGGCTCGCATGTTTGTGGCTGTGTCCAATGTGTTCTCGAAGCGATATTGCGCTGATTTATGCCTTCACGCTTCAAACCCATGCCTGGCAGAGTTGGGGTTATGAGCCTCATCGAGGGCCCAGAACGAAGGATTTCTTTCCAAATGCAATCAATCTTCCGGTCGCTATTATCCGTGTGGTCGGTACGAGATGTCGTGTTCGCACGAGGATGATATCGGTGGTGGGATTTGGCAGCCAGTCATCGCCCGGGCTCCCAACATTCACGCACACCAACACGCCATCAAGCGCCATCTGTACAGTCAGCACAGCATCGGCTGCCAACTACTGCACGTGTGTCGACTCCAAGTCGCTTGTGTGCCTCGTATCGGCGCGGGCGTGAATTGTCTCCCCCCCTGCTCCTCTAGCTTGCCGGGTCCAGGACTAGGACCGGGACCCCCCATCGATCTTGGAAAGCTCAAACGAGGCTGCGACCACGGCATGCGACGTACCCTTTGGGTTTCCTTCGACCGATGACGACGGCGATGCTCCCATTGCAATGCCGTCGTTGCCATTTTTGGTCACGAGAGCGTCTGGGCAGCAGCCACGGTGATCGTTGTGGTGGTGAGCTGATCAGTCGATCATATAGAGGAAACGAAACATATGGGTGACCGTGACAGTTTGAACGACGACAGCCATTCCCGATCCATCGGTTTGGTGAAACGAGATGGCAGGCGGGCTGGCGGGCAGGCGGAGGCTCGCGCGCCATGGAGGGGTTACGGCGAGATAAGCTGAGCTGCAGCAGTTAGAAGTCAAGACGGCAGCCACCCCTTTCCTGTCGTAGGCTACCGGTCCGGTAGACAGATACATGGCGTAGTACAAGAGCAGCACGTTGTCCAACGATGACCGGAAGCTGAGCAACGTCGAGCTTATTAGTTGCGTCTGAGGGTGACAGGCGCGTCTCACGGATACTTATCACGAAACAGCTCATCACACATGTTGGGAAGTTAGAAACGGGAACGCTATGGAGACTAGCATATGTTGACTCTGCCGGACCGTCTTGCCAAAGCCCACTACCGTCGGGACCGGCACCAGAGACGGAGGCAGGCCGGCCTCGCTTGGCCTCTTTCTAGCCGCCTCTCGGAATGCAGGTGCCAGCCATCCAGCGGCAGAGTCAAGGCGACGTGGTGGGGAATATTGTACCGTAGCAGACAATAGACAAAACTCTATGCATTGCACAACGCGTCAGGTCCCTCCACACCAAGCGAGAGGGAGGGAGGGTCGTGTCACCAATCTTGTGAGTAATTCTTGGATTATGGTCAGGGTTTGATGAAGCCAAATCTTGGGGGACGGTGCCGCAGAGCTTAGGGGAGCGTAGTACTGCAAGCCGGCCTGGCGTGGTCCTCCCGTTGTCCAGCGATAGGCCGTCGGCCAACGGGCAGCACAGCGTACTAACACGTCCTATCGCTCAGACTGGACTCGCCGATTCAAAGGAACATGGCGCCTAGCCAAAGCCTGTTATTAGACGGGATGCGAAAAGGGGGCGAGTGCCGCCACTGTCAGTGTCAATTGGGCGGAAGCTTGTGACGGACTGGGGATTGTGCAATGTCCTGGAAATGTGCAGCAGGACCGAGGGGAAAACGTTCACGTCCCAAAACTTACCCGAACCGGGCAAGGTCTGGCCGGGCAGCGTTTCCAGTGCTGACCAATGACCACCTGTTGCCCCTGGAGCTAAAACCGTGTCTGCCTGTCCCATTGGCCGGGGCGGTCCTTATATCTCCACCCTGCTGCGCTCAAAGTTGTGCGGTTGGGATGTTGTGGCAAGGGTGGCCGGACTGCCAGACGATGGTTACCCACTCTATCAGTAACGAAAGAGAAGGAGAAAGAGTAACGAACAGGTAGCGAGAGACCGGACGGTGACCTCAGAGCCTCTGTATTCGGGCCTGCCAGGCTGCGAGCCTGCGCAGCATGCCTGGTCTGGTCAGTCCCTGGCATACACGACAGGGCGGAGCGAGCCAGTCAAAGCCCACCGTTTCGGTACGTACACCAGATCAGCCAGGGTGGTCCCATCGTAATCTCCCCTTTGTCCTCCTAGTGGCTCGTTAGCACATCTTGGAACGGCAGGGGGCAGTCGGCAACAGGAAGGGACGGCGTGGCAGGAGACTCGCAAAAGAGGGAATCTGGGCAGGAGAGGAGACAAGGCAAGTCTCACCATCCTGTCCCTGTCTCTCCTTCTCTCCTCCCTCACACACGCCTACACCCACCCAAGCCCAACCTTGGAACCCAGCCAGCTCATGCTCGTGCCTGTGCCGCGCCCACCGCCATTCCCTTCCTTCCCACTCTGTCCGTCCATTTTCATCACTCTCTTTTTTTGTCTCTTTTGATCCAACTTCCATCTCGTCATTCCCAACCCACTCATTCAGTACACACACAGTCAATCATTCCCTCCACGGCCGCCCTGCAGCGCAACACGTGAAGGAAATAACCCAAAAGCGCTGTGACACTCGAGTCGGGCACCACGTCAAGTCCAGTTCCGCCAGAGTCACTCGTTTCTCGCTCCAGTGCGCTTCCTGTGTTTTGTTTCCTAGTTTCAGGTCCGGGCCTTGTCTTTTCCCTCCTACCACACTCCTGGTACTGTACCAATACGGACACCGACCAGTTCAGGCGACCTCCCTTTCTTGCCTCCCCCCCTACCTGCGACCTCGACGTTCTATTTCCTTCCGGATTCCACACCAGGCCTGCCTCACTCGTCGACCAGCAACGCGGCTCATCCCTCGCTCTCCAACGGCCTATCCCTTTCACCAAGAACTGCTAAGAAAGGGTCTGTTTCCGCCAGGGACTCGTCAATGTCATCTCCGCTTTAAAACTAAAAGGGAGACTGCAGGATACTAAAATCAGGAAGTGGGATAGTGTGAACGGAAAGGGCTCACAAAGGCAACAAGAGCGTGGGATCTCGCCCTCGATTGTGCCCAGCCTTTGTTCGACGACAGTCTATTCTTACTCCCCCGCCACCCGCGGAACCGACGAAGACCTCGTGGCTATCTAGTCGAGTCGACAAAGACTCGCTCGCTGCCAGGCCGACCGTTGAATCGACCATACAAGTCGTCCTTCCAGCCGACGAACCCGTCGTGATCGGAAGGCCGCAAATCAAGTTTGCAACAAGCTGTCAAATTTCTTTCATTTGCCTTCGGCCCCGTTTTACTTCCGGTCCCAGGTTTTTCGACCTCGCCAAACAAGACCGAATTTCTTTCACCATCAACCCAAATCACACAAAATGAAGACGACAACACTTCTCGCAGCGGCAATTGCTACTGCGTTGCCGGCATACGCAGCCACCGCAACATCGGCAAACCTCGAAGAGCCATCTGCGGCACCGACGCTCGGAGCCCAGGTCGTCCAAGGCTGCTTCAACTCATGGGGAAACCTCATCTTCAATTCGACACCAGATTTTAACACCAAGAGCGCATGTGCAGTCGACCTATGCTATGCCGGTGGCTTCAAAGTTGCGGCAACGAGTGGCGGAAACCAGTGCTACTGCGGTAACGAATACCCACCGAAAAACTCACTCGTGGACGACTCCAACTGTGACGTGCCATGTCCCGGCTACGGCGTTCAAGCATGTGGTGGTATCGACTTTTACACAGTTTACAACACTGGCATCATGCTGTCGGTCCAATATGCCACCGAGAATGCCACGTCCTCTGCTTCCGGCTCTGCCACCCCAAGCGTGGTCGCCTCATCCACCGTCATCTCAGGCGGTCAGACCAGTGTTGTGTACGTGACTTCCACCCCGACGGGCGGTCCAGAAGAGAGCAAGAGCAGCACACCTATGGGGGGAATTATTGCCGGCGTCGTGGTTGGCGTCGTGGTTCTCGGTGCAGCGTTTGGTGGGCTCTGGTTCTGGATGCGACAGAAGAGGAACCGTGAGATAGAGGAGGAGCACCGTCGCAACGCAGCTGTCAATGCCTTTATGGGCGGAAAGCCGCCTGGCAGCAGTGGTGGTTACTCCATGGAGACAGACACCCGACTGGACCCAGTAATGGCTCAACGCAGGATGAGCAGTGGCAGCATCGCCGACAACCAAGATTACTCGCGACGAATCCTCCGGGTAAGTTCATACTTGTTGCACGTCTCTTGAACTGATGCTAACGACTGCATAGGTCACCAACGCGTGATGACGTTCCCCACTTACGACGAACGATTATTGCCTGTACTCTACTCTTCCATTGGCATCTTTCGGCGTTTGGTCAATTGTTCTCATGTCACCGGTCAATCAACCACGCAACGAACCTTGGGCGTTTCATATTGGCGCAAGGAATGCAACATATTTGGGGTCACGAACAGGACGTGGCACATATCTCCCGGGCACCCGTTGCCTCTTCCTACGCCGTCCCCTCCTTGGCCAATCTTTCGGCACTTCTTTCGGTATGCCTCTGGCACGTCTCGCATCCTGAGCCCCGGACAAACGACGACGATCCCCTCGAGACTACCTACCACTTTTTCGTCACTACGATTAGCTTTGTGATACCACTATTTTGGAGACTGGGTGGAGGCGTACAGAGTATTCCACCACACCTAAAAACAGGGTTTGTCCCAAGACAAGGCAACCCTGATGCATCTATATTTATTACTTGTCTGGGCGGCTGGTTTTGGGAATCGGGAGCAAGGGACGTTAGATCGGGGACCAATAACCCAGACTGAGCGGGAACAGGCTGGCCGCTCGCTTGTCAGGTTGCGAGGAAGCGGCAGGAAGCGCACATATATGGGCAGGATGGGTGGGAGAAATTGCGTCTGTCTTGAGTGTGAGTGCCGGGTGTTGAGAGAGAGAGAGAGAATCTATTGCTACAGGCCACCAAAGATGCGTCCATCTCATCACCCGAATGTATCAGTCGTCAACCTGTGCCGAGGGAACACCTTAGAATGTCCGAGACAGGTAATTGATGGATAGACATACCTTTTTATTTCTTTTCAGACAATTCTATCTTCATCCACATGACGGAAGGTGACTCTGGCGTGGTGGATATTCCCAATCAAATTTCCTGATCCCGAACCCCAAGCAGAAGTCGCTGGCAGTTTTAGCCCACTGACGCTGCTCACCGCGTCTATCAACATCAATAGCTCGGTCACCCAAACCTGTCTTGTACCCACTGTCTCACGTCTATCTCGCAGCTGAGCGCCATCACACGATCCTCGAGGCCAACGCCAACCGCTTGATTCGGTAAATGTTTCCTCTGACAGCACGCTGTATGGCGCGGCCGCTGCGAGGTGAGGTGGACTGCTGGTGCCTGTGCGATCGGATCTGACTTCACAGTTTGAGGGCGAGAGAGGAAACCACTGCACACAACACACCTCGACACCGTCTCTGCTTACTTTGCCCGGCATGGGGTGGGGTGGGATGGGATGGGGATGGGAGATTTTGGTGACACGGGTCTTGAACCCTCGGGTCGAGGATCCTGGGCCTCGGTGGTTTTGGACGGGGCGCAGGAGGTGTCGTGTGGCGAGAAATGACTCTTTGGGCCAGTACTTACGGGAGAAGGAATCGGCCTGACCGACTGCTTCGGACGCGATGAGAGCCGTGACGGTCGCGGCCGCCTCTGTTTTCATGGCCGAGTCGGCGGTTGGATCCTATCTTTCCATGCTGGAGATTCGTCTGCGCAGGCAGGAAGGCAGGAAACCTTGGAGGAGACAGCTTTGGGATGATGCGATATGGCTGTTCGTTGTGAAACACCGGGAGGGAGAGACGGGATCACACGGGAGGCTCGCCCTGTAAGGCTCGGTTCTGCTCGGCCCCTGACCACGAATCTCAAGTTGGACGGCGGCATATTAGCACAGCCGCACTGTAGGCCTGGATCTCGTCGGCACAACGAGATGGTGTTGCCGCAAGGGAAGAGGGGGCCATGTGCTGAGACGTTTTAGTAGGATTGTGAGACTGGCTGGCTCGCTTGAATGTGCCGCATGGAGAGGAGGACATGGCATCGAGGAAAGGATGTCAGGACCCAAGCCGCTCGGGTGCCGGCCACCAAGGCGACAGCTCCTGGGGACTTTACACAGCAGACGGTTGATACGCGGATGTAAGCTCCGGGAAGGTCGTCCTTGAAGGGGTGAGACGGGTGATGTTAGGACCCGATCTTGATGTAGTAGTGATCAATGAAGCCGAAGGATCAGTCCTAGCTGGATTCCCTCTGGATTTCTCAAGCTTGGGGTGGGGGAGGGGGCGGTTCCTAGAACAATCGTGATTGGCTTCCAAGGCTCTCAGAAAGCACATAAAATGTCGTAAGGAGATGATTCCCTGGTGTTCAGGGGACTGAGTTATTACGCTGCCTAGGTACCCAGGCAGTGATGACGAGTTTGTCCTGGAATATAAATCCAAGTACCCGGGTACACACACGCGAGCACAACATCTGAAGGAAATGATATTGACTGGTATATCAACTCGGTGGCCCATTGTCAACTGTCAAGTGGAGTTTTGATTTAGTAATGCAAATCCATGTACTAGCTTGTTTATATCAACGGAAGGGAAGGTCTCTTCCTCCCTAGGACTTCAGATGTCACCTCTTGTCCAACTTAACATTCGGCCGACAGGCATATTATCACTTCACAAGGCCAATAGAGATTCGCTACGGAAGTTTTAGGAGCGAGCTGCCGTATACATGGCGATTTCAACTTCGCACAGCCAGGTCCTATGTCTCGTACCAAAATAACTCACTCGGTTTGCCCGTCGAGGGGACTCGGCGCAGATCCCGCTGAGCCGCGTGCGACCCGACAGCTGGCTTGATAGTCGGATTTAGCGACATCACACACCCGCGGTGGCGCAAATCTCGTCAACTCGCCTCGAATCACGGATCTCGGGTCTCCAGAAAGTATCTAGACCACTCGGCTTCGATTTGGAGCTGTGATGGTGTTATGGTTAGTGTTTGTGGACGTCACCCGAGGAAGGGGAATGCTCGCACCGAGCGACCTCAGCGGTGGGTCGGAATGCAGTGATATCCGAGTATCTCCTAGTCAATACGTACGTGAGAATCCGGAAACGATTCAGTGATATTTCATTGGAGATGAGGACGTTCCTGTCATGGGGCCAGCCAGATGGATGCGGTCTCGGAGGCAACCCGGATCTCATCGAGCGTTGTGGCTAGACGTTATTGTGACAGGTTACACTGACTCTTGACGCCTGAGAGGTCTTATATGACAACGGATCTTCCGTTGACGGCACAAAAATAGTCGACTCTATATTCTTCTCGCGAGCGAAGTCATAAAGGCCTTGGATTGGCCCCCGTATCCAGCACAGGAGAATGCGCTTCCCTGCATGCAGCCCCCAAAGGGCGAGGGTAATGTATACGAGGCCTATAACGAACATCACACGCAAACAGGGCGAGCTCACCTTTACCCGAAATATCAAGCAGCCTCGATCAGCGGAGGTAGCCAGCCGACAATGACTTTGAGGTGTTCAATATCATCAAGCGGGCCGAGACCGTGATCCAAGCCAATTCGAGGTGAGCACAGCGATTGTGCACCCTGATCTGGTGGCATGGGACCACAAGCCGAGACGGAGGGGTGCGGACAGGGACAAACCGATTGGGTCGATTTGATTTTGACAGGCAAATCCGCAGACGGTTGTGTCTCGGGTGGCAGCATGTACTTCGCCAACGGTTCGCTTGGGGGGCGAGCATCTCAATTCACTCACGACTCCAGGGCTAAATCACGATGTATGATAGCTAAATTTGGGAATCTTGATGCGAAAATTCTTCAAGTATAAGTATCGGTCCCTGGACACTCCATAATTCGAAAGACGACAAGCAGCATCAAGCCTCATCATCTATCACTCATAATTGCCTCTCATCACCTGCCCATCCATTGTGTAAGCCAGAATCTACAGGCCATAACATCATCTGAGCATCGATACTTGTTCATGTCAATTATCTCATCATCTCTCAGAATGCAATTTGTCTCCAAGATCGTGCTGGCACTTGCTGTCATCAGCAACGCCATGCTTGCCGTCGCTCTTCCAAGCCCCCTCGCGCAGGTCCTGCCCTCAGGAGGAGGCGACACATCCCAGCCAATAGCAAGTGGCGAATTTGAGTGAGAAGACTCATCTTCGAAAACACATGTACCAAGACGTCCCAGCACGTAAGTCTGGTCATCCCCCTAGCGCTCCGTGTGCTGCTCAAAGGGCCGAATGATCCTAACAAATCATAGACACGGCGTATATATGCCTTGCGAGGGATATTGTGACGTGGAAACTTTTCAGGATGGTTTCTGATTTGGGTGCTTACGGTTTTGGCGCAGGCCGCTGGGGTTGAAACATGTGCGAATATGTTGATGGGTGTAACTCTATCGATTGAATCTTCAAGGGAAATTGTGGTGAACACACCAAACGTGCTGCACAGTATAGCGGACATATATGCCAGTCGTGGACTTGTACCTCCCGGCCCTATTAGCTTGCTTGATGACTTGAACTTGTATGCCAAAGAAACAATAAGATAGACAGTTTAAATGCCACGGGACACAAGACTGTACACGCTGCGAGCTTCTCCGCTGGGGATATGAATACTTTGAGTGGTGACCACATCTTTTCGGATCGCCGACAAATCCGTGACCAGCCGATGGATGGGTCACGCAATATTCAGCCTTGAGGACGAGAAGAAACTTGACGTCTCATGGTTACAATTTGTATATATCATGGATGCATATCACCTGTGTTCGAAGAGTGAGTATTTGAGCCGGCTGTGAATTCTCGCTCCGGTGGCTTGGTCTATTTAGGTAGGTGGCGCGCATCATGCAGGCATCGCCTCTGACAGCCAAAGCATTGATATCGGAGGAGGAAGAGCATGCATTTATTAACGAAGAGCTATTAGATGTAGAGCTGCTAAAATAATGCTGAAGTGTGTTGCCGGGATCGCCTCTTTTCTCTCCTCGTCGGTTCACTTGGTTCTCCAACATTTTTCCACGAGCCAACCCGTGGAAGCAGGTAGTCAGTCTCCTTCAACTGCTTTTGGATGGTCTGCTTTGCCTCCTTCTCGGCGTTTTGATCGTCGAGCTCCTCTTGTTTGCGTTCAGCTTGTATGAGTCAGCCTTACTGCAATCGAATTACTGTAACATATGGGGATTGACGATCCGGATTGTTACCTTCCATCCTGTGGCGCCCAAAGCTGAACAGCACAGATTGCCTCGCTTCGTCGGCCCAATGCTTCGAGCCTATGAGGACATCGAATAGTCCGCTGTCAACAATGAGAAACGTGGTTTCTCGTTGCTTTTTGTCTTGGGGCTTGTGCCATGAGATCGTGACCTCCTGCTTAGGGGTGAACGTGAGATTGTTCAACATCTCAAGCGTTCGCTCCTGCTGCTTGTCGACTGGTAAGTCCTGTATCTTATTTGGGCCCATTCCATGTTTGGCTATCAATGCCTTACTCACAAATTTCTCATCGCTGCCTGTGTCGATCTTGTTCCTGACAGGGACCATCTTGAATCGCGTGTGATCACTCACGTCTGCTACCTCGATAACCAGGATGAGACTTCTAGTGAAGTCTGACGACAACAGATTTGCGAAGTCCGCAAGGAACTTGAGGCCTCCTCTTCGGTACTTCGGTCGTTTTGATGCTGGCGCTTTCGAGGGTTGATACTGTGTTCTTTCCGGCAGGTCTGCGGAGGGACGCGCTGTGTCATCTCTACTCTCGAGCTCGTCCTCGTCCTCGTCCTCGTCCTCTGCTTCCTCTTCCATGATTTTTGCCATTGCGACACTTCAGAACTCCAGTCAATTACAAGGGTCAATGTAGGAGGGTTAATTTGGGGTCTTACCTGATTTGCACGAATTGTCTGTTCATTTTCATGCTGGTTATGAAATAATGTCAGTCGCTAAAGACTTCTAACCTGCGTCCTACGGAAGGATACTTGGGGTAAGTAATCCATGCACTCTGAAGACAGGTCCCGGAGGAGCAAGACGGAATCCCGAAAGCCATTGTAAGTCGTGAGCAACTCGTGCTCCTTGAAAGTGTACAAGAGTCGCCGCCAATATTTTGGTTTCGCAAGCAGGTTCTCCAGTATGTTCAGCAAATCGCGGTATTTCTGCAAGCACATCTCAAGGCAGACGTCTATTGACTTTGGAACAGTCGGGTTCTCCGTTATCATCTCATGACAGTCCTTTAGGACATGGTGTAGGACCACAAATTCGCGCTGCAGTCGCTCTACCGTTTCTGCGCTGCGAACAAAATTTTGAACGACGAGCAGTGCTGAAGCTGAGTTGCTAAAGAGAATTCCCACGACAGCGACAAGGCTAACGGGGTCCATAATGTGGGTTGAGAACACGATTTCTGGTTGCTTTTTGATTGAGGGCTGGATCTCATCAAGGTGGCCGTACACTACACTATATCCACTGGGCTCTTCAGTGTGATGTAATGGATTTAAAAATGCCTTTAGTGTGATGGATATAGTGGGTTTATTTACACGCACTACACTACACTGAGTGTAAATAGTGTAGTGTACGGCCACCTTGGATCTCATTGGCGAGAGTAACAAGCGAGGGATGAGTTACTTCGGTGAGGCATTGATATCTGTCCAGTGTCAAGGTCCTTGTTTTCAGCCGCTTGGTCCCGTGGTTTTGGAGCCCATCACCCCCATGCGTAGCTGAGAATAGCGCGAGACCGGTCTATGCATCTGAGAAGCCACAACGGGATTATTAGTTCATGAACACCAATCCCAGGTGAAAGCTAGTCGAGTTGTTATCTATCTTGTGACCGGTAGCGGGTACGGCTGAATCTCGTCAGTCCGTGGCTATCAATAACGCAATGCCCATTTGCACGGCAGTTAATGCAACCTGCTCCCTCCAACATCGCAGAAAAGGAAGAGTGAATTTACATACTAGGGGACATGTTTACCTGCATCAAAACCATACAATAAGCCCTGCCACAGCTAACAAGTACTAATTGGGAAATGTCCCACATAATTCATTCCTAGGTACAGGAAGCAAATCACTTGTATGACAACGGACGTAACGAAAAGAAAAGTCTTACAGCAGGATGGAAGATACTGCTGGTGCTATACCCACGGCGACGAACGGAATCCATCTCGAAAGGATGCAGTCCTTGGACCAGAGTCAAGTCACGGAAGATGAGTATACGCCGCAGAACTATCACCGGCTCGCCAGAATCATGAGCAGAGAAAGAAACCTGGCAATCTTCAGACGCTTCGACGAGATCAACTTGCTGCAGCTCATGGCTCTTCAGGCTGAGATTGTCGAGCTGCAAGGCCGCTTCGAAGCCAGTTGCCAAAAAGATGATGCAGCCGGCTTGATGTACTCCAGAAGCTTTCATGAACTTCGGAGGTCCCAACCAGGGGATGAGCGCATTGATCCTGATGGGGAAACAGGCAGCAACATGCATTCGCAAGAGACAATAACCGAGGCATCTGCCAATCCGCCGCCACATCTACAGAGAGATTTGCTTCAGAGACTCGGAGACAGAATGGAAAAATATAGTATGTGAGAACTGCGTGTGAAGCAGGTATGGGCTGGGTATCTTCTTGCTAAAATTCTTTTCAGACAGTCTACTGCTCCAAGGCATGGTCTTATACCACCACCGCACACCTGACCATACAATGAAGTCGAGGACGATGAGCTGACCATTCTATATCTTTGACAGTCACCGAGCTCTCAAGACTGAGATCTCCTCCGAAGTCCCAGTTGCAATCACTGCAGGACTGGTTGGTCGACAGCAAAGGCGGACACAGCTTCCTCAAAGATGCGGGCTTCGAATTCTTCACCTGGCGGAACAAGAACACAGAGGCGTACATTTCGCTGCAATCAGCCCAAGACGAGAGCTACGTGTTCAGCAGGTTCATGACCCGGGTTATCGCACGGATCTTCCACCGCGTCGTCGGGGAGAAGATGAAAGTCGGCACTGTCATCGACGAGGAGGCCAGCTTGGTCTCCTACTCGGACTCGAAGCTCAGCCGGGCAAGCAATGTCGTGGCATTGGTCGTGTCCTCAGTCCTTCCCGTCATGACCATATTCGTGCTCAACACGGTGAATACAACAAACCAGCGAATTGGCCTGACGATGTTGTTTACGGCCGTGTTCGCTGTGCTTTTGGCAGTGTTTAGCAACGCGAAGAGTGTGGAAATCTTCGGCGCAACTGCAACGTAAGCCAGAATTTATCTTGTCTACGGAACAGACTGACAACTATCTCAGGTTCGCTGCAATCGAGGTGGTTTTTATCGGCAGTGCAATAGGGAAATCGGGTCCATAAGAAGGCTGCTTCTCTATACTTTACGACGATATACTGGTGCAGGCACAATCTCTTTGTACATCAACAACTATTCAACCAGAGTCTGCAAACCTCATAGTCAAAATGAACTTGATCCTCCTTGTTCTTTGACAACAGTCAATTACTTAGACAACGTAAAATTACCTAGATAGAACAAGTTGTTGGCCCATTATCGTCGCTCTCATCTCACACTACCAATGAAAATTCCAAAAGGCTTGCCCTCGCTGTTGCCAAGATGCCGACTGCGTCGCCGTTTTCCGTCGATGTCAGGTCAGGTTGAAGTGCTACAGGATCAGGTGACATTTCGTCTGAAGTCTTCAGGCCATGCGCGTACACTGCTTGGAGCGTCAAGGGTCCACTGATGCCGCCGGACCACGTGCAAAATTGTCAAACACCTTCGTTTCTCGAAAGCAGCAACATCAGGCCTCAAAGCTTTGCGATTGGTGTCAGATCACCGAGACGCGCTACCTTGGGTTCCAGTTTCCACGAGGAGTTCGTCCTGAGGTCGGCGGTGCCGACGGGAGGGAAGCCAGTTAGAAATCGTGCTTGCGAGTGTGCACCTGGGGCACCAGGGCGCCGTTCGCCGCCGAGTTTCACAAAATGCTCTGCTTCATGTCTGAGACGCAAAGCCACAATGTTTCTCAATGCTGGCATAAACAGAGTCGAAGCTTATGGCTCATTTGTGACAACCTTGTGACATTCCAACGGGTGTCTTAAGAATTTGAAAAACATGCAGCGTGATTTATCGGTCCAGAGAGCAGGATGCAGTGGGAAGCTTGTAGATCTCGTGGAGACTTGTTCCTGGGTTCTCCCGGCTCCGGGACTCGCCCTACCAGACCCTAGGTGTCTTTCTCCGCATGGTGGCGTCCGCCCCAGAAAGACTTGACATGATCCTAATTTCCAAGATGAGTATATTTCGGACGAGCTAGCCGAATAAGCTTTGGTGTGCTTTTATTTTGACGGCGGCGGCAATCGTTCGCTCTTCAGGCCGAGGCAAAGAAATGGAATTCTGGCTGGGAGAGCTGGACGCTACATTGCATGTCTGATCCCTTGACGCAGCAACTGTCGTAGGATTGAATGGAAACTGCCACGGCTTCCTCAAGCCACATGGGCCCGTCCAGACATTCTGTTTTTGGCACATAATGCTCCGTCTCTATCTCCAGGTGGGGGTTTAATCGGACCCTGGCTGTTCGATTAGACTTGGGGCCGCGGGATGGGTGGACTGTGATTGCCTCGCAAGTGCGCCAATCAGACTTCGAGGCCGATAAACAATCAGGGAAACATCCCGGGTTGGGAGGTCATAGCCATCGGTATGGCCCATAGCTTAACTTCCGGTTCATGACGTCGAATGGCAAGCAATCCTCATCGCCACAGTTGCCCAATGTTACAGTCCTATGTCCTCGGCAGAAAAGAGAATGACGACAGACCGTGGTGTGTCTCGCTCCGCATGGGATTCGATCTTGCATCCAGCTGCACTGCGCATGTGCTTCACATCTCCGAGCTGCATTAGTGTGAAGAGAATTGACTTTCACAGCGGGTGAGTTTTCTGAAGCAGTTCATCCAGTCCAGTTTGCACAGTCGTAACGGGGCAACGGGGTGGGAGAGTTGAGCATGCCAATCAAAGCGCAGGATTCTTTGAGAATTGTGCTCTGCAATACTCCGTACCGAGACACATTAACTCCAAGAAGCTGTTCTGCGTCATGCTCAACTTCCCAAATTCAAGCGCGGTTGGCGGTTCAGGACGCTTGAGATTTATCGTGGTCCACAGAACCTCGGTGACCTGAGATCTGCATGTGCAGGGCCTATGGTATAATCAGTGGTCGACGGCATATTGCTGGTGTTAAGATGTTGTGTCGCATCATGCACAGAAGAGCAGAATCCATAATGATTGGTAGTTGGCTGGGTGACAACCGATGAACATGTTGTATGTTTAATTCTCTTGTATCTAGCCCTCAAACCGCAGTCACGCTTGACACCAAGTCTTCCTACGCTTCTCAAACCCCACAGACTCACAAATACCGAGATAAAGCTGAGGCCACAATTATACCACTACTCAGATTGATAGCCTCGAACAATGCTTCTTTTGAATCAGAGCTTACCATGAGCGGTGAAGACACATGCTGTGCTATGATAGCCATTGTTGCGATCCAACGCTCTTGCCGATCTGAGAAACCATGTTGAAGACACCACCAGCCAAAACCTGGGTCTTCAGGGGGAATGCCTCGGTAGTAACCAGCATGGCAATAGTACACATCAGGTCCGCGCCCAGCGGGTTGAGAGCCGTGGCCTGGAAGACAGCCTGCCAGTAGCTGGGGCCGTTAACCCGGCATAAAGCTGGCAGGAGGAGCGGCGCGAGGCCACTGACAAAACAGGCCACAGGCACAGCATACGAAGCGTTTAGATAAGAAAGTAAGGGTGCAACTGCAATGTTCAGGGGTGCGCGCATGTGAATGCTCGCATCAGAGTCCGCTACGACAGCCAGTACGTAGGACAAGAATGCCAGGCTCGCGCTGATAACCAACACCCCAACCCAGTCCAGCTCTTTCTGCAGACGGATGAGGGTGGCTCGGCCCAGGGGTGCATCGTCGTCGACGCTGGCTGGCAGTGACCACAGCGCGATGGCCAGGACGACGATGTTGAGGATGGACGTGGCACGGAAGCCCCACCTCCACCCAACGCTGTCACTGAAAAGACGCCAAAAACAAGACCCGGCCCGAAACCGACGGCCTGGCCGCCTCCCATGGCGGAAAAACCAAGAAGGGGGGCAGATTCGAGGGTGTATCGGAGCCGACAGTGGCGGGTCTGGAAACACATTCTACGAATTCCATTTTGTGGCCATGGGTATCAATGGCTAGTTGATACGACGATAAGAATAGTAAAAACGGAAGATGCATGGCTGTTAAAATACTACCAGAACTACATGGCGACACGTTTAGTATACACAAGGACAAGAGGCCACAGTGTTCCGCGAATGATGTTGCCGAACCGGGTGGAGCATTACGCTATGTAGACCCGGCCATCTGAATCATTTTTCTTCTTTGTTTGCCAGCGTTCTGGGCTGCTTCTCTTTCTCTGCTCTGAAACGTAGCGTCGACTTGACTCCAATCGACGTGTTGAGGCCAGCTGCTGATGTCTCTGAAGCCATTCTCGTGAAGTCGTTTATATCCCTCTGATTGGGCAGCGCCAAGCGACTATTGATAAGCCAGTAGGGCACCGCGGAGGGCCGAGGACGCCGGGAAATACGAACTTTGGAGGCACGCGACTCCAAATCGTCAGCCGTAGGCGATGGTGGTGGGGGATTTTGCGGGCAGAGTGCACAACAGAGGAACGTGTTCTCCGCTTTCCACGTGCATGTGAGAGGGCCAGAGGGAGCGGTGCCAGCCGAGGCGAGGTGAGGAGCTCCAAATGAGTTGTTTTCTGGCCTGCTGCTCGAATGTGACCGTAATACCTGGCCGAGTCACGGTTCGGCCGCCTTCCATATCGCTTCAGCTACCGGATTGGTCCCAAGTGTGAATATCATGTCGCCCTGAACCGGCATAGCTGGTCGGATCTTTACCCCATAGAGAGGGGTTCGCCGATGGAGGGTTGAACATGGCAGCAAGGCCTCGATGGCTAGCGCCAAGGCCGGCAGGGACCAGGGGCAACGGCCCCGATTGTGGACTGGCTGGCCTGGGCAATCTGGGGAAGAGCAACGCGGGGCAAAGGTGGAGGAAGTCGACTAGGTGATGGTGGCTGTGAGATCATACCGAGCTCTCCACGCCCACGACTTCACCTAGTCGGCCATGTGAAAGCCTCTGGATACTGTCATTGCAGTTGTTGTTGGCTCTCGTCCTCAGGCCAATCCCAGCCACACCAGCCTTGAGAAGGCCCGGTCGGTCCAACAGTTTTGTTTGCGGGGGCCCCATGGAGGCCAATTATATTCCAGTCGCATCGCTGCATGTGCTCGGGTGCCCGCCCATGCAAGAGTCGACCATCCCGCCATCTAAGGTTACCAGGACACCCCTGGGAAGGTGGGTGATCAGTCCTCGACCCCGACCACTTACATCAGTGCTCCATTTCTTCTTCTCACCGTCACATCCCCCAAGAAAACCCTTGCTCTGCAGCCCGGGTACCAAGATTGCGCAGGTCTCTCGTTTGTTTTTCCTGCCCTCTTGCCTCCAAGCTATCCATCATCTCAGCATCTTGGGACGACTCTTCTTTCGACAATCCCATCGGATGTACCAAAGGATGAGTCTGGGCTCACGCAACATTTCATAACAAAACCCTAATCAGTAAAAAGTTATATACACATTCAAAGATGAGGCTGGTTTCGTTACACGCGCTCGCTCTCCTCTGCTGCGGAGTCGCCGTCGCACAAGACTGCATCAACGTCGCCCTGACCGCGATCCCCGGCTGCGCTCAAAATTGCATCCTCAACGGCGCGCCATCGATAGGGTGCCAGGGAACAGACTTCAGCTGCCAATGCGCGCAGTCGGCTGCGCTCTACGCTGCCGTCGAGGGTTGTGTGTCATCAGCATGTCCGTCCGCCAGCTATCAGGCTGTCATTGACGGGTCCGAAGAAGGTATGTGGCTTGAGCTCTTTGTCCTGGGCGCTCGCACCGGCTTTTCATCCTTCCATTACATGTCTCAGCAGAATGACTAACACCGTTGTAGTTTGTGGGTGCGCAGCGCCAGCAGGAGGAGCACAAGCGGCGGCGGGAACAGCAAGCGTGTCGGGTATTAGTGGGAGCGCTCCAGCATCAAACACAGCCACCGCGACAGCAGCACCAACAGCGTCCTCGGGAGGCTCATCTGGCGGCACCGGCACCACCGGGGGAGCATCAGGCACGACTGGGGCGCCGAACCCCGGCAACACCTTCACCGGCTACTCGAGCGTGTCACCCATCGCCACCGCCTCGGTGATCGGTGCCGCCGCGCAAGCAACCCCGGTGATAAACGTGATCAAATACGTCGTGCCCGTGGCGATGATGGGCGCTGCCATGCTGTAGGAGGCAGAGTCTGTGTCGAGGAGAAGCGGAGCCAGCAGCGCGTGACCGACCGCCGCGTGAGGAACCAGAGGGGCGCACGGCGAGCGGACGATCTAGGCGCGCCCGCGACTTGTGGACGGGCACACATCAATCCCGCCGAGGAAGAAGAAGATACCATTCTTAGAAACGGTGTGAGATCTTTAGACGACTCTCGAGTTCAGCTCTCGGGAATCACACACCTCCCATATATCCGACTAATTGCCCACACATCATCGCCGCACCCTGTCGACGCCTGATATCGAGCCACTCAACCAACTCCAACACCAGCCAAAAGGGCTTCGCCGTCTTTGCTGGAAGGTGGAGTGTAGACCAAGGTATTTGGGAGTGCATGGGAACGAGGAGGAGAAGAAGAACCACAAGAGGAGGGAAGCATTATTTCGTATCCTGGCTGAGGTAGCCCTGTGAGGCACATGGGGCTGTCTTTCCGGGACCGATGGTGT
This sequence comes from Diaporthe vaccinii, assembly GCA_039880775.1. Lineage (NCBI taxonomy): Eukaryota > Fungi > Ascomycota > Sordariomycetes > Diaporthales > Diaporthaceae > Diaporthe > Diaporthe vaccinii. Next base: position 1,314,662 of record JBCEDN010000011.1, read on the forward strand.
CGACGGCGAAGGGTGCGGATGATGGTGTGTGTGACGCAACGCCTTTCCTTGAATGGGGTATTACATTCAAGACTTTTGACGAGATGTAAATAAGCTCGATACTAATTATAATCTTTGATGTCGATAGGCATCAGCCGTCAAGCCGAAGTCCGTGAGTTGAGGTGCAGCTTGCCTGTGTCTCGTCATTTTATTGCCTGACTTGCACTTCTTCGTTTCGGGTCTGGTCATTAGTGGTTCCGTTGTCGGGTGTCTCCGTGAGCACAATTTGGGGAACCGTCAGAGCGCATCATGACCCATGTGGGAATGGCAGAATCTGCCGCAATAATTATGGGGTGTCAGTGTTGTTGCTCTCAGTGATTTGAGCAACGTACCTGGGCATGGCAGAGTCCTAATACCCTATAGACTATTGGTATTCTCTGAGTTCCTCTACTAAGCTGGAATGACAGTGATTATTTTGAGAACGCATATTCGCACCCATAAAAACGGAGGGTACACCCGTATATAGTTATCACCAGCCCGATTTACACACCACACATAGCAATGCACCCAACTCCCACACACCTAATATTCAACCCTCATACACCCATATACTTAAAACCCATACGCCCATTACCCATACGCCCATTACCCCTACGCCCAATACTTATATACCCAATATATATACACCTAATACTTATATAAATTAGGTGTTGGGTGTCTGGGTACTGGGTGTATAGGTATTAGATGTGTGGGTATTGGGTGTGTGTGTTGGGTATACCATCCGTTTTGACGGGTGCGAATATCCATTCTCATTATTTTAGTGGGACAAGAGATGATGCAGGTTGTGTGCAATTACAATCAATTTCGCTATGCATGACTTTGAACATGGCCTAATTAATCTACCTAGGTATTCCTGTAAACCAGTGTTGTGTCAGAAGCCACCATTTCGCACCAAAAGTCTAGTGTCAGGCCGTGCCTGGTCCTGACGCTGTTGACAGGCTGTCAACCCATCGAGGTTGAAGCCGTGTCGAACTAGTTTGACACTGTCAAGCACTATGTTCAAATGCCTCCTCCCCGTAACTCAGGGGAAAACAAATTGCCCGAAATATACAAATATAAACCTGCCAGTCCTAATGCCATCCCTATAGATGGGAAGTTTTCAAGGGACTCACTGAGCCAAGTTGTGAGCTGCTAATTGGCAAGCTCGCGCTGTATCTACCTACCTAGGGACTTCTAACTTCTAAACTTGGACCTTGCAACTATCCACCCTTCTTTTTCTCCGACATGGCCACCACCGAAACTGCACGGCGGAAGGCAGATGCTGTCACCCGCATGGTCTGGGATGCCAGACTGACAACGACCTATTTAGAGTGGCTCCCCGGCGTCCGTCACGTCGTACGAAACCAATCAGCTCCGGGATCATCACTGCGGGAGTATTGGGAGCATAAGAAATACATCGGCTGTGGTGGATTTGGATCCGTCCACTTGGAAAGATGCATCGATGTCGAGGTGCTCAGGGACGACAGCGACTACGAAGATGACGCCACCGGTGGTGCCACCGAGGGAATTGGCTCACTGAGAGCTGTCAAAGAACTTTCAAATTCCAGAGGCCAATCCAGGCTGTCTGGAGAATTCCTACATGAACTACACAGCCTCGTTTTCTTCTCCCAGCCCAAGGTATGTTTACTGACCATGCCTTCCTTCCCTTCCATTGGCGACGAAAGAGAAAACGGATATTCGCACAGCAAAATACGAATGATACACAGATACATTACATGTCTAATACACCCCCAGTCAAAACACCCATAGTCAAAACACCCACACTAATATACCCACTCCAAATTCATATATCTAAGCCTAATTAATGTCCGTTTTCTTCCGGAAAACAGCAGCTAATGCCCAAGCACAGTACGAATACCATTTTGTCAAAACTTGTGGATGGTACGAGATGAACCAGACGCTGTACATTGCGATGGAATACATGGGATTGGGAGACTTGCAATCCCACCTGGAGGACAACGGCCCCATCAAAGAGACCGACGCCAAGTTCCTCAGCAAGCAGGTTTTGCGTGGCCTCGAATTCATGCACGAAGAAAGATTCGTTCACAGAGACATCAAACCTTCAAACCTTCTGATCAAACAAATGCCTCCAGATGGACCCTGGTGGATCAAGATCTCCGACTTTGGCCTCAGCAAGAACATCGAGCAGTCCTGGACGTTATCATCCACTGTCTGTGGGACTCCCAGCTTCATGGCTCCTGAGCTATTGGGATTCAGGGCGCCTGGGGACCAGCTGTATGAGCTCGACAAGTGGAAGGCGGTTGACATCTGGGCCTTCGGGGAGACGGTATACCGACTTCTAACAGGAGTGTCACCTTTCGGGGACAACGTGGAAGATTTGGAGGCGTATTATCGAGACGAGATGGACTTTCCTGTGGAAGCCTTGAAGAGAAATGACGTCTCCGCGGAAGGGATCGAATTTGTTCGCTATTGCATGGCCCCATGTCCAGCAGATCGTCCCTCAGCAACTGCTGCTCTGGAAAAACTCGGATGGCCGATGACCCATTGCGAAAAGAGTAACATGAGCACCCAGACCACCCACGCGCTTTCATGCAAGGGGAAACAGCCCCCGTTCATCTTGTTCACTCCCGAAGGAGATCACGTCCTCGTCATCGAAGCACGAAGAGTTCTCGTCTACAACATCTGGTCGAAGGCCGTCGTCAACTGGTATGAAGCTGATTACAATGCGCACTTCTGCCACGGCTCAATCCATCCGGATGGAAGATTCCTCTGTGTTACTCAAAGAGAATGTCGGAAGCCTTTGATCCTTGTGGACGCCATCAATCTCGATTACTATTCCTTTATTGATGATTATCTCGATGAATGTGGAGGCTATCCGGCCATATCCACGTTCTCTCCAGATGGTCAGACACTCGTCACCGCCCGCAGTGACGTTCTGTGCCAGATCGACATCATGGATGGCTGGACAGCTACGAACCAGTACTGTGTAGCCGAAAGCCCCGACCCCAACAGAGACAAGAGCGAGAGTAGGATTAAAGAGTTGCGATTCACGGAAAATGGGTCGGTACTCGTGGCGGCGTGTCATACTCATGTCGTCATCATGAACACCAAGACCAACTGCTGGTTCAAACGGAAAGTGATCGATTATCCCTGCTTGGCCAGCCCGAGCGGCCTTGACATCTCTTCGAACGGCCTGATGGTTGCATGTGGAACCACAACCGGCGAGTTGTGGCTCCAGCCGGCCGACATGCATTGTTGGGTGAGACTGATGATGCCTCCGGGCGGTCGAGGAGCGACATCCGAACCAGTGGAGAATGTTCGATTTTCCGCTACCGGAAAATCAATTTTATACAACGTACGTGGTCGTTCGGGAGTCAAGTTTTGCAGATCTGCTCCTCTTGATCAAAGTTCATACGCATATACCCAGAACTTTCATCCTGGGCGGCGGCTGGGACATTCGCTCACAAGACGGGGCATCGGAGCCACTGCACTTGGTGGTGATTGCGGCGCGAGTGTCATCTTCTGGAAGTATGATTTTTATCGGGCGGAGTAAACCTCTCTCTGGCCAACATGTGCACTGGGCTTCATTGTGGAGCAGCGTACTGACTGTGTCCGGATTACACCCAGGGACAGGTCATGATGTGTTCGTGCGAAGACTCGGAGGTGTCGCATACGTACGCATTTGGCATGATTAGACTGAGCTGTGGCAGGGCAATATCATGATAGACGTTTTTTACACAAAATTAATCAATTTATTTCTTCCTCAACGATTTTCGTAAGTGTATTCACAACAGGACTGATCTCCTATGGGATAGCCTTGCAACTAGTAACACTAGCGCTATGCATTGCAGTACAGCCTTGCTATCACCTGATCGACATCGAAGTTGATGTGAGTAATGAGAACGGGCCACCCAAATAGAATAGAGGGCACGTTCTGCTGGTCCCCTCTAAGAGAGGAAGAGGGCGCTCCAGCGCGAGGGAGGAAATGAGGGGAATAGAAGGAAGCATACGGTGTTCAGTCACGAGGATTCTTAAGAAAGAAGACCTGCAAATACTGCGTAGAATAAGAGAAAAGAGTGGATTGAATTCTGAGCGGAGAATTTCAAAAGCAGCGATTACCTTGGGAGCTCTTATATCCGTGCTGCCGGGGGAGTAAATGTAACCCACTACACCCCACAACAGCACTCCTTGCTGTCGAAAGCCAAAGCCCAATGGGACAAACCATAAGTCTCAGGGCTCCTTGATGCTTGCGAGACGACCGTAGCTGAACTCCTTTCCCCAGTCCGAGCCCTTTCCATCGGTGCTGCGACTCAAGGCCGTAGAGCGAAGACAGAAAACATGGCCTTGGTTCGCTAAATCAAACCAGGACCATCCCCTCAATGTCATAACCCTGCTCCCAGTCACCGCGAATGGACATTGAACGTCCATTAAAGAAGTAAGTGGCCTTGACAACATTCCAAGATCGCTTAGCGGTGTGCAAGAGTATTGGGGACAGTGTGTGTGTAGGGTCGCGGGCAGGGCAGATGAAGTCCACGGGCTGCCAAGAGTCCTTCCGGGGGAGCTCATTGACCACGGCGTAGAAGTGGCGTATGGTAGGGAAGGCAGCCTTGAACAGGTCCAGCTTCTTGTGATCGCAGCACGCACGCTCCGCCATGAAACCAAGGTGGTCGATGTCAAAGTCGAGATCGGTCAACTGCCTGGCGAAGTTGATAAGGTCCTGTGGACCGAGCATGAAGCCGCGGTGTGTAAGGAATGCAGAGTGGTCGATACGGTCGAGACATATGACGTGCTTTCGGGGGTTGAAGTGGACGATGGCCTGGCCGTTTGTTGTGGTGGGTACTTTGATACCCTGGAGGCGTTTGAGGCATTCGGCCCTGATCAACTTGTTGGTGGAGAGCAGGCTCCGAATAGTCTTGCTGACTTGGGACTCAAAGCTACCAGGGTACTCTCGTCTGGTGTGGTTGCCCGGGAGGTTCACACGAGGCTGGAAGCTCATGTATCGGTAATCGGTATCTGGACCGGTTGGCGAGTGCTGGAGAGTGCCGGTGACGACATCGAAGACGAAGACTGCGGGCGTATCGATGATTTCGCGAATGATTTTGGACATAAGCTCATTTGGCAGCTTCATGGTGGCGGCGATACCTGTAGGTATCGGGGAGCGGGTGGACTGGTTGGGATGGGAGAGTTCTGGAATTCTGGAGGAATCGACTGTTGATGGAAGTTTTTAAATGGCAAAGCTTGCCCCAAGGCCTGGTGTATCACGTGTTGCTGAATGCCTGCGGTCAGTGACTGACCGTCATTCACCTGTGAGGCTGTTGTCATCACTGGATGGTTAGCCAGGTAGGTCGGTACCTCGATGTCTAAAATTGAATCCAAAAGTTGCCCCAGTACTTGCGTACAAACGATTGACACACAGACGAAGGGCCTCCCGCATTCGGCGCAAGCTTTGTCTGACGGGGTCTCTGGGTGAAAATGAGTTTTGGGTGAAATATATCACAGTCTGATCAGATCATATTCAACCACCATGCCACAAAAGGAGCAGACTCCATCTATTCACCCTGCTCGGTACATCTATCTGTGTTTACTGAGCGGTGAGGAAAACTGGGCAAACATTCCCTTCCTAGGGCATTGAAGATGATGGCATTGGTGGGCACAGCATTCATGGAGACTGGCGTTGATAGGCCGCAGACCATGATGCTACCATTAACCGTGACTCCTGTGAAAGCCTTTGTGGTATACTGTGCAGCTCCTGTTCATTTACAAGAGCAATTGCACATTCAATCTAATCAACCTTCTGGCGAGGGAGGGAAGGATTCATTCCACCTTTGGTTGACGGAAATCCCATCATCAAGCCCATTGGTCTGACTGGACACACGGCACGGACAATTTTGGGTAAAGCGCAAGTGGCTGATAATAAAGCACGTCAAGTTTCCTCAGCAGACCAGTACATCAACGAGAACGAAATCTTAATCGAGGAGGCTAATCGGAGTCCTTTAGCTTGTTCAAATCCCCTTCAGTCTGAATGGATCATACGTCACTCTCAGAACACCCAGAAGTGTATCCAATTGAATAGGCTTGCATTTATGTCGGCTGCACATCATGTACCTTTGGCAAGTAGCCGACACCATGTCGGTCCCCATCTTGGCTTTCTCAGTCAGGTATAGGCTCGCTCTCAATATGACCTCCGCTTTTGCGGCTTTCGTCGCCGGTGTTTGTAAAAACCGACCCCACAGAACGCAGCCATGTCCGCAAAGAGAAGAGTGCTGACTGATGTCCCCCAGGTGGTGTTGGCTCTGCCAGGGTGCCAGATCCAAGTTTGCAAAGGGCGGGCATCCCAAGCATGACAACTCCACTGATCAACAAGAGTCCAAGATTGGCGCAGTCAGTGAAGTAGCTCAGGATTCATCAGTTGTTTCGTCTTTGCGCTCATGTGATAGTTATGGGACGTGGCAATTTGCAAACTCGTCTAGTACTTGAATTAGTATAGTTGTATTTGCCGGATCAAGGTCGACTCATTTAACATCAGTAGGTTGGGCTCTGTAGTCCGCAAGGCCTTGCCTTGTCTGTTGGTGTATTCGCTTGGGCAACAAAACAACGTGTTGATCATGTTCTAGAATAGCTGTGTGGAACAAAATTGTCCCAGCGGCTGGCATGTTCGAGCTGACAGAACTCGGGTGCCCATGCTGTGCGCGAGCTCAGCTGGTACGTTCCAAGGCTGTAGTTAGGACCTGCGCCCCGGGTTTCCGAGTGCTGGTTGCTCTCGTTTGCTCCTGCGAGGCTGCAATACTAGATGTTTCTTGTAGATCTGCCTTCATTGTTGTCAGATCTTGGGCGTTTGTTCTCGCAATATATCGAATCTTACTTGATACCTTCATCGCCTATTCATCGTATCATCCCGCCTCGCAGCCAAGGATGTGAACAGTACCACCGCACTGGCTGGCAGCTGCCCTGTGTCTGGGGTAGGACAGCTCATTTAGGCCGGACGCACTAGCGGAAGAAGACGTTGAAGGAACCGTCTTGACGTTGCATTTAGCCGGATTCTTCCACGCCCAACGCAGCGCAGCCACTGGCTCACCGCCGGCCACTTCTCCTTTCGTCGGTTTAATGACCCGAAATCCAGGGGTCAGTATGGGGGTCTGGCAGTGCCAAGCAGGCCAGCTGCCGCCAAGGCGCCGGTAATTGCACCGCATTCGTTGACGGGCGCGGCTTCTCACTCGCTGGGTCGCACTCCGGGATTGGTGACCCCGCATGCTGGAGGATTGTTCCCCGGATTGCTGGTGATTGTGGCCCTTCTTGGCATGGTGGTCCCAGAAACGCGGGCCACGAGGTATGCATCAGCCGCGGCGTCTAACTGAAATTGTTTGCAGATACGACTCATATATCAGAGCGACGCGTCCTTCGATGTGCTACGCCGTGTGCTCGAGCTTCAGTCTGTGCAGTCCTTACACCTGGGCTCATTGAAGCCAACACAACAGAAGATTCCCTGACAAGACTGTGCCCAACTTCAAGATGGCTATCGGCTCAGCGACGACAGCCGAGAAGGGGAAGTCGGACCCCATCATCACCCGGCTGGCCAACGAGGACAAGAAACGCTGGTTCACGAAGCCCAACCTGCGATATCTCTATTTCATGCTCTTCCCAACATGTATGGGAATTGAGTTGACCTCTGGATTCGACTCCCAGATGATTAATGCTCTCCAAATCGTACCGCCCTGGAAGGAATATTTCGGAAACCCGGCAGGCTCACTCAAGGGTATCATCGCGGCTGCGTACTCATTGGGAGCTATCTTGTCCCTTCCGTTCATCCCAATGGTCAACGAGAAGTTTGGTAGGCGAGGATCGATTTTGGGTGGCTCGCTCGTTATGGTGGTCGGCGCTCTCATCCAGGGTTTCTCACAGCATGTCGGCATGTACATTGTCGCCCGGATGATCCTCGGTTTCGGAATCCCGACATGTATCGTGTCTGGGTCCTCTCTCATCGGCGAGCTGGCATATCCCAAGGAACGACCTGTACTCACCTCCTTGTTTAATGTCGCCTACTTCGTTGGCCAGATCACGGCGGCAGCCATTTGCTTTGGGACAAACAGCATACCGAATGACTGGTCATGGAGGATACCCTCGCTACTCCAGGTTTGCCCCTCTGTCCTTCAGATAACATTCGTACTGTAAGTGCCATCGACGAACCCCACTGCCATCCGTGCAAGCAGCAAAAGACTCATCACATGTGTGGATCAGCTTCCTCCCCGAATCCCCCCGCTGGCTCATATCCAAGGACCGAGTCGAAGAGGCGCAAGCAATCCTGGTCAAGTACCACGCCGAAGGCGACGCGGACTCGGAGTTCGTCAAGGCGGAAATGGCCCAGATCCACACAACAATCTCACTCGAGGTCGAGGCCTCCAAGAAGTCCTGGGCGGACCTGTTCGCGACCTCGGGAATGCGCCGCCGCCTGCTCATCACCTGTATGCTGGGCCTGTTCACCCAGTGGTCCGGCAACACCCTGATCAGCTACTACCTCGGCGACCTGCTCGAGATGATCGGCATGACGAACTCGACCGACGTGCAGAAGATTAACGTGTCCATCGCCTGCTGGAGCATGGTCTGCGCCACGGTCGTGGCGCTGCTGGTGGTCAAGATCCGCAGACGGGTAATGTACCTGATGTGTACCATCAGCTTGCTGCTCTGCTATATCGCGTGGACCATCTCCATGCAGAAGGCCCAGACGGCAGCAGAGGCTGGGACACCGAATGGCTCGGCGAACATTGCAACATTGTTCTTCATTTATGCTTACAGCCCTTGCTACAACATGGGATACAATGCTTTGACATACAGTAAGCTTCTACTTGGCTTTTTACCATACAGTATTATGTACACCTTGCTGACTCTATATTTCAGCGTACATGGTCGAGGTCTGGCCTTACTCGGAACGGTCCCGTGGTATTGCTGTGTTCCAGCTCTTTGGCCGGTTAGCCGGCTTCTTTACCACTTTCGTCAACCCCATTGGGCTGGAAGACGTGGGCTGGAAGTACCTCATCTCCTACTGCTGCTGGCTTGCGTTCGAGGTTGCATTCGTCTACTTCATGTTCCCTGAGACATTCGGGCGTACTCTGGAAGAACTCGCTTTCAGTAAGTCATTCTGATCTAGCACACAAATCACGTGAATCAGGGAGGTCTTGCTAACGGATACACAGTGTTCGAGGACAAGAAATATGCAGATGAGGCCGTCAAGGCTACGGAGAAGGCAATCGCTCATCACGATGAGGACACAGCGGGCAAGATTGCAGTGACAGAGAAACTGGACACCAAGACTTGATGAGGAAGTCAAGCTGGGGTCTGACCTTGAGGGCGAAAATTCTTGTTGCTCAGTGGTGTCAGAAGAATATTCAATCAACAACAACGTCCCGGTACTACCCAGTATTGTTTCGTAGATGAAGAAGCATACGTGAGTTAATCAGGGAGAAACTTGCTAGAGGCTATAAGGATGAACTTATCGGGAGATCTTCCGCGCCCACCAGCAAGATTAAAAGAGAATTTTGGTTGACAATTGACAATGAATGTCATCACAAAGAAAGGAGTCAGTCTCTTGCGTTGAAAACAATGACACCCTCGAAAACCACCGCTAGCTGTGACCTGACAGTCTTTTACATCAACCACCCTTGGAACTGCTCTCAGAGCGATTTCCACACACCTCTGCATGATGGACGGGCGTCTAGACACAATAATCAGCCTTATATTCGGTGCGAACGGAGATCGCATTCTGGTTACCAACACTGCCAAGCTCGGGCGAGTCGGTTGGGTCAGACCAGTTCGACTTTTTAGGTGTATGTCCTGAGCTGCCCTGGCCTGATGACTTGGCGCTGCCACTCCTATAGATGGTGCTCAAGAGAGTCGTCCATCCTTTGGGGACCAGCTTTATCAGTGGGCGGAGGGCGAGGACGGAGCTGGCGAAAATAGAGAGTCCATGCTCCACAGCAGACCATATCATGACCCGGTACGCTCTAGCATAATGTCCTGGAGGAGGATCGGGGTCAAACATGGTTTTGAGCCTCATAGCGGCAGCGATGGCGGCACTGTAGCGATAGTGCCTGTCAGCATTCGGCACCTCTAACGGACATGAGGAGGAATAGAGAGCAGCGGTTCAAGCAATCAAGATCCAACTCACAGAAGCCCAATGCTGAATAAGCCAACGACACTCAACTTCAAACCCCTACTGATTTGAACGTTCCATAAGATAAAGACAGGTAATATGATATGAAAGACATCATAGATGATATAAAGAGACTCTCGAGCATACGCGGTGTTGTTACATGTCGTTCTGTCGATAGCACCGTAATACGTATCCCCTTGCCAGCAAAAGAGGGAGAATACGAGCGTGGTGGCAATGGTCCAAACGCAGCATGTAGCGATATCAAAACCAATGATAGCACGAATAAGGGGACGGGTATCAAGGCGATAGAGAACGAGCGCGACGCTAATCTTGACAGTCCCGGAGATTACGAGACAGACGACACCCATTCCGTAGTGGTTCTAAAGGTTATGTTCAATATCGTGGAAATGGAAGGAGCTTCGTGGCTTGTTACTCACCAACTGCCCTTTCGGTTTGTCATACCAAGGCTTTTCGTCGCTGTCGAATAGTCCATAATGCAATGACTGTAATGCCAGCCCAACAAAGAGAACCAATCCCACCTAGATATCCTTTGCAATTAGACGTGCGCGGAGGGGTCACATTGTTTGAATAAGACTGCACGATAATAAATGCGGCAGAACTCCACAGAGGACTTACATGTGTGAAGATGAGGGCAATGTCATCCCAGCCAAATGCTCCTTTGGTGAGCTTAGTGCGTATATACACTCGAAGGCCAATTGTGATCGTATTGAGCACAATGAAGAACGCGAATAACCCAATCGCTAGGTCGTGCCAGCCCATGGTGGACTTTTCTTCTCAAGCAAAGGAGGACAGTTTCTGGCAGGACGCAACACAATCGCTATGCGAAGGATAAAGGTGCCTCGGCTGTGAGTGTTGGAAAACTTGATTTCATACGGGCTGCCCAACTGATATTGGGACCGTATGGATCAGCTGAGGCTTCAACTACCAGAGCAGGACTCTGGGCTAACGGATATATATATATACTAGCTCGTAACCTAATTCTGACTGACTGACTTAGATCGCACCCTTTTGACTACTACCACTGGATTTTCATGTCCAGGTCAGAGATGACCTTACGCATGCCAAGGGCTAGCACAACGCTAATAATGCAGTTTATGAGGCAATGTTGATTTGTTGTCACTCAAACGATAGCCCTCTCCCCGCCAAAGGACTATTCCTGACTTGAAACCCCACCCCCATTATGAGACGAAACGGCTCTGGGGAGGACAACGAATATTCAAGATGCTCAGCTCGAACTCTGGCCATTAGAACCGTTTCCATTAATACTAGAGTTGACAAATCGAGGTCAAATATGCCACTAAGTTATCTCTGATTGGGTAACGGTAGTACTGTCAGCTTACTGCGTCTTTATGGCTGCTAGAGGTGCTCAGGTAGGCTGAAGGGGGTGGGGAAATCCGGGCGTAATGGCTCACAAGCGTAACTTAAGAGTGGTACACCACACCAGTCCGGCAACTTCATAGCATCAGGATCTCAGCCACTGACCCTTGATTACGTGGTCCAGCCTATTTCATTGGACAGTCATATCCCGTGACTGTTGGGATCTGCTGCAGCTTCTCTGGTATGTCGTTGCACATGAAATATGCAAGCCAAAGGAAATCCATCGAAAGATAGAAGCACATCTATTTGTAGAATTATATAGTGAATAGGCTCGCTATTTTCAAGATGCAAAGACGTTAGTCTTTCACCTGATCAGAGGAGGCGCAATTCAATTTGGAGCATGCGATAATGGCCTGTCACTGTCCGTATATGAGCCTCATGATTTCTCATCCAAGCTTATCTAACAGCAGTCCAGGTGAATAAAAACTGCGGTATTATGAAAAAGATTATCTCAAGGAAGTACCAGCCTCGAGAGGGACAATTGGATACCGAAGTGTTGGAAATGGTTTGACAACGCGACATGCAAGCCCTCACAGGTGTCGTTTTCCCAGACACAAGTGCGTTTATGGGAAGCTGCTGTGGAATTCAGCTCATTCCTTCAGCTGAGTTGGCCAATGTCGGCTGGCAAGTTCCAAGCCCTTCCACATAGCACTCCAAAGCCGAAAATAGGTTGCCATGTGCGCCTCCCCCCACGTTCCACACACTCTGTACTACTCAAGCCCCCCCCCCCGCCTTAGGCTGATATGCTGTACGTCAGTGTTAGAAAGATGGTGCTCTTGTGGTTGCGGATTAGAGACCACCCGCTCAAGTTCGACAACAACCAGGGCTGTATCTTGCCTTTGTTGGTCTTTAAATATTATCGACATGATATTTACGTTCCGATTTATGGGCTTGAGGCGCTAGATAAGCAAGTCAAGATATTCATCCATCAAGTTAAGGGATTTGGGGAGCTGAAAGCCTTGCCACAAAGAAGTACTCGCCCTGCTGGCTACTTAGCCAACATGGCTACTTAGCCAACATCGCCAAGGCTGTAGATCATGGCCAATCTCTCAATGCCGTGTAAGGTTGCAATACCTGACCAGGAGATACACCTTGCGTTCTATTCATGGTTAATAAGTCGATAGGGATTTACGTTATGATTGGCTAAGATGCACCAAGTTTAGATAACTACCATATTCTGAATAACTACCATATTCTGACGTTGAAGCCACTGTGTGGGCTCTTCCTCGCTGAAAGGGACGTGCAGGACGTCGAAGGAAGAAAAGGGAGAACTTGATTCTCAGTCGAGATGAAAGCCATCTGGTCACTTGGGTCTCAGGTTGCCATCTAGCTAACGTTTTCGGATATTACTCTGGAAATTCCAGGGACACTTCGTCGTTCATTTGTTCTACTTCAAACAACTGTTCTGTGGCTGCATTTATCTGAAGACAACAGGGGTGAGAGAGGCCCTACACCATAATTAACGATTCGTAGGAAACAGGAAGTAAGATGATTACGAGAGTAACACCGACACAGTGGCCAAGCTGAATCACCCTAATATTGTCAGATGATGGTCTATCTGAAGGCATTAAAAGGAGTGATGTTTGCAATATTTGTTCTTGCTTCATATGTGTGCTTATTGTTGGTCTGTGGACCGTAACAATTCGAGATCACAGTATATACAGACTGGGCCGGAGAATTCCTTCCGAACAACATCAATTCAGTAGCATTTCCAACTCGAGTGCATCTAGTGCGTAGTAAGAATATACGAGCTTCCTAAAAGACTCGCCGAGATTCTGAATCCACCTTGTAGCTGTCCATTCACATCGTGCGGATATGACTCCCTCTGGGCCTGGGCAAAGCTGACAATGCGATCATGCCCCGCTCAGCCGGTCCCGCTCTCGGAGAATTGCGTCTTCTCGCACTTGGATAACACTCGAATTTGAGATATTATAGCTCAAATATGCCATTCAGCTGATTCGAATCCGTCAAACTCGACAATTAGAAGTCCATTCCCGAGCTTTTCAATCGCTGATATCCTGTTCTGCCGCCAAAATGAAGGTCGACCAGGGAGACACACCTCAAGCAATTGCCCCCTCGGACAAGGAGCGAAGCGCTGGTGTCTATTCGCCACGGAATCTGCAGCGAGTACTATCAGGGCTGCATCAAGATGGGTTGGTGGTACTGAGGGGTGTGATAGACCTCAGCCACGTTGATGCACTGAACCGTGCCATGTGCAACGAGGTGGAAGAGAAGATCGCCGACCCTACCCAAGTGTTCAACCATGATGTCAAGTGTGAGACTCTTCTCCCCGTCACAAAGTCTGAGCAGACGAGATTCTAAGTGGAACTGATGGAATACATGGTCTAGCCAACTTCTTACAAAGGCCGCCGGTGACACAGCGAGACCTGTTGCATGAAGACGTCTACTTCAACTCGTTCCTGCTACAAGTCGCCAGCGCGTAAGTCTCACCAACAAAGCTCCCGTCGAGGTCTCAGAGGGCCGAGCTCACCAGCATTTCACCACTAGTTACCTCGGCCAGCCGCCCGTCTGGAACTGGCTCACAGCCAACACGGCCCTGGCCAACACGGCGGGGATGCGCCAGAACGAGCACAAGGACTCCATGTTCGACCACCCGCGGTGCCCCTACTACATCATCGCCAACGTGCCCCTGTGCGACTTCAGCACCGTCAACGGCGCGACCGAGTTCTGGCTCGGCTCGCACGCGGCCACGACCCTCGAGGACCAGCAGCCCGTCACCGGCGCGACGCGCGCCACGTGGGCGCCCAAGGACGCCACGGACCGCATCCCGTGGATCTCGGACGGCGCGAAGGAGGCGCGCCGCGCGGTGAGGCCGCCGGTGCAGCCGGAGGTGGCGCGTGGGGACATCATGATCCGGGACCTGAGGACGTGGCATGCCGGGATGCCGAATCATAGTGATAGGCATCGGATCATGCTTGGGCTGGGATACCAGGTGAGTGCCAGCTGGCGTGAGACGGGCTGACTTGCACCGAGTCTGATGGTGAGGGTGGCTGGCTGAGTGGCTGATATCCGATGTGTTAGAGCCCTTTTCATCCGAACCATAAGCAGCGCATGCATCTTCCTGCGTCGCAGCAAGAGTTTTTCATGGGTCGTGCACGTGGGAGAGTCGAGGTCAGGGCTAATTTCCATGATGACGAGGAGTTTGAGAAGACTAAAGCGGACGCGATCTTTGATCTTCGGCCTCAGTACGGGGAGGACGAGTAGAGATGTCAGTATTCTATGGTGCATGGCTGTGATGGCTTCTCGGACGGCTGATCTTGCCCTGGAAGCATGACGCCGCATCCTGTTTGGCCCGTGGACGGCTGAAACCCAATTCTTCCTGCTCACGGGGCTGCTCTGGTGGAGACCACACCTGATGCTTTCTGATTGTGATGGGCCAGTCCCTCCACAGATTTAACTTCTGACTGACTTTTGTTTCGACATGGGCGTCATGAACTATCTTCAAGCCTATTGTTTACTGTGCTGGTCAATTTTGCTCTCCGCAGAATGAGCGGGCAAAAATCATGTAAAGCGATGTACGTGCATAGAAACATGTTGCCTTGGTAGTAGTGGTTATTGCCGAGGTCCTAACCTGGCGTCGCCGAGGGCCGAAGAGCCTCACCAGCCAAGCAGCATGGTTAGCTGCGCTTGACGAGACAGGCACAGCCCCACGTGTGTCCGGTGCGTGTGTTCGTCCCCACAGCATAAGCTCAATCTGGAAGCTGAACCTTAACAGGCCCTCAAACCTGTTTTTAACTTCAACACTACGGAGTCGGCCAAGTTGCAACTTGATTGTTCTGCCCTGACTAGAAACAATCTGGGTACGAAAAAGGGGGACGAGGGCTGGATGATAGATCTCCCGCCCACACCACCTCATGGACCGGGCGCGCGCCCCTAACCGTTATGTGCTCGGCCATCCCCCTAGAGCTGTCTGTCTGTTCCCTTAACGTGGCTTTGCGGGGACACCCGTGGCAGCCTAGGACGCTTCAGGCTTGGCCCCTACTGTGTAGCTGGCGATCCCGCTTTTAGAATGCGAGGCAAGTGAGCCGCCAGCAAGGGAAGAGAGGCTTGGCTAGACAAACCATACGTGGGAGCAAGCGATTACGTTTCTTGCGTGATTCCTGTACGATCTACAGAACGGCTGCGGCTGACTTTGGCCTTCGTTGTACTGTAGTATGCATCCATGGACCACCGACAAGACATGGAAAATTGCACCTGTTCCAATGTCCTACGTAGAATAAGGTTGTAATGTCATTGAACGCCATAAGGCTATTCATTCTGAGGTTGTCGTCTACCTAGTGGCATGCATACCCAGGAGGAAGACCTGTCGTCACATGGTGTGCCGGCAAAGTGACAGAAGCTGTGAATTGTATCAGTCCCTAAGAGGGACTCGTTGTGTGCCCCAATCCTGCATTTAGCAGGACGTCTTTTGTACCACAACGTTCCAGTTGCCCCCGAAACGCTGGACACCATTGAAAACTCCATAACTGCCGTCATCCTGGATGAAACAGCAGTCGGTAATCAGGTCCTGGGCTCCATCTGCGATCCGGCCAAAGCTGTCGAGCACCAGACCCTCAGAGTTCTGCCATGTGAGAGAATTAGTTGACCTCCCAAGTTCAGTTGAGATAGGAAAGGAGTCCATAGGATCTTACATCGTTGCACCAGAAGATGGCCGCATCATAGGAACAGCTCACACGGCCGCAGCTGGACTGGGACCGAATCAGCAAACAGAGAACCACATGATGTCGGCTGGGAAGGTGTTGAAACATACTGGGCCAGGGCCCTGGCCAGGGGTTCCCTTGATCTTGCGCAAGTACTCGACGCCATACTTGATGCGGAGGCCGGACACGAAGTCGTGGAAGGGGTTGCAGGAGTAGTCTGTAGGGTCGTACTCGCCGGGAGAGTCGCTGGAGGTGTAAGAGACACTGGAGCGGCCAGGGGAAGGGGCATTGACAGCTTCGTTGATGCTCTCGTTGACAGCGGCAAAGCCCTCAGGGTCCACGATTGCGAGGTGGTTGGCGACGTCCTGAATCGTGCCGATGACAGTGTCGTTGCGGTCGGGGCTGATGGGGACAATCCACTCGAGGTCTGAAATGGTGTAGTTGGCCAGAGCATCGTCCAGGTTGTCGCTGACAGGAGCCTTGTGCAGCGCAAGTCAACGCCAACATTCTACCGCAAAATGCGTTGCACTGCACATTACACTGCGAGGAAGGGGATCCTTACCGCATTGGAGAGCATGGTGCCCATCAGGGCCAAGAGAAGAGGCATCATGTACTTCATGGTGACCGCTTGTGTCTGTGTGCACTGAGTGTCTGTTGAGATTGAAGAGAGTCTGGGGGCCAAGTGGTGTCGAGATGAGGGTGGTTGTGGACAGGATTGGGCTGGAGAGAGACTTGGAAGCGCTCACACCACTGCAAGCTGTAAATCTCAGAGCCCAAAACCAGTCGTCCAAAATCTTATCAGTGTGGGTTGTTTCCTAATTTCCAAACTGCCAACTTGGCTGGGAACTGACTGGCACCTTCCTGCCTCACAAACGCCTTTTTGCAAGAGCTCCTGATGCAGCCTGAGAGCTTACAATTAGTATGAGGACAATTCTCCACCCAAACAATTGGTCTAGGCCTTTTGTTTCTTCCTGTTCGTCTGAAAAGAAATCTATTCAACAGTGGAAAGAGGATTTCTCTAGTCATACAGCTACAAACGAAGCCCAAGCATAGGGTTTGCCTGGTGCACCAGAAGAGAAGACATCTGCAAACCTTTTCTGGTAGAAGTTGACCTCTTCTGAGCTTCAAGAGTTAGCTAGTTATACACCTACTATGCACATCCTCTTGCTCCTTTTTTTTGCTGGACAAAGGCCTGTTATCGTCCTGCCTGTAACATTTCAGCCCAGACAAAGGAAATGTCTCAGCTGCCCAGCAAAATGGGCGCTCTTCTGTGTACAAATGCTTGGATTTGAACAAAAGAAATCTGAATTGCCTGCAGGGCAGACTCATTGACACACTTTGGCCTCCTTTCACGCAATGTCTTGTGATGTCCTCAATTCCAAGGTTTTGCTGCCCCGTGGTCCTGACCGACCCGAGGCTTCCACGGCCACAGAAGATTACTGATTACACGAGCGGCTTGAACAAATCTGGACACGCTTCGAAGTCCCAATTTGGAAGGTCAAACCAACGTTGTGGCAATATCACAGGTTAAGTTCATTAGTTGAGCACCTGACTCCCACCTTGAAGCTTTCCCGCGTGTTTGGTTTGATTTCTGCCTTCTGGCTCGTCCTGCTTCAGTCTGCCGCCTCCGTTTGGAGGAAACTTTGCAATGTTGTTGGCTAAATTGTCACGTGCGGTTATAACTTTACGGTTTCTCCCTGTCGGCTGTTGCTTAAAGTTGAGGTTGCTGCGGTTGCAAAAACGATGACAGAGAGCTGACAGGGAAGCCAATTGTCGGTTCGGCTGTTAAACACGACCCTGGCGGAGATTGGTGAGGCCTTTGGGTTTGGTGAAACGCCATAGAGTTCGTTCAAATCGAAACTGGTCAATGCGCCCTGATGTTTCTAGAATAAGTTTAACCATCAGATGGCACTGTCTCTGTGACGTCGGCAGGGCCCTTGGGCAGGGTTCGTTAGAAGGAGAGCTGATGCCTGCCAGTTGACGGGGACGTGTACAGTCCGCGGTCTCCACGGCGGGATATCGTCGAGCCGGGTGGGACTGAGAGAGATAAAGTAGTCGAGCTCGGGGATTGTCATGGCCCAAGCCCCGGGAAGCCATCGAAACTCTGTTTTCTGGAGTGCCAAGGGGTGCGGTGGGTATTACCATGGGGCCACGATGACGACGGACGAGGGCAGCGACGCACATGTTTCCTCGGTGCGTGTTGGTGTCGTAAGGAACACACCACTCGTATGCAAATATGCGGTGCGATTTAGGCTAGCACCCTCCCAAGTAGGTGGCACCGCCGGTGCCCAGAAATGAGGGCGCCCCCCAGCCCAACGTCTGTTCTTGAGAGTTCCTGGCTGGGTAGGCAGGCCTGAATAGTGCAGTATGTGAGATCATGTTGCGAGCGGCGTGCCATCCGTCAATGCACCTACAACGACCAAGAGCCGATCGAGCGAACAGCGCCAACTTTGACAGGACACGGCGACCACGTGGAGGCCGCGTGAGAGGGTGAGAGCCAATGTAGCGTCGTAGGCATCGGGGGTTGGAATCGTGCACCGTCTACCTGGCCTGGGGGCTGCTGGGGCTCTGCTGTGTACAGTAAATTCCGACTAAGAGGGAGTAGAGGGGCGGCCGAGTCAAGGATCGGGACCATGCAGCCAGGGCCTGGCTTGTTGCATTGTGGATTCTGCCCCTAAGTTCAGCCTAGCTTGGCCTGCAGGTAAAAGCGCCGGAGCGGAGATCCAAGTACTTTTTAAATTAATTCGGGACCGTCTCCTCATCAGACGGACGTCCATCGACTTGTCGGGCATGGGAATCCCGTGAGGGGTTGCATTGAAAGCGTCCCTGGCCTACTCGACGGTCCCTTATTGCGTCCAACTCTTGGTCCATGACACCTTCACTAACACTGCCTGCCTGTTCGCCCTACCTGACAGCGCATGTATCCAACATGGGCGCGCGCGCGTCGGCACATCGGCAGGGGCGCACATTGGCCCGGGCCGTAATACTGCACTATTTCTACCCCATAGTAGGCAGACGCAAGATGTCTTGGCGGGACTTATAGATCGATGGTGCTCGAATTGGAAATCCCCCCTTCGCATTCCAGCGCATCCCTCAACCACGGTTCGCAGAGAGGCTGTTCGCTAGCTGCCGACGCTCCGGATCCACGCCAGGGATTTGCAAGGGACGTCGACAAGGTGCATCGGGGTGGCTCCTCATCGAGGTCTCCCTTGCCTGAGTCGCGCTGCCAGGGGGTTATCGTCACCAGCGGAATATTATAATAAAAAGCCGGCCCGGACCACACGTTGGCTGTGCTTCTCTCGATCACACCTCACGTCTCTACCACGTATCGTCTGTCCTTCGCTTTGAGGTCGTCTTGTCAACCTTTGTCACTCTTTATATACTGCTTGTTCACAATGTTCCTATCCGCCCAGCTGAGCGCGGCTCTCATAGTGGCAGTAGCCAACGCTGCCCCTTTCTATGGGATCCACCGGAGGCAGACTGAGCTCCTCGACAGCTATGACTATGTGATCGTGGGAGGAGGTGCCAGCGGTCTCACGGTGGCAAACAGGCTCTCTGAGGACAGTGGTGAGCACAAGTTCAAAAAGCCCTAATTACGGTACCTCGGCAGGTAATTAACCGAATATTTAGCCATCTCAATCCTGGTCATCGAGGCTGGCGAGTTGTTAGTTTCCCCCGATTTTGGCGGAACCGTTGATGATACGGACGCCACCGGAAGCTAGTACTGACTATACCTTGTAGCGACGCAAATGAGGACTTCTTCACCATCCCTGGACTGGCCGGAGGAGCGATTGGCACCAAGTACGACTGGAACACTACCTACACGGCAAACCCGGCTCTGGGAAACCGTTCAGTGTCTATTCCCCAGGGCAAGATCGTTGGAGGTGGCACAAAACTGAACCGCATGGTCTTCGACCGTGGATCAAAGTCAGACTTTGACCGATGGGCTGAGCTGGGAAACCCTGGCTGGGATTACGATGGCCTCTTCCCTTACTTCAAGAAGGTGGGCAGCGCAGCGATAACTGAATCTCGAGAAGCAGGTGCTGACAATGTGACAGCAAGAGATATTCGCACCACCCAGCGATGAGATCGTTGAGGAATGGGGTGTTGAGTTCGACCCAGAGTCTCATGGAGACTCTGGGAACATCAACGTTACCTACTCACCCTTCTTCTGGCCCCTGACCCGTAGGTTGACACCTGTCTGTCATCGAATTCTGTTCGTGTATCTAAACAAATCCAGGTAACATCATTGATGCCACCAACGAGTTGGGCATCACTATCCCAAAGGACCAGGCCTCCGGACTTCCCATTGGAGGCTACTTCTGCCCTCACAACATCGACCTTACCAATGTCACAAGATCCTCTGCCCGAGAAGCCTACTATAACACTGCTGAGGCAAGGACAAACTTGCACCTTGTCACCGGGCAGCACGTCACCAAGCTGGTCACGGCCAGCAA
The DNA here is from genome assembly GCA_039880775.1 of Diaporthe vaccinii. NCBI lineage: Eukaryota > Fungi > Ascomycota > Sordariomycetes > Diaporthales > Diaporthaceae > Diaporthe > Diaporthe vaccinii. The sequence continues at coordinate 1,335,322 of JBCEDN010000011.1, forward strand.
CTCGACTGGCTATGGAGGAGCGTCATCAGTCACAGTCACAGGTGTCGAGGTGAGCTCAAGCAGAAAGTCACTAGCAGGCAGGAGGAGCACGGCTAACACCATCTCAGTTCGCCGCATCGGCCGGCGCAGCCAAGTCCACTGTTGGCGTCAGCAAGGAGGCCATCCTGGCAGCCGGTCCATTCTTCACTCCCCAGATCCTGCAGGTGTCCGGAATCGGTGACAGCAAGCTGCACAGCGAGATCGGCGTCGAGACGGTCATCGACCTCCCCGCCGTGGGCCACAACCTCGAGGACCACGTCCTCCTAACGACCGTCGCCACCGTGACCACCGACGAGATCACCTCTTCCGACCTCACCAGCAACACCACCTTCGCCGCCGAGGCCCTGGCCGAGTACCACGACCAGAAGACAGGCCCCTACTCGTCGCCCACCGGCGACTTCCTGCTCTTCCTGCCCCTCAACACCTACACCAACGCCTCGTCCCTCATCGCCTCCAAGGCCGCCGCCCAGGACGGCACGCAGTACCTCCCTGCCGACACCCCGGCCGAGGTCGCCCTCGGCTACAAGAAGCAGCAGGCCATCCTGGCCGAGAAGCTGACGTCCAACGAGTCCGCCGTCCTCGAGCTCATCTGGGACGCGGGGGTCCTCGTCCTGGGCCTGCAGCACCCCTTCTCGCGCGGCAGCGTCAAGGCCTCCTCGAGCAGCACCTTCGACCTGCCCGTCACCAGCGCGGGCCAGCTCGCCAACCCGGTCGACCTGCAGCTCCTCGTCGAGGCCGTCAAGTACAGCCGCGTCGTCCGCAACACCGCCGCCATCCAGGAACTGCAGCCCTTCGAGGTCCTCCCGGGGGCCAACGTCACCAGCGACGCCGACATTGAGAGCTTTGTCCGCCAGAACGCCGCGACGCTGTACCACCCGGCCGGCAGCTGCAAGCTCGGGCCCCGCGAGGAGGGCGGTGTCGTCGGTACCGACCTCAAGGTCTACGGCTCCGCTAACCTGCGTGTTGTGGACTCGAGTGTTATTCCTCTGCTGCCTGCTACGCACATCATGACGACCGTTTTCGGCGTTGCTGAGAAGGTAAGCCCTCCGCTGGCCCTCCGATCTACATGATACAAGTGCTGACTGATTTTCACAGGCCGCCGACATCATCAAGGGCGTTACGGCTTAAGCGGCCCAGGCGGTCTATTTCTGAATGATTCAATGTCACGCACTGATGATTGTTGATACTTTGGTTTCTGGACTTAGGTCCTGCTTCATGTACATGTGCTGCGCTATCTGTACATCTCTAGCGCTATTTGGTTTCATAGAATATCACACTGGCCCTCATTCGTTCCATGGGGCGTTTGAAGAACTTTTGGCTCACATATCCTATGTGTGGTTGTGGCAGTATTTGTTGTGTCTCATGGCTGAATGTGCCATGATCCTCATTGTAGCGTCCAGCCATCACCCAGGGCTGCCAAAGATCCGACTCCCCGAAGACACCGTATCTGGCCTTCCGGAGGATTCCAGGACCCTGGCGACTGCATCAAACAACCACTTGTCCATGCCTGGCGCGCCGACCAGGTTCACACCGACCGGCAGCCACTCCCGCCTGCCACTTATCCTGGACTCGTACGGGACCTCCCCAATCGGGACAACCACATCCGGGGCCTTCAAGATCGGCGATAGGAACAGCTCGTCAGTCACGGACTGGTACTGTGGGGACTCGGCCTTCTCGTCCCGATAATGGGGCTCCACCGGCGAGATGGGCAGGACCAGGAGCGTCCTGCCTCGGCGGAACAGGAACAAGGAGTCGAAGAGCCATTTCCGGTACACCTCGAGCTTCCTGAGGCCTTCCTCGTGCTGCTGGGGCGTCACTGAGGCGCCTGAATTCCACCGCTGTTTGACAAATGGGTTGACGTAGGGCTCGCAGCCGAAGCGGTCCCTGTACTTGTCTCTCTAGCCACTTGTGAGGTGGTAGTAGGTGTAGTAGTAGGTGTGCACAATCACGTCCTTGAGATATGCTTCCATGTCCGGATCGGCACCGTCGGGAGGGCATTCCCGCCAGGAGTCTCGCAAGGACATCTTCGTGACAGAACACCCGAAGCAAGTGGCGAGATCCTCCACGAAGCTATCGATCAGCCTCATCTGTTCCGGCACAGCGGTAGGAAGGTAGTCCAGCGGGTAAACGACCTCCATGCCTCCCCAAAGGCTCTCCACGCGGTTCTCATGCAGCCAAGAAGGCAAGACCCTGCCGAGAACACTGAGGCTCCGCGCGAAGACAACAGGCGTATCAAACCACGGGAAGGTCTCCACCATCTCACTCAGTGACACGACAGAGTCATGGCTGGGCCGGAACTGGAACACCCCATTGACGAGAGCAGGCCGGCGCCCACCGCCCGCGGTGTCGGTGCCGATGGCACAGTCGAGCCAGTCGTACGCGGCCACGGCCGCGGCGCTGCCGCTGCTGCCCCCGGCGGGGGACTGGTATCCGTCACCGCGGGGGTTGAAGGCCATCTGGAAGTCGACTGCGTCCATGGGCTCCTCTCGCGCGATCATGGAGCTGAGCTTCGTGAGCCCCACGATGTGGTGCCCTTGGTCTGTGAGGGTCTGCACGACGAACGCGGTGGATGCAGCCGGCTCCGATAGGCGATAGTATGCCGCGTTGCACAGTGATGTTTTCAGACCCTGGAGGGAAAACACGTCTTTTACCGCTATCCTCAGAAGGGGGCCTGTTCGGCTTGCGTGTGAGGTTAGGCGAGTGGGAATCGCAACGGCTAGGGTGTTGTACTCTTTGCCGGTGATGTGTACTGGCTGGAATGGGCCAGTAGCACCGCACCGCGGCTTTTGCCTCTTGTCGTGGTGAGTCACATCTGCGGCCGAAGAGGCTTCTTCGATGCGTCCATGTTCAAGCCTCGGATGCAGTCCCGTCAGGAACGCTTTCTGCTGGTCGCTGTACAAGCGGCAAACAGGGTGCAGCCTCTCTTCTCGCAGGAGGTACAGTCCAGGCCTCACATGGTCAGTCTGGACCACCGAGCAATCGATCCAGGCGTTACCGAGCTGACCTAGATATTTATAAGCGTCATTTGTGAAGTTGACTTTGCGCATATTGTCTCTAGTGACCACGAGGCCATACAAGAAATCCTCTTTAAACACACAATCCGCCGTCAATGCTTCCCGAATGAAATCCTCGAGCCACTTCTTGTTGATGTCGCCGCTGATGCCAGAACCGTCGATGATGGTAACTAGCATGTCTTCGTCGCCTCGACCAATGGAGACAATGAGGCCGGGAAACTTAGGACACTGCTCTCTCAGAAAGTCAGTACGAGCGCACTATGGCTATCCTAGTGGCCAGGTCAGCAGGAGCAGAACACTCACATTAGCACGATCTAGAGCTACATAGTGGCAGCCGCCGAGGCTGAAGAGACGACCCTCAATGGCAAGTTTGGGTAGCCTCGCTGCAAAACGGCGATGAAAGTCAGAGATCTTTGTTTGTGCGAGCATTGCGAAGGCGGTCACCGTAAGATGCTATCGTCCTCGTGTAAAATGATGAACAAGTATCGGCCAGAGACGCGTGCCAAGTCAGCGGAATCTCGGGTTGACCAGCCAAGTGGAGGATAGACAGCCACGGAGAGACTATTTCTGTTTGCCGGTTCGGGAACCAAGTCACATTGTCCTGGACAATCCGAACTTGAACTATGGATGAGTCGACGTCCGAGGTCTGCTGGCTGTGAGGGTAAGGGGCTTTTGAGCGGGGTCTTCCGTTGGCTGTGATGTTGGTCCCGCATGATGCATTACTTAGCCCTGCATGTTGTGTTACCTCATGAGGGCTGTAACATGTTCTCCGGTATTTTTGAATAATGATTTTAGGAATACTGACTCTGAATGTGGTCGATCAGGAAGGAAACAACTGGCAGTCCACCGCAAAGTATCGAAAAGGAGGAAGGGTGTTGCGAGGCATCAATATGCTCGGGTGTAGAGAAGCCAGGGTAAGGGGCCAACGATGACTTTCGAGGAAGAAAACGGTGGTGGTCCTAAGGAGGTTTGCTTAACACTTCTCAAAGTAGATCATGTTTTCCATTCAGGCTTTCTTTTCTCCTCCCACGCGTTTATGCCTTCATTGGCATCCTCACTTTGCGCGTGCATTGCCATAACATCCCCCGCCCAATGCGAGGCAGCCTCATAATCGTCCATAGATTCTCTCTCACCCCGGCTCTCAACTGCCAACTGGGACCAGTAAGCCCACTTCCCAAAAGCCTGCGGCTGGCCCGCAGTCCCCCCCGCCAGCCTGCTCACCACCGCCCCTACCCTGGCCTCAAATGCAGCCGCGGCGGTGTCGGTGGACTCGGCGTGCTCGGGCACGGGCACGACATCCAGCACGCCGGCGCCCAGCTCGCCGGCGGATATGCTCTCCCCCGTCGCGAACAGCCGGTACGCCAGGGCCGCGGGCAGGCGCCGGGACACCGCCGTCGCGGGGCTGGTGCAGGGCAGGCCGATGCGCATCCCGGGGAGCTGGAACATGGTGCTCCCCAGCGCGATGGGGTAGTCGGCGGTCATGGCGAGCTGGAAGCCCGCGGCGGTGGCGAGGCCCCGGACGGGGCAGACGACGGGCGCCGGGGACCGCCGGATGAGCGTCATTACCTCGGCGCAGAGCGCAAAGGTCTTCTTCACTTCGTCTTCCGACGCGTGCTGCAGCTCCCTGAGGTCGTGGCCAGCGCTGAAGACGGGCCCCTCGCTGCGGAGGACGAGTACGTTGGGCAGGCCCTCGCGGTCGCGGCGCCAGGCTGTGCTGTCGGTCAGCCACTTGAACGGGCCGTCGCTGTTGGTCCCATTGTGGGACCTGAGGACCTTGATCGTGTCTGGGTTGAAGGGTGGCAGGAGCAGCAGGCGGCCAGTCCGAGGAGAGGTGAGGTGGCGATGGAGCTGATTGCGGAGGTCCTGCAGGACGGACAGGCTGAGTGCATTGCGCTTCTTTGGGTTGTTCAGGTGAATGTATGCCGCTTTGGCGGGGAGCTTAGGGAATGCCATCGCAGTACTTCCAGCCGGTGCGGACCTTCGTCTTGGATATAAGCAAGTCCTTTTACTGCATGTCGTAGACCATCTCGAGGGTGTTAGACTAGCTGGAGGCTCCAAGACACCCCTAACCCTTCTGACGACACTCCGTAATCCTCCCGAGTCGACCGGTTTTCCGTACGTCTGTCCGGCACTTGTGTAAGTTGGCCTGCAGATTTGTGGTCGTGAAAATACGCTCGGAGTCCCATGAAACCAAAGCAATGATGATTCACAGACGTAATGCGGTAAGAGAAGGTGACGTGCCAGAAACTGCTGCCGTTGACCCTCCTCTCACACTCAGCTGCTGGTCACATGCTGTAACGGCTGACCGAGCTCACTTTGAAGATGGGTGGTCTGGACACAAGCCTATATAATTCTGCCCATCTTCAAGATTCTTGTATCTCATGGTTCTCCTCTGTTTGCAAAAAAGCGACTACATCTACGGGCTTCGACGTCAGCGCAATGAGCAGATACCACAATGTGCATGTGCAGTCAGAAGTAATGGCGTAGCCGGGGAACTGTGTGTGAAAGCTGGAGCTGCCCCTCCGTTGGGGTGATTCACTGGGGGCTGACGTTAATTATTGCGAGGGCGAGGTTAGTCGTGCAGCTCGCAGCTCGCCGAGGCTATTGCGTAGTGAACGTTTCTACCATCATCTCCTACCTCAGCACCTTTCCCGCCACCGAATTGTTCGTGCTTCATTCACTTTGTTCACTAAGCCTGTGGGCAAACACTGGAACGTTCTGAACCTGCTGTATTCTCGTACTGGCAGGTACTTGGTCCACGAGAACCAAACGGCCGCTCCTACTGATGAATCCCTCAACTTAATCTTCCTCTGTCTTGCAACCGTCACCATCAACTTTCCTCCGCCCACCTCAAATCTCTAACCAAGAACCTGAATCAACCTTTCCTGCCTTCGACATCCTTGTTAAGCATCTGCCAGAACCATCTGTGCCTCTCAGGCACTCAAGTTCTTGAGACTTTTCGTCAACTTTTGACAACTTCCCAAGCTCTTTCCAGTACAGCTCTTGTATTACAGAACCTGAAACTATCAAGATGGCCAGCATTCGTAATCACGAAAGCCTGAATATTGCTGGCAGCTCTTCTTATCACCATCCCTTCATCAATGCCAGCGAGGTGAGAATCACAATCTAACATTCCAAGGAAGCCTTCTTCCGTTTTTGACTGCTAACCGGACTCAACAGCAGCTTGACGGTGTCGATCTCATTGACCTAACCGCGGACGATGATCTTGGCCATGATCACATACTGCAAGCTCTGGGCGTCGTGGACGAGGGAGTTGACCTTTTTCGTCCTCAGCAAGTCCTACACATTAATAGGTCTCTGCGTAATTACGCTCTGGATGCAGATCACCGGTCTGTGAAGAAAGTGCCAGGCGATGGTCCCCATTACGAGGTTGGCCAGTTTGTTGAGCTTCGCGAGCTCATGGGCCTACACAGCGTGAGTGAATCCAAGACTTCCTGATGTAAAACAATCTGGCCAGCAGGGAAAACGAGCTAAGACTGGAAACAGATCGGATTCATCGAGATCAAGTCCATCCACGTCCACAAGCAGACTGAGGATGTCGTCATTCGAGGACTTCCCTACATCCGAACCCGTCACCTTCCCGGCTGCCTCCAGCGAATGCAAAACGAAGTCTGCCTCGTTCTGGAGATCGACGCCGACGATTCCCGCCCCGACGAGGAGCAGGCGCTTCGCGAGATCGGGCCCGAGGACATCCTAAAGACGAGGATCTTGACGAACACGAACAAGCCATTCCCCAACTGCCGCTTTGACAGGTTCGCGTATGCTACAGCAAAGCAGGTGGTGGAGAAGGCGCCCCTCTGTTGCCGATGGAAGTTGCGCGCCGAGTACAAGGATGCTTCCCAGCGGCGTACGGGTCGCTTTCAAGGCCTGACCTTGGAGCACTTCTCTGAGCGTGATAGCCACAAAATTAAGAAGCGGAACCTCGGTGTCGACGAGCAGCGTGCTCGTGACTGGCGCGGCGAGACGATTCGCGGCGGATCAGTATTTTGCGAGCCAGACTTCATCACGGACCAGAATCAGGACAACAAGCCCACACAAATCCAAAGGTACGCCTTTGCCGAGGTCTCTGCCGGCGCTGGAGGCGCCTCTCGTGGGGCTGAGATGGCCGGTTTCAAGGTCGTCCTAGCTACAGAGTCTTGCCCTCATGCAAGCAAGAGCTATCGAGCCAATTTCCCGAACACCAAGCTCTACGAAATGAAGCCCGCACAGTTCGCCGCACAAAGTGTTCAGCGAGATATTGATGTTCTTCACATCTCGTCCTCAGCCCTTAATGAGGCGGGCACTGACCCAGAGGCTGCGAAGAAGATCTGCACGGGTCTGCTCAAGTCCCATCCGCGACTCACCATCATGGAGCAGCCTGCCGCCATACTGAGCGAACGGAAAGCTCCTTTCCTCAATGCAATCATCTGGAGCTTCACTGAAGCTGGCTACTCCGTTCAGGGGAAGATCGTCCACATGGTTGAGTACGGCCTTCCACAAATACGCAAGCGGTTTATCATGATTGGCTCTGGCCCAGGCGAGACCCCGGTCTCATGGCCTATGGCTACTCATAGCTCCAACCCTAGTGGAGACCAGCGGCCCTTTATGACAGAGGAGGACGCCATCAGCAGGCTCACCCTCGAGCTCCATTCCCTGCACGATCCAGAGAGCCTCCGGGTCCGCGTGATGGACTGGAAGGTGCGTGACGCAGACCGGCCAATGGATACCCCAATCAGCAGCAGCGGCTCGATTTATCATCACCCAGACGGCGAGCGAGATTTTACCCTCAGAGAGCTTGCATGTATCCAAGGTTTTCCGACATACCACCAATTTGAGGGTTCCTACATCAAGAAGCAGATCGGCAATGCGTTTCCTCCATCTGTCGCTATGGCTTTCTACCAGTGTCTTCGACAGCACCTGGAGGAGATTGATGCCGCCCAACCTGCTGAGCCGGCCGGGGATCCCCTTGCATCATTGCCAGAGGTCAATTATGATAGCACAGCAGAGAGCGTGATGTATGACAACCTGTTAAATGGCCCACTCGATGAACTCATGCCGGGTGTCACTCTCGACGATCATAGCGTTGAAGAGCCCGTCGGGCCTTCAAGCCGAAAAAGAACTCGAGCAGCTATCATGCCACTCTCGCCTCGCCGTTCGATGTCTCCAGAGACCCAGCCAGGTTCGAGAACAAGCTCCCCAGCGTCACAAACTCCGTTGCCCGCCCACCAACTCCCAACGCCCTCCACCGGCGGACGCTTAATCAACGACCAGCACGCAACATCTCTTCCGCTGAAGCGAGATCGAGAGATGTTCGAGGAGCCAGAGAGTGATGGCGACGAGGACGAAATTGGCATCCTAGCACTGCAGACACCAAGCAAGCGTCCGCGGATCTCCATTCCTGGGGATGGAGCTTACGATTGGAGCTCTGCTGGCTCTCGCACAGTTTCGAAATCACCGGATGACACGACTGGCATGATTGAGAATGTGCCAGTGTCGGACAATGCTGATGAGCCAGGAGGTAGCAGTCCAGATGATGAGATGTTTGCAAATCTCGCGCGGGGACTCTAGGAGCTGACCCGTCGCTACAGAAGCGATCCTGACGAGTCTGAGACATGATGATGGATTAGAGACTAATATCTCAGTGCTGCTGATGGGAACAGTTTGAGACCTGGGCGAGAGACAAGCCGTGCAAGACTGGATCGCGCCGCGCGCACTTCTGGAGGTACGATGACTACATTGAGGAGTGAAGCAGGGCTGTACAGACCCCCAGAGAGATGTGGACAAAATAATATTGTTATGGTGCGAGCCTCGAGATGATGATCGAGAATGATGATGGAATGGTAATGATGGTTGTTGACGAGGTTGGCGGTGGGGAACGCATGTACTCTGGATGGCCAGGGGGAATAAGCCTCATCAGGCAAGCACATGTCGGTTCGTAATGAGAGCTACTTGTGATAGAAGGGCAATCAATGTGATCTTCGATTCGAATCCATACACTGCAGCGGCGGGTCACGGCGACTACTAAGTACGGGGACTTGAGAAGCTCGATAATTACTTGGCAGAAAAGTATTGATAAGAGAAAGCCTCTCCATTTAGACTGTGAGGACCATTGCTTGAAGAGGAAGGGAAGTGAATGGTTGATGAATGCTGGTTGCAATTGCTCCTGTCCAGAGGACCTTGTACTGTTTGCTAATTCCGAAACACTGCGAGTACCGTGACGGCACTCGAAGTAACTACCATCTCTTCATCTTGGGCATCATCTTGGCTCTGAGAGTCTGCTTTCCAGACTTCCTTCCCGCGGTGCTTCCAGTGCTCTTTGGCGCAGTCTTCTCAACGGTCTTCGGTGCCGTCTTCTTGGCACTTTTTCCCGTCTCCTCATCACTCTCTCCATCAGTCTCCTTGGTGCTCTTTCTAGCCCTCTTCGGCGCCTTCATCGCAAAGACGTTTGGCGGCATCGGACAAAAGCTCTTTTGCACCTCCTTCTCCACTCTGTTTCCTGCGGCCTTCTGTGCCGTTGTCGCAAAGACATTTGGCGCCATCAGGAAATCGCTCCTTTGCACCGCCTTCTCCTTCTCGGCGCTCTTTCCAATCTTCTCAGCTCTCTTGGGCGCCGCCTTCTCCACCTTCTTTCCAGCAGTCTCCTTGACATTCTTTCCAGTAGCCTTCTCAGCCTTTTTCTCTGTGATGCTATCCTTCGCCTCCTTCTCCTTGAGTCGCTCGGTCGCAGCTTCCTTCACCTTTGCCGCCTTCATCTCCCTGATGTACTTCAGCTCCTCGATCGTCTTCACGGTCATCTTCTTCTTGGCAAGCTCCTTTTGGGCGAGGATCTCGGCGGTCGTCAATCCCTGGGCCTTCTCCGCCTCCGTCTTGGCCTCCTTCTTAGCCTGCTTCTCCTTCGTGCGGAGCTCGTCTGCGAGCGGGAAGTTTGCGGCGAGGAACTTGAGGTTGTGGCGGTATCGCATCTTGCGGGTGCGGCGGAGCGCCTCGAGGGCCGGGCGGTTTCGGGCCAGGCGGAACATGGCGGCGTCAGGGTCGACGTCGTAGGCAAACTGGGACTCGTTCTCGGCGCTGGCTGGAGGTGTGAAGGCGGGAGAGGCAGGACCCATGGAAAGGTCCCGAAGATGCTGTCCGTCGGCCTGAGTCTGGGCCATCTCGTGGGATTGTCTCATGGCGGCCTCCCAATGCTTGAAGTTTTGGTAGGTGATGCGAGACTCAGAAGGAACCCACCGTCCGTCGAGGAAGGCTTTTTTCGAAGGCATGTTTGTATTGAACGGGGACTCCGAAGGAGCAAAGAACAATCGATTTCGAGGCTGAAAGAAGCCGTGAGTTGAACCAGATCGCAAGTCTGAACGGATTTGAGGATTGAATTAGGTTGCAAGTCTGACGAAATGCTGCCAAACGAAAGTTTAAGTAGAAATCTGGGGCTTGGATTTGATTCTTAAGTAGTTGTCCGTAAACCACAATGGGTCGGCCTCTATTCAAACAATATTTTCATCTGAACTTCAGCCTCCAAATAGGACCAATGGAATTGACCTATTCCAAGTCCCTTCCTTGCGATCCTAATATTGTAATTGGCCGACGTACATGGTCCTCCATTGTTCCTCAGTGAGACCAAGATTTGCGAGGACTTTCTGCAGCAACTTCCAATAGACTGGACGCTCCTCCACAGTGTGTGTCACAAGGCCGCACTGAGGCAAGGACATCTCATTGTCTTCGGCCTCTTCCGTATTGTCCCCAGGCCTCAATGCCCCGTCTCCATTTCCCTTCTGGTGCTGGTGTTTGCGTGAGCGGCGGTTGCGGCGCGTGCCACCAGCATCTGCCCGGCGTTCAACGGCACGATACTCTATGGACTTCCCAATGTGGTGAAATGGATGCTGTCCTTGCTTTTCTGTGACCAATGGAAGTGAGAGCATCTCAAGGCTGAGTGCCTGGCTCGCTCTGCAGGTCCCGCTGTGGTTCCCGTTGCTTGACCGTTAGCTTCGGGTCGAGCCGCTTCTATCTGAAGACTTGGGAGGAGTGCTTGGGGGATGAGATAGAAAGAACATACAGGTTTGACCTTCTAGCTCCTTCTCGTGCGGCTCTCCGTCCTCGAGCCGCGTCCCTAGCGTGGCTGCCGACGTCGACCGAGCGCTTATTGGCGAGAAAGCCCATGTTGAGATTTTCAGGGACTCTTGATGGCAGACTGGGTGTACGCTGGAGGTCGGGAAACAAAGGAGCTCGAAAGCTTGCGCATCAGCACCCCAGGCGCGGTTGCGACGCGTGGCTAGGGAACAGAGAGTTTGTGTACCTTTGTGCCGGCCTGCGAACCCAACACGGTGGAAGGCTACGAGATACAGGTCGTGGGCAACCGGCAGTGTGTTCAGTGAAGCCAGAGAAACTGAGAAGAGCTAGAAGGGAGATCTTGACGATTCAGCAACGAGGTTTGGCATAGAGGAGAGCCTATTCACCAGCTTCGAGACGCTGGTAAAGTATGCCGGTGTGGCGAGGCTTTCGAGTCACAGTTGCCCAGATCAACTTCACTTCCACACGGATGAGAAATCCAGCACAAAAAGAGGCCAGGCCAGAGCTTCACACGAAGCACGCTCTTTGTCAACGCCAGTGCGTTTTCTACCCTCCAAACAGAACTTCAAAGGTCCGCTCCTCTAATTACACATATATTCCTCACATCCGGCCTAGAACTGGTGGATCTGATCCTTCCGATACCCAAGCTTCTCCAGAACACCACCGCTCTTGCCTCCCCAGCCCTTCTTGCCGAGCAGCGCCTCCTCCATCGCAGGCGGGCCGCAGACCATGACCTTCGTGTTCTCCTCCGAAGCCGGCGCAGCAACCTCCCTCAGAAGGGCCTCGGTAACATATCCCTTTCTGAAGCGACCGCCGTCGTTCTCGCCCTTGAGATCGCTCACCGCATACACAGCCTTGAACTGGCCAGGGTGGCTCGCCTCGTACTTCTTGAACTCATCGTTGAGGAGCACATCCTGCTCGCCGTTGACGCCAAAGACGAGCGTGATCTTTGTCTTGTCCTCCGGGTTGTTGAGGATGCCCTGGACGAGCTGGTAGATGGGTGTGATGCCCGCCCCGCCGGCGATGAGTGTGACCGAGGTGTGCTTGTTGGGCGTCCACTTGTAGCCGGGGATGCACATTGCGAACATTATCGAGTCTCCGGGGCTCAGGGAGTGCAGATGTGTGGACTGCTTGCCCTGGGGGTAGCGCTTCACAAGGAGGTCCATGTGGCCTGGCGTGTCTGAGGGCGTGATGGGTGTGTATGGCCGGAGGACCGGGAGGAAGCTGCCCTTTGGAATAGCGAATGTGAGCAGTGCAGCTGTGATTATGGTCAGTGTTTGATCCTGTTGCAAGGTTGAAGATCATGGAATTTGAGCTCACATGTTAAGGGGAGCCCGGTAACGGCGTTCTCTTCAGGCAGCGCGAAGCGCAATCTCTTGGTGTTGTGGTTGACATCTTCGGCTTTCTCCAGTGTGAGTCTCGTGAATGAGGGCCCTGGTCGTGGGAAGATCTTTTTTGGCTCTCCCGATTCAGCGTCTGCCTTTCGCATCAATTGTGAGATAAATGCTCCTCCTATGCCAGCAACCGCCAAGCCCTTGAACACCGTCGGTCCATAAGCGCTGACGAGTTCTTGTGTCGCCATTCTGCCGTTGAGTGCTGGCCGTAGCCGTTGAGAGAATATCCGGAACGTGTTCATGATGGGTGCAATCAATGGCTCAATCGCGGCTTTATGGGTGTACGCTGAGTGGTTTATGGTGCTTGAATTGGGGTGACGTTGTGGTTCCAGCCGCGTTGCGCTTATGTATGTCTTGGGGATGTCCGAGAAAGTCCGCATTGGTCCGCCGCAGCTTATGCCCTGTCAGCTTGCATCAGACCACCGACGGGCCCGATTGTGGCGCGGGTGGAGGAATGCAACTCGGCCCTCCTTCGGGACCGAGCGGTGCTGACCTCAACCAGCTGAAATTCTAACAGAAATATGTCAGTTCCATGGTACATCCGGGGCATTCTCAACCAATACCGCAGAGCATGCATCAAAGCATTTAGCAATGTGGTATATTCCTACGTAAGCCTTGGTGAGACTTGTGAAGCAGCGCCGAAACCCCTAACTGCAGCATCTGATGAAGTAGCCATTCAATCACAAAACCTGTGATCCAACCTGTCCAGATGGAATCAAATTGCCCCCATACATAAGAGACGCCTTCCATGATCCCATTGCACCCTATAGTCTGCTCAGTCATGCTTGCTCTCTCTGCACATGTTTGCCCGTTTTGCAAGGTGGTGCGGTCCAGCGCTGACGGCGACAACAAGTCCAAGCCTTGAGGTTCTGAGGAGCAGCATTGTCATCTTTGAAATAGTGATTCAGCTGACTCTCTGTTAGATGTAGAGAGCGGTATCGGCCTATACGGTAAAGCAAAAGTTAATTGAGTCCGATTTCACATCTTGACTAGCAATGGGGTGGCTGAAACGGACCAGGATGACAGCGGCAAGCACGGTCCGAATTCTCAGAATCCCAAAACTGCTTTTTGCAGTCCTTGCATCGGTGCGCAGCCTTCTCTCTCACCTCTCGGAGGAGACGCTGTGTGGTTGACTCTGGCTTGGAACGTCGAGATTGACGATGCGGAGGCCCATCCGAAGAGCGCGACAACACTGGGCGGTGAACCAGACCCGATGGCGATGACTCAATGCCTGAATTCGAATGCGCGAGAGCCAGAGGCATGGGCGTATGGCCGCGCGGGAAGTTGTTTGGCTCGTGAACGAAACTTGGTGGAGGCCTTGACAATTCTCGGTTTGCTGGGCTTGTTTGACGTGGTCTCGAGGGAAGCCGCAGGGTGTTGTGCCGCCCGTCGGTGAAGCTTCCGTCAGCCGGATGGCTAGCCTTCTGAATGTGTTCAAGCCGACGGATATGATCATCCGATGGCGGCTCAGAGCGATGATGACTACCAAGTGTTGCAGCAAAACCTTCACAGTAGTCTCGATGCTTTAGAAGCTGAGCCACCGATGGGAACAGTATACCGCACCTCCGACATTTTGAATCTTCTGTTGACCTCTGCGGCTCCTGCAGATGGTTCTGCTTGGATCTCTTGTTGAGATGGGCAGTCATTGTTGACTTGACAGGTTCGTCGTTGTGGACCTCTTCCGCCGTACGCTCTGGCGCCTTTCGCTTCTTCCCCAGGCCCGAAAGGCTGATCTCGATACCACTTTTCTGATTCGGTGCCTTGGCCCTGGAGCTTATGTTTGAGCGAGTAGTGGTGCAGCCACCATCACTACTTTCTGCACTAGTTTGGGTGGCCTTCTTGTTGGAAGCATCCTGGGACGGTCCAGGGCCATCAGCATGAGCGTTGCCTTGTGGCTCTTCTTCAGCGCCTCCGTCGTCTGAGCTGTCGCTGTCAGAGCTAGAATCGTCTGGGCTGTCGTTATCTGCACTATTGTCGTCGGAGCTCTTGTCGTCGAGATTCTCATTCTTCGACTGCTGGGTGTCACGCGTCTCATCTTCAGACGAAGTGAGGAGATCTATGATAGTGGGGCTTTTCTGCTGGGAAGGCTCTCCCACCGAGTTGTCACAGGCGCGCTGCTCGGGTTCAGCTCTAAGCTTGGATGCATTCTTGGACTTGTTCTTCTTCGATGAATTTGGGTTGTCCTGCTCCTCGTCGTGATTGCTACTGCGCTTCTTGTTGCGCTTGGTCTTGGACTTGGTCTTCTTCAAGATGAGGTGCCCAACGAGTGGGTCCGCATTGATGTCCCCACGCCGAGCGCTCCGGCGCTTTTTCGAGGTCGAGGCAGGAACGTCCTCCTCGTCCTGGCTGCTACCGTGTTGGTTCTTCTTCTTCTTAGATTTCTTGCGAGGCGAAATGGGCGCAGACTCGTCATCATGCTCAGATTCTGGCGGCTCGTAGATAATTGTCGGTGTTGGGGCATGTTGTTCGATCGCGGCCCTTATTGCTCGTGCGATCGTTGGTTGCGCAACAGTACACTTCAGGATCATGAATTTGAGTGTCCGCTTGGCCTGCTCTCCTGACGAGTGATCGACGCGTTCAATCAAAGCAAGCCTTTCGTTGGTGTCCATTTTCGCGGAAGGCACGATGCGAGGCTTGTTTGATTTTGTTTGGTCGCGCACGTGGCGGCGCGTACGTTGAAAGCAGGCTGCACAAGTCGCAGACGCCACAGTTTTCGGTGATGGGGTTGGACAGATTTGGAAAGATGAAAGATGCAGTCAAATCAGACAGGGCTAGAAACCCGCCAGAGGCCACCTGAGAGCGAGTTTGAGAATGATATACTCGTTGGTGGTGTTGCCAGCAGATGTGTGCCGGCGATGTTGAGATGGCGGCGCGTATGATGCGGCTGCGGTTGTGCCTGATTGGTGACATCCAGAACCGGAACGCGCTGTCTGTGCTGACCTTAGGACGCTAAAACACGAAGACCATAGTACCTGGGCAGTTCACTGAAGAAGAGCAGAGCTGGGTCGGTAGGTGCCAGTGGGGAAGCCTGGCGTGCTCAAAAACTCACACTCAGTAGGGATCTCGTACTAGGGGGCCAGGTAGGTAGTAGATACACTCCCACCTGGGCAAAGAGGTACCTAGGTACCTAGGTAGGTAGGTAGAAGCTCGCAGCGCTGTACCCAGGCAGATTGAACTTACCTAGACACCAGAATTATCGAACGCCTTTTGCGAGAGCAGTGCAGTCTCTCTAGCAGTACCATTACAAGCACAGTGGCATTAGCGTACCTGGTCTGTTGCAGAGCGCAGTGGCCCTGGCGGGTCATATCATCTTTGCATAGAGGATCTCATTGCAGAGATATCTCGAGATATTATCGAAGTAGACGTTACATTAAAGTTAGTGTAGGGAGGAAGCTACCCTACTGAAGGACATCCTAGAAGAGCCGTTATTTAGGGGTAATTACCGGGAAATTCATACTGGGGAGGCTATGTGAGGACAGTATACAGGAAGACTATCGCAGAAACATATTACACCACGGTAATCCCACTGAGAATTTCCGGGAGGACAACATTTGAAAATATTGTTCCAAGAAATACTGAAGATATTCCAGTGGATGTTGTCCCAGCACGATTTGCCAGGGCGAGCACTACGGAAAGAGTGTTCTATGAAAGAACATCATCCCACAAGGCCGTAGCATTGCCGTCTTGGAATCTCAGTTACCTAAATGTGGGAAAGTGAACGATACAAAGAATTCTGAGACAACATGTATGCTTTGCAAAAAGTGATTCCAGCCACCAGTGTTCTCGAAACAGGTGAGAATTCCAGCTTGAATGGGCTGCATAACATTTCATGTTGCAAGATTGGTGACATTAATGAGATCAATGTAATGTAGCATGGTTAGAAAAGGACGAAAAAGTTATAGTCGCTACCAAAACAAGATTATTATGTCAGATGACGCCTTAGGTATGGTGGTTGGGCCGGTGACGGCCTGGTGACACAGGCCGGACCGAGGCCGGTCTGAGATTGCCGAAGAGGATTCGAAACACCACACTTCTTCGGACCAATATGAAGACCGTTTCGTCATTCAACTCAATTACTGGCTGCGTTCCCGTTCGTGTGACCCTTCTACGCCTTTAAGGTTTGGTCAAGTGCAAGAGGCCCGTCAAAAGTGTAATCCTCCCAGGCTGCAGGAACATGAACATGTGCAGATCGACGAAGACCAGAGGTGCGGTGAGCGTTGCAGAAATTCTAGCAAGACGTCATGGATGGCATGTCGAAAATATTGTCCCGAGTATCATAAGTAAAATATAAGAGCACTTCCAGACTGCGATCAAAACATCGTGGATCTTCATTTCTGCCAACTTGCTCCGCGTGAAGGTGAAGGCCATTGCATGCAAGTCGCCTTGCTCATAACTTTTCCTCGCTGATTTAAATTTGACCCGGTTCCAAAGCTTCCCAATGTCAAGCCGACTCGACTACCTCATACGAAAGCTAGACGAACTCGAAGATGCTATCAGGCGCGAGAAGAGGGAGTACGACAAGGCGAGGGACCGGTACGACAAGATGAGAAGCCGAGACATTCTGGAGGACCTCAAAGGACAGTAAGCTCTGTGATACTTATGAAGATTCATACATCAAGCCCATCCGCCGCCAGCTGATCATCTCCATCCAGGTTCCTAGGGTACCAAACCGAGCGTGAGCAGCTCCACAAGGCGCGCTCTGCCGCTCGAGAAAAGTGTTCGTTTCTCTCCTGCTCCCTTCAGTTTTAACACACAAAGGCAGCGGCATCCTTTGAAATGATACTTTCAATTGCTAATACACTCCAACCGTGTCTAGTGCGCCAAAACCAACCCCCTCCCCAACAACCGCGGCATCCTTCACACAGCTACTCAGCTCCCCCGCCAAATACCCAGCGAGGCCAGCAACAAGCGCCGCCTCCGCCCCAGTACAGGACGACTTACCCTCATCGACCGGCTCCCCAGCACAGGGACGCCTGTCCGCCACGGAAAAGCTACGCTCCCAATAGCAGTACAGCAGGGCCGATCCGCGGCCAGCCCGACAACAACAGCAATAGAACCAAGCGGCCTGCGCCCCCTCGACCGCACCAGAGAACGCAGACGCTGGACTACGAGGTCGAGGAGCCCGATGGCAAGTCATACGTTGTCAGGGGTGGCGCGGTATTCCGAGACTTTGATCCTACTCGGGACACAGTGCGAAGGGCCGAGTGATATCGTTTACGACCACGTCTCCGAGGCAAGCTCGGTACAAAATCCTGCAATAATTACGAAAGACTTTTATCTGAACCATGGTATCATAGAATACACTCGTCCAGTGCTTCATCTTCCCCTAGGGTTTTGGCCCCCATAATCCCTTTTCCTGGTTGAACCGCCGGTCTGCGCATCAATGAAATAGCAAATAGTTGAAGAGTCATCTGCGCCTTCGTCTCTTTTCCGTTGACAGAAAGCAAAAGACCTTCCCTCGCCTGCCACAAATATTATTCTACAATCGTCAATGACATGCAATACATGCGATAGGTTTCACCTCTCTTGTAGAGTCCTTTCGCTCAGCATTCAGCCGGCGTAGTGGTTACACGGATAGCAACCTCGGCTCTGGACCATTCTTCGACAGCAGTCCCAGACTTGGTGTGCTCCGACCGGAACGTTGTGGTGGTCGAACTTCTCGTCGTCAACGTCGACGCAGCGACCTGTGAAGAAATGTCAGCAATCTATCAGTTCCTCCTATCCGTCGTGCCACAAAGGCTGAGCAGATGCTTGTAGTTGGCCCACGTACCTGTGTGCCGACGGCACTCCATCGCCGTGTTCTGAGCTTCCATATAGAGCTCCTTGCACTGAATGCACTTGAGCTTCCTTGGCGCGCCACTGTCCATGTTCTGATGGAGCACCGATGGAGCGTGGAAGAAATTCATTGTAACGCTGACATTGGAGTTGGCTGGGACCTTCAAGGATGACATGTCGACTCCAGTGAAGGGAGGTTTGTGAATCGTAGACATTGGTTGCCATCCATGCGTCCCCTGTGAAGGCTTGGTGGAGGAGACTGGCGGCGGCTGGTTGGAACTTGCGTTTTGAGCTGTTTGGCTGTGCTGATGAGGAGCTCGCATTCCGGCGGTCGGCGGGGGGTGGGAGGCTCCGCGGTCGGCAAAGGTAAACTGCTCATCACATTCTGGCTCTTTTTGGACTAGCTTTCCGGGTTGAGCGGTTGCGGATTGGGTGATGGGAAAACGTTTGGGTACTTGGAGGAAAGAAGAAAAGGTTTTGGGAATGTTTGTTGCAGCAGTGAAGGCCGCCGCGGTCGACGGCGGCGTGACAGTTGGCAACTTGTCAGAGAGGGCGGACGAGAGCGTTGGCCGACCAAAAATGATTGGCGACTGTCGGAATGCAGGCCATGCGAAAGGAATCTGTGGAGACACGATGTCGACGCCTGCAGACTGTAATGGCGCCGTGGCCTCGGATACTTTGGGTTTCTTCTCTAGAACGCGTAGAGGCTCGATCACCTCACCGTCATCCCGCTTGCGCTTCGCAGTCGTCGTCATCTGAGACTTGAACTTCATTGTGAACATCTGTCGGGTTGCCTCTATCGATAGCTCGTTGAACTTCCCGTGAACATTGGGGCCGCTATATGTGGCCAGCGAGTCGCAAACAGATCGCTTGAGGTCCTCGGTCAGGTCGTCCCAGATCTCATTGACCACGACCGTGTTGTCTCGTGCGGGAGCCATGGAGACGGCAGTTGGCACATAGCATGCCAAAGAGGAACCCAAGTCAGGGAGAGGAGGGACAGTGACAATTCTGCCAAAAAGCGGACTCACGAGTACGGAAGCGGCACACCACGATGGAAATCGGTCGTTGGTGACAAAGGGACAAGTCGGAAGAGAGGGATATTTCGAAGGACGCGGCGTAAAGCTGTCAAGCAGGGAAAAAAAAGGTTAGGATGAACTTTCGGAGTTGGGAGTGAATTTTGTGACAGTCGTTGTGGTGAGCTCTTGGGAAGGCGCGGCCAGGAGCTTGCACCTCCCAAAATAAGGTGAGGAGGCGGGCAACACTGACAGTCTGTACTTGGACAAAACCGTCAAAGACTACCTAGATATTTGGACCAACATTGCTATTCTAGGTAGCTAGCTACGTACAGAAGCTGGGAAACCAACAAGTGATGCTCAGCCTTTAACTCCCAAACGCCTCGCGGTCGCGTATCTTCTGCTTTACAGACCAGTATTGGTCCCACCACGGCTTCTCGCCCTGCTTCCTGTTTGGCGGCAGCCTCAAGTGGATGGTATGCTTCTCTCCCTTGGCCTCGGCATTTTTCTTCTTCTGCACATGGTTACGGACCTCGTAATGATCAAACATGGACACAGCCTCGATCATGTACGCCGTCGCCACCCGCGGGTCCCTGATAAGGAATAGGTTCTCCGCGTTCTTCAGGTCGGCCGCGTTACTGAAATTGTGGGAGCCAGTGTATACGCGCGCGTTCGGCTTATCGAAGTCGATCACGACGAACTTGTGGTGCATCCTCGCCCCCGACCCGCCGGCCGACTCGTGATCGAAGCTCTCCGGGTACGCCACGGGTGGGTTGCCGTCGCTGGTCTGGAGTTCGAGCTCGTCGACCGACTTGTCCGACAGGCCGTAGACCATGATCCCCTTCTCTGCCGTCTTCTTGACGATGGCGTCCCTTATGACGCCGGGCGTCTGGTAGAGGAAGGCGAGGGAGTAGAAGAGGCTCGACTGGGCGTTCGCGATGTCCTCCGCGATGCCCTCCAGGGTGCCCGCCTTGGAGCTGTGCGGCGAGAACGTCACCTGCGCGTCGATGCCGCCGAGACCAAGATCGGTCCATTGCGCTGACTCGGTGTTGTAGAACCCGTCGGTGTCGTTGGGGTGCTCCCAGTAGTTCTCAAATGCTTTGGTGAACACCTCGACCGGCCCGCGTCCCTCGAGGGCAATGAGGTTGTTGTTCTGCACATACAGTCCGCGCCACGAGAAGTTAGTCGACCCCCCGATGGCGATCTGGGTCTTCTTGCCGTCCACAATGATGACCTTGTTGTGGTGAAGACCTCCCATGTGCTGGCGCTGAACGTTGTTCTTACCTGCAGACCTCTCCAGCATCACAGCTGCTTTTGTTTCGGCGTCGTCAGCTTCTTTGTGGGGATCGGAGTCATCAATGATGATCTTGACACGTTTTCCAATCTTCTTCAGACGGAGGACAATCTCGGGGTTGTTCAGGTCATACGCGAGCACGCGCACCTGGGCCGTCTCATCCGCGATGGCCGCATCAAGGGCACCGAGCAGGACCTCACGAGCTTCGAAGCCCATCCATGACAGCGCCTTTTCCTGCAACTCTGGGTCTTTTGGCCTGAAATCGAGGCCATCATCGGCCTTGACGGGCAGGATGGTTCCGAGACCGCCATCGCTGCCGAATTTCTTGACAAAAGCCTTTGAGGAGACAAACCCTCGGGTGAAGGCAATGTTCATCTTGCCCGGGTATGTCTGTGCCATTAGCTGGATTTTGACGTCCTGGATCTCCCCATAGATCAATCTGTGGTCCTCTTCTCCACCCTTCATGAAGACAGGAGTGACTTTATAGCAGAAATGCCCCGGGACATCTACCGTGTACGGGAAATGCACCCAGCGAAACCTCTGGATCGGCGACCGACGGCTCGAGCGGGCATCGGGCCCAGGCTGGGATGTCTCCCCCGGGAACGTGAGGAAGTTTGGAATCTCTCTCCACTCGGTCGACTGGGGCTCCAGGTACTCGATGACGAACCCGACGAAGTCGTCCGGGGGTGTGTCTTTCTTCCAGTTCATGGCCAGCATACACATACCCTCGCCACGGTATACTGTGAAAGTAAACGGCGCCTTTGAGTTCTGGCCTCTCACAATAAAATCGGGAGGCACCTCGTTCTTGGCTGGAGCAAGGGCATGTTTGCGCAGGGGTAGCGGCCCGGGTCCTGGCTTCTTGTGATGCTCGGGGCTCCCGGCGGAGACCACGGCAGGCCTCTTCTTGGACTTTCGCGGCGGTGTACTCTTTCCGCTCGACGGCTCGTCATCTTCGTCGCTCTTGTCTGCTGACGTCTTCTTGGTCTTCCTTGGTGGTGTGCTCTTCCGCTTGGAAGGCTCATCATTCGCGCCCTTCATGTCTGCCAGGGTTTCATAATCCAAATCCTCATCTTCGGAATCGACGTATTCCTCGTCCTCCTCATCCTCTGGACTCCACGTATCATCCTCCTCGTGCCTGACACGAGGCTTCGGCTTCTTGCAATCGGTGGTTGTTGAAGCCTTAGGCGGCGCCTTCTTGGTGACCTTGATGTGCTCCAGCTCCTCGCTTAAGAGCTGATCGTTGACCATCTCCTGGACTTCAAGCTCTTCATCCTCAAGCTCCTCATCCGTGGGCTTCCATGTCTCATCATCCGGACGCTTCGTTCGCTTAGCCACCTTCTTGCGCTGCGGGACTGGAGACTTCTTTTGAGGAGTAGTCTGGGATGTCTTCTGCGATGTCTTCTGAGAAGCAACCTTCTCTTCATCTTTAGGCCCGTCACCCATGATCTCCTGCTCGAGGAACTCATCATCGGCCTCTATATAGGCATCTTCTGCCGACGGCCTCCAGGCGCCATCGTCGTCTCCATTTCGTCTGCCTCTTGCCATGCTGGGACTTCTAGGATGCTGAGATATATCCGGTAGATTATATGATGTTTGGGCCGAGTATGAAGCAGAAAGCAGATTGTCGACTTTGTAATTGGGACCAACAAAGTGTCTGAAAGGTTCTGAAATCACATCCGAGCCTCTGCCGCAGCAGGTTTGATCAGGATTTCTGAACGTATATTCTCCAGAAAAACGCCTGACACGTCACCGTCTCCATTTCTGGGGCAGTTCGAAACCAGACTCCACTCGTTGTTGTGATACCCACTGGCTCCACAACTACTTATTCAGAGCCACCGGGGGTACGTGCAGTCTGCTGGGCTCGTGCGTCTGTGGCTGGTGACCCACAGGCTTTCACTTCTGTGACTACGGGAATCGATCTGAGGAGCTGAACCTATGACTGCTTTCTGCCAATTCTGTTCACGCAGTAGATTTACAATCCCGGATAGCGGAGAGATCATCTTGTGCAGGGTTAGAAATTCCGGGATGTAAAAGTCCGAATCACGAGCAGCTTGTTGAAAAAGGAGCTGACACGCCAACTTTGCATGATCTCTTGTTCATGTGCCATTCCCTGGATTCAATTGTACTGGGCAGAAATCGCATGCACATGTAATAACGCCTACAACTAAGCCGTTTTGCCGGCATGCAAAGTTGCGAATAATCAGGTATCGCGTTGAACGAGAACTGTATGGCCTCGCAGATGAAATCAATGAATCGACTTGGGCAAGAAAGGTTCTATTGTACATTGCCACCACGGTCCTCCGAACAGCATCCACCTCGAACAGCATCCACCTATCACCCCGTAACCGAGCGGTAAAAGTAGTAAAACCTGTATTTGTCTCGATGTTTCCTTTTCATGGGTTAGAAAAGCTTTGCTCATCAACAATGAGTGACATGAGGAAACTTACATCTTTTCGACTCGTGCGGTCTACCAGTGGCCAAAAGACTGCCTGCGGTTCGCCTGGAATTATTGCTGTGGAGGAGAATCTCAGAAATGCGGACCACCATGATGCTAGTGACCGAAGGTGCCTCTGGTTCGAGCTTGCTGGGGCATTAGTTGATTGTGGTGGGCGGACGATCTTTTTGTACAGAAATCTAGACGAGGCAGGTGTGTTGCGTTGACGCCGGCGGTGATGAGCTCCCCTTGCGACTTTGTAAATGAGAATAGAGGCACTTGGGTGCAAGCTGTGCTTCCAGAGTCCTCAGTTTGAGGTGCCAGGTGCGGTCTCGAGTGGTAGAATCTTTCGTTGCGAACTTCTCCTGGGGACCAGCAAAATGACCAACGACGCCGAGGATCGACCAAAGCTTGTAGGGCATAGAAATCGACAGCCGTACATCCATTCCTAATTGAAAAGTACTCCCTAGAGTCAGTGAAAACTTTCAATTGGTTTTGCGATGCGTCATTCTCATGTACATCTCCTTTGTTCCGAGAGTAGTGATGAATTTGGACATAGTGGCGATCGGGGTCATGCGAGAGACTATCGCGAGAAAGGCTTGACTGGAGTTGAGAGCATAGAGACAGGGTCTTTTGTGATGGAAGAACGTCGAAAATCAAGGGGCCATCGATGTTATTGCTGGCTGCTTTCCGATGCTTATGTCCCTGTCCTTTGTAGGAGAAGTTCAAAAGCCCTCATCGTTTTTATTCTCTTCCTTGACGTAATCGCTCTCCGGACTCTTTGTAGGCACCTTCTTGCGGCGCTTGGAAAGTGCAGGGGTCGACGACTTGCGCCTGACAGGCGCCTTGCAGGCTTTCTTTGGCCGCGAGTTGGACATGTCCACTGGTACCTCATCGTTCTCGCGCTTCGCTGACCCACCATCAGAAGGCTGTAAACCCGCAGTTGAAGGAACTGAGGCAGAGCTAATTCCGTTTGGAGACTGCAACGAATCATTCGGCTGCTGCTGGAGATAGCCCCGAGTGAATCGAACGAGGGTGTCAAAGTGCTGCAACACGTCAGACTGGTCCCGATCGATGAGAGCGTCTCAAATCTTCTTTCTCTCGTCACGACTCAGCTCCACCCATAGCTCGCCAATGGGGCGACCAAGGTCTTCACCGCGTTGGTTGGACATGATTGCGGTCGAGATGGTGACGTGTCAAAGAGTGATGTAGGCTGCAGTTTGGACAGCGCAGGCGTTGTCGTGTGTCGAGGGTGAGGCAGCTCACCATGTGTGAGCTGGGCGGAGAGTTGCGTAGTGTAACGAGAGAAGTCTGGATTGAGCCAAGTGAGACCACAAGTCTTTAGGGTGGGCAGGATAGACGTGCGACGAAGCAGAACGTAAAGTCTGGAAGGAAAGTTGGGTTCTGGAAGTGAGAGGGCGGCGACGTTGTCACAAACAAGCTACCACGGTTAAGGTGCTGCTGGTTGCCTGGGCCGATAAAGACAGCACCATAAGGCTTGCAAGTTTTGAGGATGTCTAGGTAAGAAAACTACAGAGGGGCTGGTTGCGTTAACTGAAAGCACCAACTGGTGATAAAACGAGCACCGATTAGATTCTGACTCTAATCTGCAGCAACTGGCGTCAAGAGAAACAGACTTGAAGCATGACAAGACAATTAAACGCCTCAAATTCCAACAAAAATCCTGACTTCATCCCTCTGTAATCCCTCCATCTGCTTGAAGAATGAAGTATAATCTCAACTCTTTTGAAAGCTTTTGGAAACAACAGAGCTTCCCAACTCCCCAATGACAGACATTCTAACACAAGCTACACCCACGTGGGCCTGTTCCATGGCGTGCCGTAGAATCGAAGCTAACGACCATCAATCTGACCATTCACTCGCTTTCACTTGAATCAGCCGGCTCATGGAATTCGGGATGGCAACCGGCCGCGTTGGGTCTACGGCGGCAACAGTTCCACGCTCTGCCTGTCATGCGAACACCGTAGTTGCGGAGGGCCCAGAATTCGTTGTTGCCGTAGTTGACGACTTGCCCTATTGATGGTGTCACTCGCATGTTAGGAGGAGCAGTGATCGTTCTGAACGGAGTCCACATACCGGTATGGTAACCACACGGAGGTCTGCCGTCATCCTGAAGCACGTTGTCTTCTTCGAGATACCACTCGTCGCAAAGATCACAAAGCAGCCATTCTGGTTCCGGTTCTGGCTCTGGCGTCGGCTTCGGCTTCGGCTTTGGCTGTGGCTTTGGCTGTGGCTGTGGCTTCGGCTCTGGCTTCGGCTCTGGCTTTTGCTCTGGCTCTGGCTGGACGTCTGGACTTTTGTTCATGTAGTAATGATTGATCGTGACGTGGCCATCGCGAATCAAACGTCGGGTCTGGAGTCTCTCAAACTCGAGGTCGCCAATATCATGCATGGAAGTTTCGGTCGCGGTATCTTCTTGCGAATCATGATATCCATCCGTACTGGTACGATTGTCGATGTTGGAAATATTCACCGAGGCTGGACCAGGCTCCGCTGATCTCTGAGCGTGCTCAGCAGCTTGTTGGGTCTACCAAAGGTCAGCCCATGACGATTCCGATCGCATCATGTACCGGGGATTGTCACTCACTGCACTCTCAGTTTCTGCCGACATGGCCCGCGACTTCAGCAAATGCGCTCTGTTCAGCTGAGCAGTCTTGAGGTCGGGGAAGTGAACCGTCGCATCGTAGTCGCACTGAGACCTGTCGCAGGTCGCGCGCACTGTCTTCGCAACCGTCGCAAGCGCGTGCATGTCGAAGTTTTCATCGTCAATCGCGAAGCAGCGAAGGATGCTGCGCGCTTGATGGACATCGAGATGGTCGATCAGGCCCAGCGTCTCGTCCACCACGCGCTCGCGTTCTTCGTCGCCGTATTGAGTCACGGACATGGTCCAGGTAGAGTTGGTCCTGATGGTATGACGGCGAGAATGCTTGGGGAGCGTATAAGGAAGAGGAAAGTACCGTATCAGGTAGCTGGAAACGGTGGTCGAATGTGCTTGGGGTGAGTGCCTGTTTGGGCGGGCGTGGATAGGACTGCGAAAATGGAATGAAACTGGACAGGACACCCAATGGTAAATTGGAAATAGCTTAAGCCCTGGAGTTTTGAGTCCTCAGAGCTGGAAAAATTGACTCAAAAGATCTGCTTGCCACCACAAGCTGAGGAAGCCAGGCTCCTAATGCCGGGGCCCAGACATTCTGGCGCAGCTTCCGAATATAGCATGAACAGAGCCTTTCTGCCAAACGCGTGACCAGTGCAGGCAACAACACACCCCTTTGTCGCACACAAATACAATCTTGCCAGATCCGCGTTTGCCGGATGTTCTTTTGTGCTGTTTCATAGCTAATAGTGATGTGATAGCTGACAAGTAGCGGGGAGAACCTTTTTTTTTTTTTTTTTGTGTGGCCTAGGAGCCTCAATCCACCGAATTCCACTCCGATGCTGGAAGCAATCTTCGACGGAAATACTAAATCCCAGGGGGAAAAACCCAAGAAACAAACGATTCAAAAATAATCCCTTCTTCCAATAAGTTCAAACGCCATTTTGTTCTCAACTGAAATAACTGCCCAAGTTCGCAAGGCACTGTGACTTCTGCTGGGCCAGTAACCCTAGAAAGACGATCAAAAGGCCAGCCTGCCGTATTCTGGTATGCCGCTCATTTTCGCAGCATTTCCTCAACCGCGATCCCTCTTGTGCTTTTCATGACTGCATCCCGTTGACCCGGGGCCCTGCTTGCAACAGCTCCATGCGGCATATATTGGCTGTTGAGTCGCGCCTTTTTTTCCTTTCGGCTTCACTCCATTGGGGTAGTTCTCGAAAGTTCCTAGGCGATGATCATGAATCAGTTCTATACTTTCCGTAATCCTAGCGTCTAAGTCTGCTCAAGTTCAAGTTCAAATGGCCAGCGGTGATCGACATACCAGGATGACGATGACAAGGCGTCTTGGAGCCCTTGTTGTCCTTGCCCTGGAATGAGTTTCCGCACTTCGTGCATAGGAGGTCTTTGTTCTTTCTGCCTTTCTGAGCGGGGGCTTCTTCCTCCTGCTTGACCTTCTTTTGCGGAACCTGAGTTTCAGGGTCTACCATCTCAGTTTCGGGCTCCTCGGGCTCCTCGGGCTCCTCAGGCTCCTCCATCCGTGGGCGCTTTGAAATAGGAACGGACTTGGAGAGATCTTGAGGAGATAGATCGAAATCCATCAATGATAAGAGCGCTTCGGAGTACTGTTCGTCTTCACTTTTATCCAAGCCGCGCTTCAGAGGCATGACGGCTGGCTGGGACGAGGAAGACGAGGCTTCATTGTAGGAGTGGTAGTGGAGAGTCAGGTGTCCTTGATTGATGATTGAAAGACCCTTAAGGTCTTGATTGAAACCGACGGAAGGCTTGACATCTCTGGATGCGTCCTTTGTCGGACCAGGTGCAGACTCCTCAGGTTTGAACAAGACTACCTGTTTGGTAGAATGGTCGGCCTCGGTACCGTTGTTGCTGGACTTTCTGCGAAAGGTCGCGGAAACATGCTACACCAGGACACGTGTCAGCGGTGTTTACAACTCAAAGGGTGGCCACAGCATCGGGACTTACGCCGGGGTGGCTTGCGAAGGACTTCTCCCAGTGGGAGGCTGCATCCAAGCTAGTGCCACAGGTGAGGGACGCGTTCACGCCTTCACGTGGTGCTTTGTTCAAAGTGCCGTTGATGACGCACGCGACGTGGGAGCATTGCGCCTCGTTCAGGACGGCATCGTCGATCGCGATGTGACGCAAGATTGAGCGGATTTGGTCCTCCGCCAACCTGTCAATCTGGAACAGCGCGTTCGCGACTTCTCGCGAACGAGGTGACGATTCATACATGATGGTTGCCGTTGATTGGAGCAGTGTCGTATGTGGAATTTGTGGAATGTTGACTGGGGTAACAAGAGGTCAAAAGCATCGCACGTCAACTCGTGCCGGTAGATTCAATAGACGCTAGACAAGCATCTCGAGATGGGAGGCAGATGGGAGGGAAAGAAGAGAGGAAGACTTGAAGGTAAGCGTCAATGGTACAACTCAAAGGAGATGGGCTCGCTGATCGCGATACGAGACCACAGTGTCCCGAGAAGTCCAGGCGGGAAGAAAGGTGCGTACGCAGGTTTGAAAGTGAGATGTATGCTTGAGTGCTGAGCTGGACACACGGAGCATGGGTTTCTCATGTGAATTAGGTACTTGGACCTAGGTACCTTCAATGGGTAGGCAGTGGGCTCCAATCCCAGTAGCTTCATTTGAGGTCCAGATGTCAAACACATTTACTATCAGCACATGAGAACAATGATTGGAGACATTACGAAGCCTCTAACTGTGCACTGGGCCGTCAGATACGTTTGAAGAGATTGCTAATCACCACAAACCTGAGTTTGCATAGAGGGAATCCAGATTACATACAGACTGTGGAATGGGATATTCCAGGCCAAAACATGGTGTCTCCAATGAAATATGCCGCGAAAGCCCAGCCCCTTATTGAGGGCCAGGGTGCCTGGGCAAGTCATGAAAACGAAAGCACGAACGGTACAACTGCATAAACCTTCTGTCTACTGTACATCAAGAGGTCTTCTGACCACGAAGGAAGGTTTTGAGAGCGTTACTGTACAGTGGTACACAGCCGAAGAGCATACTTTGCAACGGTGTATCGCCAGGAAGATAAGTATTGGAACTCAACACATTGACATCAAAGTTCCAATTCATAGAAATGGTTTTGGCTTCCGTATTCCAAACTCCACACTCTCAGCTTCGTCACGACTTTGGTGATAGACTTTCTTACACCCTGGTGATTTTGGATCCAAAGCACGATCCCATAGTGGACCTTTCGAGTTCGTTGTTTTTTGGCAGCAGGTCCAAACTTGGCTGAGCTTCCCATCCGGTACTGGCCAACCTATCCATATCAATTGCTGCATCAGTCTTGATGTAGCCACTATGACGAGGTCAGGTCATCAAATCTCTTACCTGGGTGGTATGAACAAGGTGAAGAGCCGTTCAGCTTCTTTTGGTTGTCCTCATCTGTGAACAGGCCGTCACAGATATAACATCGCGTCTTTTTCATTTCGTAATGGTAGCCATTGGCGCATCCTCGGCTCTTTTTTGGAAGACCAGAAACGGTGTCATCTACAGATACTGCGCGATGACAGCAAGCCCAGCCATTCCGGACTGTATCGGCGCCTATCACAATCCGTTCAGGTACACCTGCGCAGTTGTAACAGCCATTAGTCAAAGGACTGGCATATCCGTCGTGATGCTTACCTGGATGATAGGAACAGGGGCTTAAGCCGTTGTCGAGCTCCCGCAAATTCTGTTCAGTGGTGAAATAGAGCTTGCAGAACTGACACTGCATCTTTTTCATATCCTCGAATGCTGAGCTGGTCACTGAAAGAGCCAGGTCGAGAGTGCGCGTCTTGCCAGCATCGATGTTCAGCAGATCTGCTTTCAAACTTTCCACGTAGTCCATGTCGAACCTTGCGTATAGATCCTCCAGATTCTTGTACCCCAATTCATTGGTCGTTTGTAATGTTCTGGCCTTCAAAGCTGCTTTTCGGGGCTGCCTAGTTGCTTGTGGATGAGTCGTTGGACGAGCATCGTCTTGACGGGCCGCTGCTTGAAGGATCGATGTGGCGGGGATCAAAAGAGATACAGGCCGATGGCGCTCTGTCCTGTTGCTGTTTGGTTCCGATGAGGTCTGTTTCCTCTGCCGGAAAATAGCACCATACCGCCGTTGTGTCCAAGAAGCACGATTATCTCTGCCATGGTCCCGATCCCTCGCTCCTGGCGCTGAGGAGGGCAGATCCATCTCTTCAAGGCTCTGCTTGTCACCGGAAGGTGTCCCTTTCGCCTCTGAGAATGAGCCACTGATTCCACTAGCCTCAGCCGGGGTTGCTTCGTCCGAGGTCTTATCCGTAGGTTGTGAATCACCAATGTTGACAGTTCCTTGCGCTGGGGTACATTGGGAAGTCTCTGCTTCGGCGCAGGTCACAAAAGAGGCGGTCGAGCTCGAGTCTTCTTCCGGGCCGTCATCTTCTCCTTGGATGTCTTGACGCGAGATGGTGTGGTTATGGCTGGAGGCACTCGGAAATTTGGAAATCTCAACTCTGCGGTGATTCCGTCCATCCTGAGCCAAGTCAGTCAACAGTAATCAAGTCACGAGTCTGTCGTGACCTTTGTGCCTGGGCAAGAAATTTGGGACTCCTCAGAGCTTCAATGCACCTGACCACGGTCTCAAAGAACACGTAAACTGGTAGCACTCACCTTGCCAAGCTGCGCCAGTAGCTTGCGCGCGTCACGAGTCTCGTCCTGGATGATTATCTGGAAGGCCATCCAGTCCGAAAGCTTGCGGGTGTCATCTGAGCGCTCATTGAAGAGGATATCGTGGAGCATGTCAACCAGCTCCTCTCGGGACATCGTCTCGAGGAGAAGGGTAGCGCGCTGCAAGTCGCGCTGTTGCCGCTCACGCTCGTCGTCCATGGCCGCTTTTTGTCTCGTCGGGACACCTGATCAGCTCGAAAGCAGGTCACAATGGGGGCACCGGCAGCATCGTGTAACAAGCTGGTTGATTCACTGAAAGGGTAATCGGCAGAAAGTCTGAAGCTGGTGTTGGATCTGCGGACAGCGTTGGATGGGGCTGAAAGTGCCCAGATGCTGGTATTGGGTTCGATAGGAGCGAAAGGTGGCTGGACTTGGATAATCAACAACACAGAAGCTGCCTCAGTTTGAGGCCCGACCGAGAAATTGAATTGGAGTCAGATGCAATGGAATCCAACGGCTAGTATGCATTTGTCGACACTGCCATATCGACACCAACACCAGTGCTCGAGGCTATTGAAATCTGAGGTACTGGCTTGTTGCCATGAGGTAAATATTACGGCGGCTCATATCTTCTACCGATTTGAAAGCCGCGTACTGCAGCACCCGTACATCACAAACAGTCAGTGGAAAGAAACCGGTCACCCAGTCAAATGAAGCTGTGTTTCTATCCGCAACATGGCTTGGAGTGGCGTGATAAGACGTCAGGTTCATTAGCAGTAGGTCAATGATCTGAGACAGTGGTTCTCGTCTCCGGTGTAGTGTTGTTTTCTGGCTATTTCGCCCTCCGCTCCATGAGCCCGTTATTCCGTGATGGATGCTCGTGATCAATCCCCAACTTGTCAAATGCGGCTGTGGCGCTCTTTTTTGCCGATTCTCTGTTCAACGCCTTGTTCCATTGTAGCCAATCACTACGAGCCATTGTCCACACACTTTTCGGATCGTTAGACTCAATCCTCCTCGGTGTCCTCATCTCCCATCGCATCTGATACCAATCCTGCTCCGCAGTCCTTAGAATTCACCTGAACTTCCAAAACGGCGCCGGTAGCTTGAAGAAGGGACTCTCTCCATATGTTTCTCACTTCTTCAGAAGGGACAGCCTCGGCGAGATCCATGCTAGGGCTGTGGTGAGTAGCAAACAATCTCGCCAGTCGGTCATGACGAGGGAAGACCTGTGGCGATTCGAGGTTAAAGACTATGTCTGTACCGCAAGTATAAGCGACTTCGAAGGGCCGTTGTGGTCCCATCTGTTCATAGTAATTCCACCCCATCTCCAGATTCCGGATACGAGGCATATATCGGATGGCCCGCCCAACTGTCAACATTATTTCGTTGGTCGCCTTGACAAACTCGTCTTGTCCCTTAGGAATATCGAACTTTGCAATGTTGAAGTTTGTCAAGTCCGGCCACACAAGCGGCGGCGGTGATTCGGAGTTGAAGTTTGCAGTCGAGAACGGAGCAAGAATCGAGCGCAGTCCTGCAAGACAGGCATACGTCAAAGAAAACTTGCGAAGCCTCTGTGAGTAGGACAATGCGGCAGTGCAAAACGTGATCTGGATATTGTCCATCATCCAACCGTGGTTGCACATGACCTCTAAGGCCTCGAGATTTGGGGCGGCTTGGGACAGAGAGTTGAAGAACACTACGTAGTCAGGTTAATCACACTTCAATATTAGCACTTGAATAGAATGGAGACATACACTGTGTCTGAGAACCATGATTCTGAGCGTTGTCTGGGAGGTCGGCCGTCTGCAGACTCACGGTGGTGGATCGAAGATGAGGCATGTGTGAAAGCAGGATCAGAATAGATCTAACGTCTAGGGGTTGCCAAATTGAGACGCAGAAATGCGTGATCTGTGGAATGGTTGGTAGATTGGTCAGTCCTGCGTGCAGCCGCTCCAGAGGCATTGAGAATGGCTCCGCAACCCATCCGAACATGGCTGTTGTCTGAACTTTGACTTGAAGATCTCCATTGCCTGTTCCACATTCAGACCAGTCTTTGATACAATTGAAGAGTTGTCGAATCGGTGAGATGAATGTATTGGCTTTATCCTCTGCAGAAGGTTCATCGCCTGCTCCAACGGGCCCAATTATTAGATCGAGGCTGTCAAATGGAAGAGAAATTTGTTGCAGATACTTTCGTCGACGTCCCACAACGTAATGCTCAAGGCGCTTCAATTCTTTGGTGATCTTTTCACCCACGTGTTTCAAATTCAAACGCTGAAAGGTGACCGGCTCAACTGCATCCCGCCATTCCGAGTCGATGCAGGCGTATGGTGCCAACCGAGGACAGCGTCCGCACGTGCGGATGATGTCTCTGTCAGTTTGCACACTAGCAATGGCACATCTTCGGATGTTGTCACGGAGCTCCAACGGCAGTGACTTGTAGCCGACGTCATCATCGGCCTGAATCTTGACGCCACGCTGTTTGAGAACATCACGGAGGCGTCGATCTTTCAGCGCTTTCGCGAGGCTGTCCGCGCCTGTTTCGGTCTTTGTCAATTTGGACAGCAGGCTTTCGACGTCAAAAGTTTCTGGTCGATTGGCAGATGTTACCGCGCCGTCGCCAGGGTCCTGAGATGGGCTGTCTGGCATTCTGCACGGCGTCAGCATTTCCGCGGGGCGCAAGTCTCGCTGAAAGAGTCGTGGAAGTACTTACGTGACGTGACGTGGGAGCTATCCTGAATAGTCAGACTGGTCATGCGCACGCACTTTGTCGGGAGGAGCCAGGCGGATTGCGGCTTGCGAAGTCGGGGAGCTGAGAGGTTTCGAAAAAGGTGGAAGGTAGGAAGGCTCAAAAGATGGATTGGTGGAAAGTCAGGTGAATGGAGGAGAGTTGGAAGAGTGGAAGGCTCAGGTTTTGGGCACCAGACAAGTGAAGATGGCCCAGGTAGATCCGAGTCGGTCTGGTGCAACTTGAAGAGCTGCCACAATGAAGCTCGAGGTAGACGTTGAAAATGAGGAATGGAAGGTGCCAGACAATGGATGAGGTCGGTGGGGCTAAGTCAAGGCTTGACGCGCCCTCCGTGTGGGAAGATTCGTTCGTTCGCAGGCATCTGAATTTCTAAGGAAGGAGCTTGTACAGGCAGATAAACGTGCCAGAGCTGTCACTCGTGGATACTTAAAAGCTGCCCGTGGAATTCAGAGAAGTCGGTGCAGCTTGTGGGTATGCTGCAGAGCTTTCCTGGAAACATGGAGGTGATATGGGACAGATACCAAAGCCCAAAGCAAGTCTCTCCAGGTATGCAGGGCTGGAAGACAAGCTGCAAGAGCGTGGTGGATGGTCAAGAAGCGCAAAGAGACTGTCTAACAGAAACCGTGCCTTGCTTAAGCAGTTTTCAGCCCAGTTTCTAGTACCTTGGCCCGGTAAGCTTTCGTAAATAGGTACCCGTAGGTAGTGAGCAGTCTCTGCGCTGGGGAGCGGTTAAGCGTAGTCAGTGTTCGCAAAATTCCAGACAGATGCCATGACCACTCCTCACTGCATTCCACTCGCTGGAGTAACTTTCTGAACTCCGTCTACTTTTGGAATATCTGCATATAAACGCAACTTGCAACCACGTGGGGTAGCCGTGAGACTCTTAATGGAAGACAGACCTCTGACGTAACCTTGCCAGCTGGTAGTCTACACTGTTAGACGGCGGTCCAGGGAGTCAGGTCCACATTCAACGATACTGTCTCATTTCATATCGACGACTTCACTTTCCAAATATTTCCTGGCCTCACATAAAACCGCATTGAGATGCCATTGTTGAGAGACAATGGTATTTCTCACTACAATTCGCCAATCTCCTGCCTACCTCTACTTGAAGAGCTACCGTCTGTGCGCCCTCGTCTCTCTCTTCCATCTCATCGCAGCTTCCAAGAATCAAAGGGAGCCCTCATCTGGCACATTCGCCTGAAAAAGCCAGAGATAAAACCCCGCCTAGTCAACGCAATGACAGACGTCGTGTCTCTCGGCTGCTTACGGTCCTCCAGAGATGGCAACAGAAAGCGCTGAATCTGGCCCGAATCAAGCACCTCCTGCGTCGTGATGACGACGATCTGAGAACCTATCCAGAAATCAGCCTTGATACTTTTGTACGTCGATCAATTTCATGAACAAAGATGAGAAAATATTCATAAACACCCGCCGGCGTCGAATCTCCTGTCAGGGAAATAAACACTTGCACACATTCCTAGGCTTGGCTCAAGATGAGGTTGTCGACCCGAAAGACATCCCCCTCATCGCCTTGGGAGGCTCAGGAGGCGGGTACAGGGCCATTTATAGCTTCGCCGCTTTCCTTTCGGTAGCCAAGAAAATGGGACTATGGGACTGTCTGACATGGACAGCAGGCGTCAGTGGAAGCTGTTGAACTCTTGCAGGATATTACACTTTTGCCGGACAAAGTACTTCCAAGCTCGTATAGCACTACCTCTCTGTCGCGCGAGAGCTGAGCCATCCTTTAAGCTTACACGCCCTTAATACAGTGGCTAGAAATAGCCAGAGCATTTATTTTCTGTTAAGTCCGTTGATCCGAAAGACTGTTAGCTCTGGGCGGGATATTGGCCTGATGATGATGGATTTGTATGCCACTTTGACAACTACTTACCAGTTCCTCTCTCATCAGCCCAGATCAAAACTCAGTAGAGCCACCTTGCAGTTTTCAAAAGTCTGGAAACGCGCAGGTCTTAATACCGGGGCTGAGCCAATGCCTATCCTCACCGCCGTGAGGAAAGCTCCCCCAAACGAGCCCGGGATTGAACCACATGCAGACTCTTCAATCAGTAAAGATCAACCACCAGAAAAAGCCATGAAGCAACACGAATCGGATCTAAGAACAATTATTCCTTTTCATGGACAAAATCATTCTCCACCCAGCTTTCAGTATGATTTGGACAGCTCTCTTGCCAACGGCCTTTCCCAATGGATGGAGATCTCCCCTATTGAAGTCGGCAATGCCGATATGAAAGCCTACATCCCAACCTGGTCTTGGGGTCGAACATTTCAGGCCGGAGAATCCATTGATTGCTGCCCCGAGCAGTCACTTTCCCTTATCCTCGGGCAATGTACCAGCGCACCAGCAGGGCCTATCACCGGCTACATATCTGCTCTGCTGGCTTCACTTCCAAAAGACACCCTGATGTACCGTGCCCTACTTCTTCTTAACAAATTCGTTCGAATGAAACGATGGGAAAGCTTCTGGGGCAATCCAATCCGGGCCGGCCACGATCCAAATCCCTTCTACGGACACACGCCAGAATGGGAGCGGCAGACCAGGACCATTCTTATAGACGGTGGGATGTCCAACAACCTCCCCAATCACGTTCTAGCACGCCCCGAGAGGGCAGCCGACATTATCATATCGTTCGACACATCGTCGGATGTGCAGACCGGGGCAGCTACCACACGGATGTACAACTTTGCCAAGGATCGCAACATGGATCTTGAAGATGTTACCGCGTTATTCAATCCACCGCGCCAACGCATCGTCATGGATGGGAACGAACTCTCTGCAGCCGCTAAAGAAGTGGAAAAGAAGTTCCTGCATATGTACGCGAGAGTGTTCCATGGAAGAAGAGAAGATGGGCGAGAGCTCTACATAGTGTACTGCCCACTCCTTCCCAATGCTGTGCAGCCAGACTTTGACTCTTCGGTAAGATCTTCTCCCAGCGCAAAAAGCAATCTTATAGAGAACAGAGATTCGCACCGGCTGGAATGGCGGGTGCACCGGCACTAATTCACCAAAAAGATACATAGCCCGAAGTACCTTTCCTTATTTAATTATTAAAATACTTGTTATGATAAATTATTAAAATTCTTCAAAAATTACTTTTTAATAAAGCATTTTAATGCCTGCGTGACAGTAGGTACGCAAGAGCTTATACCGCATGTCGGCTGAAATGTGGAGGAAGTGGACGCTGCCCGGCCAATATATTTATTTTGTAAACAAACACTGTATAAAATAATGTAAGCTTATGAAGTCTCTGGAGTGTCATCGACACCATAGGCGTGGCTCTCTGCGCGAATGGTACACGGACCTGCAAAGTCTGGGCTCCGCCTGGGAACACACTGCACCAAGAGACAGGCTATTTGCCATCTTGCATCATCAAGCCGTTTCATTCGTTTATACGTTTTACATCATTACACCCCTTATTCTCCAAGGGTTTTACAATTAGGCTAATGCGCTCCAAATTCAGACTCAAGTCCACCTCCACACCGATGTCGAAGACACCGACATCGAGTATATACCTGCCAAATATCAGACATCCAAATCCAGCCCGCTCTGTTTCACGAGCTCCCGGGACTTCTTCCTCCGCTTCATCATATGCCTGTGCTCCTTGAACCCGTACACCAGCGCGTTCACCAGCCCGGTGAGCTGCGTCGTCGCCTGCGCCGCGATGAGCCACTGCTCCTGGTGCCCGCCCAGCTCGGCGAACCGGTTCGCGAGGCCCGGGATCCAGACGACGATGTAGGCCATGGGGAACAGCGACAGCAGCAGCCAGTGCCTCGTGTCGTGGTCGAGCCGGCTGCTCTGGGTGACGCGGATGCGCGGCTTGATGCCGAGGCGCTGCTGCGCGCCGAGCTTGGACTCCTGCGCGGCCTCGAGGCCGGTCGTCTTGTTGCGGTCGGAGCTGGTCCGCGTGACCGCCTCGCGCACGGTGGCCGGCATGGTGTGCTTGCCGCGGATGAGCTCGTTGTTGCTCATCATGGTGTTGACGTCGGACGCCGAGTCGGTGTACATGCTGAAGGAGTAGCTCCGCCGCAGCTTGGGCTCCTGGTTGCGCTTCGAGAGACGGCGGCGCACGCTGAAGAAGACGGCGACGTAGATGCCGATGACGGCCAGGAAGATGGCGAAGCGCCAGCCGTGGCCGAGGGCGTAGCGCAGGTAGGGCGGGTCCTGCGCGATCCAGCACCAGTTGCCCGTCACGGGCTCGATCTTGTTCATGACCAGGGCCAGCGACGCGGTGAAGAAGGGCATGACCCACACAAAGAGGCAGATCAGCCGCTGCTCGGTCGTGCTGCAGTGCATGATCCAGCGGTTGAAGTTGACGGTCAGCAAGGTCACGACCGCGATGGCGAGCACGGAGAAGTCGGCGGCCTGGACGGAGATTTGGCCGATCCAGCCGTTCATATTACAGCTCATGCCGAGCTTGAGCCATTTCTGTGTCGAGACGACTATGCTTCCGGAGATTGTGTTGTTGAATGAGTTGATGAACTCTGCAGGGTGACGATCAGTACATGACTATGATCGACAGAACACAGCGGGTGACGGGGCTTTCTACTCACCAGCGACCGTCAAGTTCATGACCAGTGCATAACGAAATGAGTGTTTGTCGTCGTGGCTCGAAAATGCCCACAACAGGATCACCGCACCTGTGGCAACCGCAGACAGCGAGCTACACACGAGGGTTGGGACCGCAACCCAGGGCTCGTAGGGCATGTTGGCAGCGGCGTTCCGCAGAAGGAAGATACCGGGATACTGACGAGTTCCCTCGCTTTTGGTGGAGTCGATACTGTATAGATAGGGCTTATCGATATTCCCGGACGTCTTTCTTCGAGCTGATGTCGTCGAGTATAGGAGGCTCAAGTGAGTGCTACTCTCCTAGTAATAAAGCTCCCCGAGTGAAGAAACGAAGGAAGGAGAGCCGGCTCCAAAGTCTCCCTGGGAGTTCGTTATCATGAACTTGCGAGTCGTCGTGCCTCAGTGAGTGTCCAGCATGATTGGATTATAAAAAAGGAAAGGGGGAATGTGCTTCGCCAGGTGGAATGGAGCACATGCAGCAAGGGTGCGAGGCCCCAGACTTTTACAATCCGACCTCCAGTGTCTGTGTGGGCTCGGAGGAAACAGGAGTGGGCTGGGAGCCAAACAGGTTGCACTCCGTAAGATAATGGACCTGAGGGTCTGTGGCAATTTCCCGAGGCCCTCCTTGGACAAACCATGCAGTGAGTGTGTGTTGCTGTAGTGTAGTGACAGCTGGGCAGCAGGAGGCACGGAGTTTGAACGGATGTTTTTTGCCGAGGGGTGGATGACTGCAGACGAACTCTCACCGTCCGACAAGCCTTAGGCGAGCTGAATGCCGTATATCCATGCCAAAGTTAGAATCGAATTTGCGCCTATTGGCTTCCAGCAGCAAATCAGGACGAGTTGCAGGGCGTCGCGAGGGCGATCATACCGATTGGCTGACTCGTATGCGCGAAGCCTCGCCTCCAGCGGCTGATCAAAGATCGCCATCCTTGCCGAACAGCCCCCTTGCTGCTGCAGATGATCTGAATTGCTGTCAGATCAAACTTTCTTGCTGTTCTCCTGGTTGGTCTTCAGGTTGTGCAGTGGGCTCGGCTACATTGGGGCGGCATCATGTGCCTAAATGCAGACATCGGGAGATCAACCACGCTTGTACATCACCGGATAACTAGTGATAGGGTGCATTTCCAGGCGATAGACATGATTCCGCCTGGGAAGGGTTAATTATGCCGGGGTGGAGCCTGCCAAAATACAGTTGAAATCCCACCACGTGGTCCACCGGTATTCCATCCAGGTCAGAGCCTGTGCGACGGAATTCCCTTCGCCTGGGAGTCGGTGCCACCGTCATTGTCTCCACTATTCTCCACGATCCGGGCTGACGACTCATGTCCATAACGCTCTCGGGTTCTACAGGGCTGTCGAGTCGTCTGAAGTACTGCCATTGAAACCCGTCCGAGACCTGACCTGTCAAGCTGGCATCCTGAGACGTTGTGACATCAATGCTTCAGGCTGCTCGCTTTCGGGCGGGCGGCAGTGCTGACCTGTGTCAAGGCTGGGCGAGGCAAACACCGTGATTAGTTGGCTGTCATGGAGAAAAGATCACGGCGGTGGGCCTCACAATTGCCGGTCTGGTAGCGAGATCTTTCAGCGGGAGAACAACCACATCCCGTGTGTTAGTACCCACAGCTTGTCAGTGGGCCTCATCTTGATGAATGGGGTATTCTTCTCCGTGGCTCATTCTGCGAAATTCCACTACTCTAGTAGTAGTATAGATGTTCATACACCGCTGTCATCTCTCGACCCCTTGAATCTAATCAACATGGGGCTGTGTGCTGAAGTTCACGGTGATAATCCGGGAGGTTTCAAGTATCCGGCAATTACGACGCCGACGGTGAAAGGAGAAGGATCCTAAGGAGAAATCGACGTCTTCAGGCAATATCGAATACCGGCCATCAAAGTGATGTTCTCGGGACGATCCAGCGACAATTCTACGGCAGGGGCGACATGGGGCGGGTCAATCCCCCTGAGTATAGGTTGAGCTGAAAGAGGCAACGATTGTGTGGTGAAGAGAGTTGAGCACTCCGACAAGCAACCGACGTGATCCTGGGCTCAAGCAAGTTAATCGCTCATAAAACTCTGCAGCCGGGCTGAGAAGTAAGCTGTGTCTCGCCGAACTAACCGAACAGAGGGCCTTCGCCATCAACATGACTCCTTCCGGCAAGATTTCCGATGCTCGAGTGCGCAGTCGGTGCTGGAAAGGCCGGAGATCAGGTTTGAACACTTGTTTCCGAGGGTGAAAATTGATACTCCTGACTCGGAGTTTAAAGCATACCGTCATGTCAACGATGGCTTCGTGGGACTCGGCTTCGCGAAATGGAGTCCCTTGAACCACGAATATCATGTAGGTCATGTTAAATCTGGATTTTGACTGTTGTATTGCACACGTCGTCAAGGCTTACTCTAAGGTCAAATGAAACCAGCCAGCTGTTTCGCTCTTATACAGCAGCTATTCACTGATATCAGTGATAGTATCGACCACTTCGAGAGGACCGAGATTACTTCCCCAAGTCATGCAATTATGACTCGCCGTGTAGTTCGTCCGGGCCTGCTATCTTGGGATAAACATAATCGCAAAGGACGCACATCCTGTTCAACGGGTGTAGGGACATTAAATAAGAGAGTACTTGCAAAGAGACAAAAATGAAGAGACCGATCAGAAGCCGTGTAGCTTATCGAACTGCTTAATACTAATCGAAGCTTTTCTACGATGGTAGGCTGAAAGATTGCGTAGCAGTGACGTATATGGGTAGAAGGCTCATGCTCTCGAGTCCATGAGCCTTCCCGATGGAGCTGAAATGCGTGGTTTTCTCCTGAGACAACTTTTCTCCCAAGTCTTTTTTGGCAGTGTGGCATACATATCCAGCCTCCAATGCTGCTTATGACTGGTTCAAATAGGCATCGCTCAACTAGGGAAGAGGAACAGGAGATTGAGGATCATTTTCAGCCACACTGCTTACTAAAGACGAGAGGATCTAAGTTCTCAGTGCTCTAATAGTACAATTCGCTTGTGGCTTACTAGGTCGAATGCTTTCCAAAACACACAGCTGAGCACCGCCAGAGTTTCGAAGATATCTGACAATGCACAGAAAACAGAAAAGCAGCCCTTGCATGACCCTTAAGAGCTTGGAGTTTCTGGACACCACATTGACTTGAATTACAGTGCCTAGAGTCACTGCTCAGTTCTGAGTCCGAAACTAAGGAGAGACCTGTCATTCGCAGAGTGGCCATCAACGACCTCCCGGTGAGCCTCGGGACCTTCATACAGACCGCCGTTACTTCTGCCGGATAGAATTGTAAAAAGGTCCCCCAAAAAGGTCGACAAGGTTGAGCGTCAAAAAGACCCTTCCAGGCCACCAGCCAGGGCGCCAACGCCCAGGTGGACCGGAAGTCAGAAAACCCCTCCCCTACGGCCGGCCGACTAGAACGGCCAGTGAGAATCTTCAGGGTTTTGCTGGCAGTCAGCGGGACCTGAACTCAGGACCGCGGGGGGCTTTCGTGCCCCT
The DNA here is from genome assembly GCA_039880775.1 of Diaporthe vaccinii. Lineage (NCBI taxonomy): Eukaryota > Fungi > Ascomycota > Sordariomycetes > Diaporthales > Diaporthaceae > Diaporthe > Diaporthe vaccinii. The sequence continues at coordinate 1,376,465 of JBCEDN010000011.1, forward strand.
CGCTCTCCCGAATCGGCCACCCCACCGGTTGTTGAGGTTCTGGCGAAAGGCGTTGCCCAAGAAGCTAGAGTCTGGGATGAGATGAATAGCGGGCCAGAGGAATTGTGTCTCCTTGTGGGCGCCTCTCCTCCATGACCTCCCGATGCGTCGGCTTCCCGTATGGCACCTCTCTCAGAGCCGTCCCTCCATCTCTTCCCTGCCAATTCTGTGAGTCGACACAATTCCGTTGGTACACTTCGAGGCAGAACACATCAAGAACCAGTCTAGAGAAGCCTTGCACAGATCATGCCTGCAATGAAGAGCTACTTTGAAGGAGTCTGAGGAAGAATGAACTGGAGTAGTACAGCAGGATACCAAACAACGGCATCGCACTCGCGAGACGATGTGCAACCTCCAGTTACAAGTATGATGAGAGAAAGATGAAAAGACTGACCGCCGATCAGCCATGCGGATGAGATTTGTACAGAGAGAGCGGAATGGAATCGGTGTAAGCCCAGGTATTTTCGCCGCTTGGTTGGATCTCCCGAGCCGTGGTCTGCAGGAAAGAGCACAGTCGGTGTTTGGCAGCGATCCCGATGCATTGTAACGCGGAATCTGCAGAGTCGTACATGATGCTGCTCAACACCCCCCATGGCTTGACCACCTGTCATCCACACCCTTGTGGAACAGCATGCCCGTTGGCAGGGCGGAGGGGACAGGGGTTTGCATATGTACCGTGGCTCTGAGCCTGCGTGGACTACTAAGGCAGCTCCATCAGGATTACACAAAACCCCACTGAGCCGCAAAGTCGTGCCTGGGACCAACCCCATATGTCGGCTGTGTTGGTCGATGCAGTGCATGCTGCTGTGCGGACTGGGCATGCCAGCCACCGATCTTTCCGAGGTCGCCGACCATGCAGTAGCCGGGGATTACACGTGGAATGATACGGCCGTGAAAAGTGCAGTTGGGAAATGACGAGCGGAGAGAAATGGAACCATCCCATTGTGCCCTACTTGGAGGTTGAGCTTGCCCGACGACAGCCGAGGTTTTGCCACCAGGGCTTGCGTTCTCTCGGCAGTGGACTTTGGAAGTCAAGGAAAATGCCGTAGTGACTGGCTGCCAAGGGACAAAAAGCCCCTGAATGGATGGAATTGCGGTCTACCAACCTGCCAACATCACCAACCGGGACGGAGGAAGGATCTGAGATGGGGAGACCATGGGATCAATCCTGCTGGCCAGGCGACCTCGAGACGGTGTATGACAACGAGTGAGTGCCTGGAGCTTCGGCCAGCGAAAATGGAAAATCGATCTTCATGCTGAGGAATATGAAGGATAGAGGTGGGGAGGCCCGGGGCGGTACAGCGGGTGGCTGGCGGGACGAGATGATGGCAGATTATGGCAGAATGGTTGAGGCGATGTTGTCCGGCTGAGTCAGGAGGCTTAGGGCAGGGAATGTCCTGCCTGTCAGGCCTGTCTTGATGCACGAGAGAGGGGAGGGCCCACTGGGCCGGGCTGACAGAGCATGTGTGAGGCCAGCAGGGCCAGTCGGGTCACCCCGCGGACCTTTTGACAGACAGCAGGTGACGATCAGACTGATTGATGAGTGAGAGACGAACTGACGAACTGACTGACTGACTAACGTATGGACAGACGGACAGAATTGATCATCATCATTCAGCATCGCCTCCAGCATCGCCGTCCCTTGCATCTGTCATATTTGCGACGGCGAGAAACTGAGCTGAGGATGCGGGCGAGGACGCGTTGGCTGAGCTGGAGTCGCTGCTGGTGACCAACCGTCGGGCAGGCTCGGTACCTTCGTTGGTCCTTCTTGCTGTACGCCTGCATGGCCTCACATTACACTGCATCGCAGTTACCTCGCACCACATCGGTCGACTTTCCTCAATCAGGGGCCCAGAGCCGCCATTGCACTAATACTTGTAACGCCCTTGTGTGCCGCTCTCCCATGGTGCCATGGTCCGCCCGAGAAAACGTGGGTATCCACCCTGACAGCCTGGTCTGGTCTCCCCGCTCGACCACGCCCGCCCCGAACAAACCTTGCTGGCCAACGACGACAGGATTGCACCTCTCCAGTCTCGTGTTGAGAATTGATAACTGACTGCTGGGCGACTGTCGACGTGCATCCTGGGGGCGGAGAAAATCTGTTCCCTTGTTTGCTGATCCTGGTCGTCATCCTGATTCCGCCCCGGCCCAAAAAACCCATACATACACCGCAGATCCGCAGCGGCACACCTGAAGAGCCGCATTGTCTGATTGTCCTTTTGCTTACCAAGGGATCGGGTAGAGAAAAGGGAAAAAACGTGGCGCTCCCCACTGCTCGCCGTGCTTCTTCCTCTCCCAACTTTCTTCGTCTGTGGCGCACACGCAAGACATACTACTGTCAAGGGAATCGGCTTGGAAACTTTGCTCTGTGCCTCCTCACTGGTCAGCCAAGCCCCAAAGGGGCGCTTTTCCTCACGTGGATTCGCGGATTCGCACAGGGAACCACTCGACGAGGCCCCCAAGGCGGGCCATCTTGCTGACTGCAGCCTAGGTGCTTCTCTGGGCTCTGCTGCACTGCGCTGAGCCGGGCTGGGCTGGGCTGATGTGAGACCCTCCACGACGGAAGAGCACCCCTCCCGCTTTTTTCCAACACACAGCCAGCTCCTGTCTGCCGATCGAGCCTCTTCTGCCCCTGCTAGATAGGAAAAGAAACCCTTTATTTAGGCGCCGTCTGTCCCGTCTTGGGGCTCGAGGGCACGATGGACATCCGCCACCTGTTAATCGATCCGCCGCCCGACATGGTAGCAAACCAGGACGGCACAGCTTCCGCAGCGGCACGACCTCCGCCCAGCGCTGGCGGCCACGCGGCCGAAGCGACAGCCGGCCAACCAGCAGCGGCAGCCGAAGTCCGCTCTGCTCTCACCTCTGCGCCCACGCCTCACGACGATGAATATGCGCCGGCTCAAAAGCCGGCGTATGACGAGACCCCAGCACAACCAGACTCATCAAATGATGCACCTGCGGCCTCCGCGAATGAGATCACCTTCCATGACTCCTCCGCCGCCGCCTCGGGCTCCGGGGGCGGCTCGTCGTCCGGGGGCGGCGGCGGCAGCAGCACCCACCCGGACTCGGACAACGCCAGCCTCAACGCGCCGTCGAGCTTCTCGGTGGGGCTGAGCATCGACACGGACGACAGCGACGCCGACTCGGCGCTGGGGTCCGTGCGCGCGCAGTCGTCTTCCATGTCGGCGTCGTCGTCCATCTTCGACTTTGTCGAGGAGCACGGGCGCACGTGGCACCGGTACCACGAGGGCAAGTACTTCATGCCCAACGACATCCCCGAGCAGGAGCGGCTGGAGCTGCAGCACTCGATCAGCGTGCGGCTGTTCGGCGGGCTCAGCCTGGCGCCCATCGACCGGCCCAACCGCGTGCTGGACATCGGGACCGGCACGGGGATATGGGCCATCGAGTTCGCCAACGAGCACCCGGAGTCGGACGTCATGGGCACGGACCTGAGCCCCATCCAGCCCGAGTACGTGCCGCCCAACTGCCGCTTCGAGGTCGACGACGCCGAGGATGAGTGGGTCTTCAACCACCGCTTCGACTACGTCCACGCGCGCTTCATGTGCGGCTCCTTCAGCAACTTCCCCGACATCTTCCGCTCGTGCCTCGACAACCTCGAGCCGGGCGGCTGGGCCGAGTTCCAGGACTACTACGTCAAGATGCAGTGCGTTGACGACTCGCTGACGGGGACCGCCCTCGAGCGCTGGAACGACTGCGTGCTCGAGGGCGTGCGCCGCATGGGCAAGAACGGGCTCGCGGCGGCGCGCTTCAAGGCGCAGATGCTCGACGCCGGGTTCGTGGACGTCGTCGAGAGGAAGTTTGCGCTGCCGGGCAACCCGTGGGCCAAGGGTGAGGACCAGAAGATGCTGGGCATGATGCAGATGGAGAACATACTCGACGGCCTGCACGGCTTCTCCATCGGGCTGTTCACCAAGATGCTGGGCATGGCAGCCGAGGAGGTCGAATTGATGCTCATGGAGGTCAGGAAGGATCTGAAGAACACAAAGATTCATTTCTACTACATTGTGTTAGTAACACCCCCCCCCCCTTCCCCACCAAACTTCCCCTCGATCTCCCTTGTGTTTTCCTCTTCCCCGGGCCCCGCTTGCTGACGACAACTTCGCAGTTATTCTGTATATGGCCGGAAGGCACCATGACGGTGATGACATTTAATGATGATAGATAGATCCGCGCCTATGATACCACACACACAATGACATCTATACATAATGCACATATCCCAAAATGAGACTTTTGTCAAGAGGGGAGACATATATAATCATGAACCAGACCAATGTCCTAATTCCGTGGCTCATGCATCCCATACCGATTAATGTTCACCAAAAATACAGGCCTGGCATAGAGTCGCTGTCAAACCAGCTCATTGCACCCTGCCCTTCAGGCGCGAACATCGCATCCGTCATGCGCTGCTGATTGTCAGATTGAGTCAATAGCGAGGTCTGGCTGGGCGCACACCGCTTGGGGACACAGTAACAGAAAGAGACAAGAAGTGCTGACCGTGAAATCCCACTCCTCCGTCAGCCCCGGCGACGGGCCGAACTCGTCCACGATCGCCGGGGCCCCCTGCTGTTTGGTTCTTTCCACCGCCGCCTCCATGAGCGGCACACACCTCTCGGCAGCCTTCGAGCCCTCTCCGAGGAGGAACCGCGCGAGCTCCGCCCTGTCCGCAATGGGCCCCCGCTGCAGGGCCTGGGTCTGCGCCACCAGCAGCGACGACATCAGGAAGCCCTTGACGCTCGTCTCGCCCGCCTCCATGCACCGCCAGGACCAGGCCATGATCTCCTCCGTCACGGCCGCGAGGTCTCGCCTCAGGCGCGTGGGGCCGAGGCCCTCGTCGTCCTGCAGCTGCGCGTACAGCTCCATCGGGATGGTGAAGGACACCTGGACGGCGGCGGTCCGGAAAAAGCCCGACCCGCAGGTGATGAGCCTCGCCAGGAGCTCCTCGCTTGACACTGACGATCCTGCCGACGGCGTCGAGTATGCGCTCGGTGCCGAAGCTGCGATGCCGGCGATAGATGAGGATGGCCAGGTGGCGCACCAGATCTTCAGGAGGTTGTCGACGACAATTTGTCTCGAGAATGCATAGGCTGGGGATTCGAGTGCCGCCGCGTAGTAGGGCATGTGGAGTGTGCAAAGGTACCGGGAAATGATGACATCGGCTGCATGGGCTGCGAATTTGGTCGATTGCTGGTCTCGGAGCGGGTGGAGGCTACGGCGTAGCTCTTTGAAGACTTCTCTTACTTCTGTGTCGAGCTGAAGCGTTTCTTCGTAGGCTACGCCCGTAGTATTGAGATCGTTGAGAAATTTCGTAATTTTCATTCTAATCGGGTATGTCGCTCGCAAAGCTCTTGGAACCGACATAATAGTTGAATCGCCGTTATCGTCCAGTATGTGGCTAAGCCCAGCTGTAAGTGCATCGTCGTCGATGTTGCTTGGTGCCTCTGTGTCGAAGTCGGTCATAGAGAGCAGCGGCGGCCCGCCCTTGGACATGCTTGCCTGCAAGGACATCTCGATGATGGTATTCCAGAGTCGCCGTCTCATCTCTGCTGCCAAGGGTGTCGTCTCGGGGAGATGTCGTGGGTCGCGATGGAGACCCATCGTAACTGCGGCCCGGATCAGCGAGCCGGCTGAGATCCATATGCTGTCACCACTGACATCGACGAACTCCATGGCGAGGATGAGCAGAATTCGGGTCTGGACCGTCTGGATTCTCAAACGACTCTTGAAGACGGGCTCGGAGAGATAGGTCTGGGCTTCGTAGATCCACCTCGTTGCTTCGGTGCGCAGGGAGAAATTCGAGTCATACGTGACAGCACCGAGAGCAAGGACGAGCTTGAGTTGGACGAGGAAATAGGTTTCCGGCTGGATGCCAGGTTTCGCCCAGACGGCTTCGTAGTCTCTTTTGAAAGCGGGAATGTGCAGAACTCGGTACAATGTCTCGATACTCTCGAGATATCGGGCGACAAGCCCATCGGCGAGATGCTTCGGGGGCAAGTCCGGAGTTGGAGGGCAGGGCCATGGAGGTGCCCGCTGGCTCTTGATTACCCGTCCAAGAGTTTTGCATTTATCCATTATGTCCAGCACTTTGGGCCGGCCCTCCCGAAGCTGTGGCTCGATTATCGCGACAAAGCTTTTGGTCTGGTGCAGTCAGATCGTGAAGGGCACCCCCAATGCTTCGTCAGCTAAGACCCAGATTGACTTACAATAGGGACAGCACCGTTCATCCAATGGCTTTGGCCAAGTAATCGTGTTTTGTGTGAGATACTCCGGGACATCAATGCAGACCGGCCGAACAAGGTGCTGGCAGTGTTGCTGCCGTGCACATGAAACGTGCCTGCAAACTTGGAGGAGGTTGTCTCGATATCGGTGGCAGGAGTCGCAACAGTCGCATTATTCACAGATTTTGGTGAAGCCTTGAAAAGCTGCTGCTCCAGATGTCGAGTTTTGCTTTGCATCAAGTCGACGTCACGGGTAGAAACTTGGGTGGTATCGGTTGCGGGCGAGGTCGGCTCTCCTGCCACACTTGCCGATGAATCTAGACACGTTGAATGAGTAGACGCCGTCAGTTCCGCGGGAACATTCCCTTTCGAGACTTGAAGAGGTTGTGCAGGAGTATGGCGGTGATCTGGTTGGATCGAGCGCGGTCGAGGTCGTGCTGGCTGTGATTCCTCGTCGTAGACACAAGCCTCCTTCCTCCTGGCCCGCACGCAGTTGCTGCATGGGCTCTGTCGGTTGCATCTTGTCTTCCTTCTCCTGCATACTGAGCAAGACCTGGTTGTATGCGAGTGATCAGTGGCAGTCACTAGAATGGTGCTGTGAGCCGAAACCTATCGGCTGGTGGGGCTCATATGTAACCTACGTGGTGGGCCGCCTGCGCCGCCGCTCCGGCTCCATCGTCATGCGAATTTGGACTTGGGATCACACTGTGGACAGCAAATTGGAACTGTGAAGGCTTCTATACTGTGCGGTTATACAAAAAGAGAACTCCATACGCGAAGTAGGCTTGGCCTCGAGAGAAAAATAGTTCGGAGATCAGCAATGTGTTTGAGCCCCAAGCGCAGGCAGGAGCGTAATCGAGCCGACTGCATCATGGGTGTCTGTCGTCTGCCGTTTTCCGACTCCGACCCCGAGGCGCTGCGATTGCATGCTCCGAGTTCCGAGCCCAACTTCATGCCATCTCTGCTGTCATGATTGTAAATAGACTGTCGCCTTAGCTGTTAAGGGGAGAAGACTTTTACTTGTGTCAGTGCGCCAAGGCGTGTTCGTCCTGCGAAATCAATAATGATTGTGGCCCTCTTTGGTTTACTCCTAATTCTGTGTGAGCAGTAACTATGGGAAAGTGCGGCTGTGACGATTGGTGGATGCTGGAACCTGCTCCAAGTAGTCTCCCAAGCAGAAGTCGCAGAGCAAAGGCCCCCACCAGTTATCGCAGGTCATTTTCGCTTTGCATGCCAAGACAGGTGGCTTCATGAGGTCTATAAAAGAATTTTGACAGCCCATAATGATCCCTGAGCGCAACAAGGCTGTGAGGCCCAAGCTCCACCTTTTGGGCGCGCCCACGCAGCTGAACTCCATGTCTCCTCCTCCTTCCGTTTGAAGGGCGCCTGAGATGGTCAAGCACAGACCATATGCACCTGTAAGGTACTCAGGTACCATGGACTTTCTTTGTCTGCTACTGCCACTTTTTTTAGGTGACGCGTTTGCTGGTTGTGACTTCCACCAACCGCGCGTTTCACACTGAATTTCCTCTGTTTTTTGTTGACAAAACAACTCGTCACATTCCCTTGCCACAGACGGAGACACCATCAACAACCAAATAAAGGCGCGTGGCCCGCTGCTTTCGTATGCTTGAGAGTCCTTTCATGCCTCACCTGCAGGATGGCTCCAGCACCGACTCCGGCACCGCTGAGCGTTGGTCTGCTTTGCGTGTACAAACAGTACAAGGCAGACACCGAGACGATTGCCAGTTGGCTCAAGACAACCGCCGTCAAGCATGGCTACAAGTTTGATGGTCAGGATGGAACAACTATTCGAACCTCGGACTTTATCCCCAGTAAGTTCCTTCGTCCGTTCCACGCCCTGTCTTCGCGCGTTCTTTTCCCCTTCAGCAAATTCCCAGCAATCACGTAAAGTTGGCAATGGCCACCCGCCCCTAGAATATTGTCTTGCGCATTTCTTATTTAGACAGATACTTCCATTCAGCGAATAGGCATAGTCTATCTTGACTGCTAACACCCGTGCTCCTACAGTGGCCCAGCAGATTGTTGCCGATGTCAAACAGACCCGCTTCACCCTAAATCCAGCGATCCATCGAGCCTTTCGTCGAGCTATAGTTTCTCGGAAGAGTTGTACTTCTTGGTATGAAGAGAACACAGAGGGTCAATGGACAGAAAACGTGAAACATGCCTGTATGCTCCAATTCTACCTAGATTCACCAAGCAAGGGATTTCATGACAAGGCAGGCTGACACTCGAACAGATTTCACCAACATCTTGATGACCGCGTGGGATATTCTCCTCGCCGCCGCCGACTCATCCAAGCCTGAGTCTAGGACCCTGAAGACAATTCGAAAGCAGGACATACCCAAGGCTCGGACAGCAGTTGCGGAGCACAAAATCGATGTCTCGTCCAATCGCTTTGCTGCTGTTTACAGCGACGCTGGGGGTGACGAAGACAACGATGAGCTGGATGTTGGAGATGCTGAAAGCTCGAAACTCACCGACATTCCCACGAAAGGAAAGAAATCCAAATCATCTTACACGGCTCCGCCTACCACGATAATCCCTGACGAGGGTCAGGTGGAGGAAGAGTTCTGGTTTGCCATACAGTCCTTCCTTCAGGAGCAACAAAAGGTCCGGGAAGAGGTGAGGCGCTACTGGAAAGATTTCAAACGCGGTGAGAGCCATCTTATAATGGCCACCTTCGGAACGCGCATGGCCATCGATCTCATCCGCCGATCAGAGATTGAGCTGGGCCTGCAGGTGAACCGACCCGCGAGATTTCCTGAAGACAAGTACCCGATCTCTACGTTTCCTGCCCTACTTGTTGGCACAAAGCAGCAGAACAGACAACTTTTCGATGCTCCGCTTGACGGGTTTGTCCTGGTTCCAAGCCGTCTGAATGAGCTGACCCTCTACAATACCTATTCGACTCTCAAATCCTGGTGCTACTTCTTGACAGATGATCCTACCTTCAGAGTCAGCAAGAGATTGTACTCGAATGAAGAAGTCAGACGATTGATCACGAAAATCTCCTGGGTTAGCTCGATCGCAGACCAGCAACTGCCATACGAGGATGACATAACCAGAGGTGTGAAAAAGGCTCTGGAGTGCGGGGAGGCCCCAATCTGGACTGTGTTTGCCATGAGGTTGCTGCTCGACATGGAAGATGTTCTCTACAAGTGTCCACTCTTACCCTGGCAGGACGCTTGTCAACACATCTTGAAGCATGCTCACACCCCTCTGACCCACTGGCATCACCAAGCGGGCTGTCGTCACATTCCCCTTGCCGAGGAAGCTTTGGCAGAGGACTTCTCGAACGAGCGCCTTGTCAAGCGCAAGCCATCTCTTGCAAGCAAGCCTGTAAGCATGCTAGAGAAGGTCAGGTCCTTGGAAGGCCCTAGAAAGAAAGGAATGCCGAAAAAACGGCCGGCAAAGAAGAAACTCCCGAAGGCTGTCAATATCGATGAGGAGACTGGGCCATGTACGTGCGATGAATGCCTGAGATGTGGCTACGACTTGTATGAAAAAGACGTCAAGCTTGCTCTCGACTGGATGACAGATGTGGAGCAAGGCCCAAAGCCTTTTTCTCCACGGTCTTTTGAGACAATCAGGATGAACCCGCTGCACTGCGGTCTGATCAAGTATGACCTCTATCGATCGCGCCAGGTGTAAGTCAACTCCCTGATCCATCCATCATTGGCGGCCCATAAGCTGCACCTCCCCGTTCCCTCCACTAAAGTTTCTCGAAACAGGAGCGCGCTGTACCAAAACACCCACGACAACCGGGATATCTGGACCATGATGTATATTTATGCTGCTGGTCGATCGGCTTTTCCAGATTCTCTCTCCTGGCCCGACATGGAATTCTTGCTCTACCAGCAAGATGAGAAACATGTATTCTTCGGGGGACGGCCGAAGAACATCGAATGGACAGCTCGGAAATGGCTTTTGGCGTTGGGCAAATCTTCCAATGACTACTCTTACAGAGACTTGGGCCACGTACAATGTTGCAGTTCACGGTTCTGGATCAACTACAGGAAGTGGCGACCCTTAAAGGACAACAGTGTCTTGGGCGGGTTCATCTCGTCTCGAATGCACTGTTGCGATATGCATCATGCAATTGCGCAGGACAATTTCATGGAGATGATTCGAACGATGCACACCCCTGACGCACTGTCGCGCCTGGCTCGTCTGCTTGACATGAGCCAGGATGAGACGAAGGCTTTTGTGGCAACTTGGACTAGTCGGCTGCACAACTGGACACTGAAGGACATTCTAGAGCTCACTCAGATGTACCTTGCTGTGGACCTTACGGATATCGGATTCGACTGGGCCGCATTGGATTCTACCTGCTCAGAGATGTGGAAGGAAGCTTTCCCTCTTCTTCAGGTTAAGCACTCTAGCGCTGGAGAGGATGGCGACCACCACTGTGACCACGAGGCCTGTGATGTTGGTATTCAGCCGTCCACTTGGACCACAATGATCCTCAGCCAGGCAGCCGAGGTCGAAATCGACCTGTCGGAAAAGAAGAAAAAAGATCGCGGTGTGTTTGCCCAGGAGCTCGAAAAAGGTAGTCCGGCCTTCATGAAGCTGTGGTCGCTCATTCAGGCTCATTGTCGGAAGAGGGTCAACAGGGCTCTTGGCCAGGGGATCTTTTCCAGCTTTGCTGCGGAAGAGGGTCTTGTCAAATTGTTGGACACCAGAAACGAGAAGCCTTATCCAGCCCGAATCGTGGCTCCTCACGTCCAGAAATGCTTCAAGGGATACCCGGAGGACCTTGCGAAGCAGAGCAGCTCGATGGTTCTTGCCAAGAGAGTCATGGCTAGCGATACCGGTGCGCTTCGCACTCCGAAGACGACCAAGCGCGGTACGTGAGGGCCAACAGCGGCAGGTGTTCAGGCTGAATTTGTGTCGAGGAAGAATGAGTGGTGACGAGCGTCGGAAAAGTCTGGTATCATATCTTTCAGGTTGTCGCCTTGCTGTTCAGGTTTTGCACGGTATCTGATACATCTGTCGCAGGAGTGGGAACATTTGGAGTCATGAAGTGAGAAGTTGTTGCGATTGTACAGGAGTTACGAGTAAAGTCCGGAGTCCATGTTTTGCCCTGTCGTCTAGGTCTTTTGCACGAACACAAAGATCACCGAAAGAGTAGTTTGTGACCACATAGCATCTGACAGTCTATCAGAATCAGAATGAACAATTTGCTTTTGAGATGAAAACGTTTCTTGCGTCTTTGAGCCGTGCAAACCTGCCGTCAATTGGTGAGACTCGTGCCATTGCTGCCGTAGGAGTGTGGTTAGGACAAGGTTTGGTGGAAACCTGACGGTGGATCTCGCCAAGAAGCATATGGCGCAACTACACAACGTCAAAAGAGGTTTAAAGAATCGCGTGCTGCGCCATGCGCGGAGACGATATCGGACTTTACACCTAAGACCGATATCGATCTACAAAAGTCACGCACTGCTCCATGATTTAAAGATGTGGTTGCACATGAAGGTGCTTAAATATTTTCCCGTGAGTAAAGCCTGTCTGCAGAAGCTTCACTTCATTCAAGTCGTTTTACCATGCCAGTCTACAAGCACGATGGCCCCGTCGACTGCACGGCGGCTTTTGACGCTAGCAATGTTCGGGGAAAGTTGGCCATTGTCACAGGAGGTAGGACATCCTTTCCTGTGCCAGCTCTGTTATGCTCTCCAATGCTGCTCGAGGTCAAGGCGCCAATGGGATTGGCGAGGCATATGTTCGGGCACTCCAATCTGCTGGGTGAGTTGTCCTCGCTTCTCGAGACGGCGGAAGGACTTGTTTAGTTGATCTCACATTTCTCAGCTGCAAAGTTGTAATAGGCGACGTCAACGCCGAAAAAGGCAAAAGCCTGGAGGCAGAGCTGGCCGGGTATGAGATCCGAAGACGTTTTCGTGCAATTCGGGTCAAAACTGACGGTATGTCCAGGACAAAGTTTGTCAAATGCGACACCACAAGTTGGGGAGACCAGCTGGGGATGTTCCGCACCGCAGCCAGTTTCTCCGACGACGGTCGGGTATCATATGTGGTGGCCAATGCAGGAATCGCTCGCGCCGACGATGTGTTCTCTTACTCCGGTACTGTTGCCGCCCCGGACCTCTCATCGTGCGCTTAGACTGCCTCACTGACGCCGATCAGGCGACGACCAGGAGCCCTCAAAGCCCGACCTCAGCATCACCGACGTGAATATCACGGGGACCCTGTACACGGCCAAGCTCGCCTTCCACTACTTGGTCAAGCAGAACGGCGCGGAGCCCTCGCCGGTGCAGCAGGACACGTGCCTCGTCCTCATCGGCTCGGGCGCCGCCTTCTTCGACTGCCCGCGTGGCCCGCAGTACTCTGCGTCCAAGTGGGCGGCGAGGGGGATCATGCACTCTCTGCGCCGAACAGCACACTACTACGGCAGCCGAGTGAATGTAATCTCGCCGTGGTACGTGCGGACCAACATCCTCTCCGAGGAGGCGTTCCGGAACGTGGCGGGGGTCGGGGTCGAGTTCGCCATCGCAGAGGACGCTGGGCGGTGCTTGCTTCGTATCCTTGCCGACTCTGGTGTCAACGGGCACTCGTTCTTTGTGTGTGCTCGGAAGTGGGCGCGGGAGAGTGGATTTGTTGATCTTAGGATCGATGAGTATGACAGTGTGCTCATCCAGGAGATAGATCCAGAGGGATCAGCTTTTGTCTGCGCTGGTTGAGGCGGGGCTATTTATTGATCCGTATGAGGGTGGGAACAAGGCGAAGTGATAGCGTGCTTGTCATGCTGAGACTGGGTTGAAACACCTCGATGGATTCTCGTCATACTGGCCATGAGCGGGCAAGACCCTTCGTTGTCATTGGTAGGACGCGCGCCCAGCTTTTGCTGCTTCGATATATCTCGCCATAGACTATTAGCCGAGGCCTTCGTAGCTGATGCAGAACGCAGCAATTGCCCAGAATTCAGAACCACAGCTCGAGCGGGCAGCGGCACCTCCGGATGGTCTTTGTGGCATAGAAACTCATCATCTGTCACATTGCGTAGTTAGTATCAAGAGATATTGGACACTCATCCAAAGTGGTTGCGCGCACTGTGATCTATCGACCCGTCGCGGAACCTTGGGTGTGATGAGTTTGAAAGACCATAACAGCCTTCGGTGCACAATTAGATGGAGAAGTGGTGCCTCTGACCTCCGTTACTATCTTTGTCTCTACACAATGCTATATTTGGGAATCCAAGATAATGGAGCGGCTCTATTTTTAACATAGCAATGGATTGTATTCCTCGGTCTTTCACACCAAACAAAGCAGGTCTCACTTCAAGGACGGCGCCTAATCATTCTCAATGGAAACCAACACGGTATATAGAACCAGGGCGTCTAGGTAGACTCGTGAAGTGACTTTAACGAATATGTTCTGCGTAATAATAATTCAGCCTAGTGAAGACGCCCTTCTTGTGAAATTACTAATTATTCTGTGACCTTAAGTGTTCGACCTCCAAAAGTACCTATAGGTTTCCCCGCCATTGTTGTTACCGATGTCGCGCAAGAGAAGACGTGATCTTGATGATCCAGAACCCAACAACCCGGCGAATGGAAGACTGGAAGTAGTTCGCCCAAGGTTCTGGAAGCCTTGGTCTCAACCTGGGAAAGGTAGGCGTCGGGATGTGCAAGCAAAAGAGACTGCCCTGGAACTGCAAGGTGCCTACGATGGCTTGGTCAATCTGGAAGGCGAACTTACCTTCAACCAACAGCATCATTCATTTGAATACATCTTCTGGCCGCCCTTGCCAAGATGGTGCCTCATACCATTCGACATCTCGGCGAAGACAATCCGCTCCGAGGATGGGGAACTGACCCCGATCCGTTACGGCCTCGGCCAGAAATACGGAGATCAGATGTGGAAAGTCGGCGTGCTCGGGTTCTTCCAGTCGTGGAGGCAATATGGCCAGATCTTTGACCATCTTCTCATCCCCGTTCACTTTCCGTGGCAGGATGACAGCACACCAGATGGGGAGGTTCCGATGTTTGGGCTTGTCCACATGAAGAAGGACTGCAAGACAGCCTACTTCCATGTGATGACGGAGTGGCAGCAGGAAACCTACGACAACCCTGAGTGCACCAAGTTGTGGGCAGAAAATCTCGTGCAGCAGCTAACGTCCGAGCAGGGTGTTGACAAAGGCCTATGCTTCGGAGACGCATCGATTGAGATCCAGTACGTTCCCAACCTAGTCGGTCCCGAGTGGCAGAATCTTGGATGGCGAGGCCGGGACATGGCGGAGCTTAGCAAGCTGAGCTTCTATTACATTGTGTTCGCTGCCACGCAGCTTGCAGTCCATGGGGTACAGGACACACAGATCCCACAGTTTGGGCTTCAAGAGGTCTTTCTCGGTCTGGGCCAGGCGCTCTTGGGCGTGAGTACTGCTTTGGACAACGCGGACGAAGGGAAGAAGTCTGTCAGGGACGGCATCAAGCCTCGGGTGGACCGAAATGCTCCGGATACACTGCATGCTCATCGAATATGGCTCGACCGTATACTTCCTTCTGTAGTGGAGGACTATGACGCAGCTTTCTCAGGCGGCGTTGAACCGAATTTCAACCGGGGACAAAAGAAAGGAAGACTCGGCGGGTGAGGGGAGCCAGGATGGTAGAGAAGCAAGCCCAGTGCAAGAAAATATTGTAGCTTGATGATTTCACACTGCAGTGTATAAGATAGAATCTAATGAGCATACTTGTCGGGTGACATAATTTCTCCTGAGTTTTGGAAAGTGGGATTGATCAGGCTAAACTGCTGGCAGTTTTATGCAGGGATTTGACGATGCTGGCCATCAGAGGCCCAACGAAACAGAAAGTGCATTTGGATGACACCGAGGGTTAGGTGTTTGTGGCCGACCCTCTGAAGGGTGCAAGAGCAAGATCCAGAGCTGCAGCCTGCAGGTGCCCCTCGACGCGCTCCAGAGAGGGAGGGACCCGCCAAAGCTCGAGCTCGAGCTCCATTGCGACATCGTCGTCATCTGGCCCGTCATTCCCTCAGCCTTTTGCCCACGACTAAACCGCGCATTTTCAGCCCGCATAGCCAACAACGCAATGCCAATCTCGCCATTGCCTAGTATGGAGCTCTAGGTACGCTGCTCAACGGTGCTGAAGAGATGGGAGCCGAGCTGGCTACGGCAGAAAGAACATCGCCACTATGATATTACGATCCGTCCTGCTCCCGCGGGGAGGACACCCGGCGCTCTGCTGCTCGCGCGCCCACCATCAATACCAGTTGCGCATGCAACTGCTGCCACCAACCTCAAGTACCTCAAGTAGACGAGCGTTTTCATCGACAAGCTCTCGACGAGAGTCCCCTCAGAATCCCATCCATCCGACCAAAGCAACCTCTGCTTCTACCTCGACCTCCTCTTCTGCGTCCACCAGCAGATCTACGAAACAGCCTGCGAAGAATGGCGAAGTCAAAGCCACCAAGGCGCCCTCTCCGCCGAACCCATCGGCCGACCCGCTGGCACCAATAGAGAAGTCAGTCCAAGAACAACGCAAGGCAGACTGGGCCATTATTAAAGAGATGTCACAATACCTCTGGCCGAAGGATAGTTTTGGGACCAAGCTGCGGGTCGGGCTGGCCGTGTCTCTGCTTGTAGGCGCCAAAGTCCTGAACGTCCAGGTGCCATTCTATTTCAAGAGCATCGTAGATGCAATGAACGTCGACGTCGCCTCCACGGGCGGCACCGTCGTCACGGTTGCGAGCACCATGATCTTCGCATATGGCGCGACGAGGATAGGGGCCACCGTCTTCCAGGAGCTGCGGAACGCTGTCTTTGCGTCCGTCGCGCAGAAAGCCATTCGAAAGGTGGCATGCGATGTCTTCGACCACTTGTTGCGGCTGGACTTGAGCTTCCATCTGTCCAAGCAGACTGGCGGTTTGACTAGGGCCATCGACCGTGGAACAAAGGGCATCAGCTTCCTGCTGACCAGTATGGTCTTCCACGTCATTCCCACGGCTTTGGAGATCACAATGGTCTGCGGTATCCTGACATACCAGTACGGTGGTTCTTTTGCGGCCATCACGGCGATCACCATGGCGACATACAGTGCCTTCACAATTTGGACAACCGCTTGGAGGACCAAGTTCCGCAGGCAGACCAACGCAGCCGATAACAAGGCCTCTACGGTAGCTGTCGACTCGCTCATCAACTACGAGGCAGTCAAGTATTTCAACAACGAAAAGTTCGAGATCGCACGTTACGACAAGGCACTGCAGCAGTACGAGAAGTCGTCGATCAAGGTCGCCACATCTCTTGCCTTCCTCAACTCGGGACAGAACATCATCTTCTCTACCGCTCTGACCACCATGATGTACCTAGGCGCCAATGGCATAGCTACAGGCAGCCTGACAGTGGGTGACCTGGTCATGATCAACCAGCTTGTGTTCCAGCTTTCGGTCCCACTCAACTTTCTTGGGTCAGTATACCGTGAGCTGAGGCAGAGTCTCTTGGACATGGAGACTCTCTTCAACCTCCAAAAGGTCAATGTCACTATAACTGAGCCGCCTAATGCGCGCCCACTGGCACTGCCCAAGGGCGGTGAAATCCGCTTCGAGAATGTCACGTTCGGCTACCATGCGGACAGACCTATCCTTCGCAATCTGAACCTCGTGATTCCTGCCGGGAAGAAGGTCGCCATAGTCGGACCTTCCGGATGTGGAAAGTCGACCCTGCTGAGACTCCTGTTCCGATACTACGACGCACAGGAAGGCCGCGTACTGATAGATGATCAAGACATCCGACAGGTCCAACTTGACAGCTTGCGCCGAGCTATTGGGGTTGTCCCGCAAGACACGCCTCTCTTCAACGACACGATTGAGCACAACATCCGCTACGGTGACATTAATGCGCCAGAGGAGCGTGTGATCGCCGCCGCTAAGCGAGCTCGGATCCATGACACTATTGAGTCCCTGAAGGATGGTTACAGCACAAAGGTCGGCGAGCGCGGTCTGATGATCTCAGGAGGCGAGAAGCAACGCCTTGCAGTGTCACGACTGCTCCTGAAGGATCCACCTCTACTGTTCTTTGACGAGGCTACAAGTGCCCTCGACACACATACGGAACAGGGCTTGATGCAGAATATCAACTCTATCCTGAAGGAAAAGAACCGGACCAGTGTGTTTGTGGCACATCGGCTGAGGACGATATATGATGCCGACTTGATTATCGTGTTGCAAGGTGGTACAGTCGCCGAGAGCGGAACACACCGGGAATTGGTGGACCAAGGCGGTGTGTATTCTGAGCTGTGGAGTGGTAAGTGCACCTTTCTAGATGACGGCGGCATGTCACTGACGAGTAATAGCACAAGAGACATTGTTCCAGGAGAAGGGCGAGGAGGCAGAGGAAGAGAAGGACAAGTCTCCCCGATAAGATGACCCAATGTGCCACTGATGGCTCCACGGCATTTTGAGCATCGTCCGCCCGGCCACATAACTGCGAGGAAATTCATCGATGCGTGTCTTTGGCATCGCCAGGACATCTTCGCAAATGAAGGGATGCGTCGTCCGACAGGCCTGTCGGCTCGCCCAAACCGGCCTCGAGCATGCCTTTGCCAGCAGCGATAGAAAAGTGCAAATACAATATCCATAAATCAACCACGAGCGAAGCGCTAATTGCGTCCTATCTCGCCACACCTGCACTGAATACGACAGACGGTGCCTGTCATCATTTCGGCTTCTAAGTGCAGACAGACCATGTTTTTTTGTGCATGAAGGCTTCCATTGCTGATCCTGCCCGGACAAATTTCAACATAGCGAAGTCTCCAAATGATCACAAAGAACGAAGGAAGTCCAAGCGAGTCATCGCGAAATCACTTCAGAATCGTCCGCTCCCTCTCCCATGCCTCAGCCTCCAGCCTCTCCAGCAATTCCAGCTGCTTGTCTTTGACTTTGCGCGCGCGGGTAAGACCCTGGCTCGAACTTTGAGGCCTCACAGCCGGCTCGTCTCGTGATTGCTGGCCCCTGCGCTTCTTGATGGGGCGAGCATTCGGCATGATTGGGGTGGCAGATTTGCCTGACTGGCCGTCGGCCATCCGAGTGGAAGCAGAGCATGGGTGCCTTGCCTTCGTGCTCCGGAGCTTCGATTCTTGTATGGCGATGCCAGACTTGGGAACAGGGACCTTGAGCTCATTTCGAGGGGCAGCTTGTCCTGGCGCCTGAGAGACATTACCGACGCTGTGGCTATCGACATCCTCAAACTCTGCTCTGAACCTAGCTTCTCGCTTCCTCTTTTTGGACTCCTTTTTCCTCGCCTTTTTAGCCGCTTTTTTGGCCGAAATGCGCAACTCGGCATTTTCACCGATGGGAAAAAACGTACCGCAATTTACAAATGCAACTTTGGATTCCACGCTATCCAGTACGAATGATCCACTGAGCTGGTCCTCCGTTGTATCCAGTGAGTTGCTCAACTTGGCAGGGACACCCTCAACCACGAAATCCGTGTAGGCATCATGCTTCTCCGCTGAAAGTCCTTCGTACGGTGTTTGGACAGGTGGCATCGGTGGTTCCTGGGCCTTTTCTCCCTCCTGGTCTGGCCCAGAGCTGTCGACTGTCGAAGATGCGGCACTAGAGTCAACATGGTAGTCCTCACCCAACGAGACTGACCTCCGTGAAACCATCCAGCATTCTTCGAGCTCCGAGGTCGAGCTTGGCGATGCGATGCCACCGATCAGTACTGAACTTGTGGGAGATTTTGTGTAACTTGGAGACATTGAAGACACGTTTTTGCGAGCCCTCGAACTGATGCCGAACCTCTGATGAAGGATGCGCATTTCAACTTCGTCGCTCAGGCTCCCGTCATTAGAAGGGGTAGTGTAGCCTTTAGACGGGCCAGGGGCAACATGACCAGTACTATACAGCAGGCGAGCGTCTTCCACCCTCCTTTGGAGATTCATCACGCTCTGGGGTTCTCTGTGTCCGGCCTCCCCACTCTTCCAGGCAGATTCAAATGAGCTGTTAATAGCCTTGGCAGGTGACTCTGCCATGTCGTTCTCGTCCTCGACCGAGCCAACCATCACAGTTTCAAGAGGCAGATCCTCACTTTGATGGATCGCAAGGCTGGAGACGATATCTTTAAGATTGTCAACTCGTTGAGCAAAAGGCGCAAAGGGATCGATCCAAGACGAGGGTTGTATCGTTTCGTCGAGCAACTCCACAATCGTGCCACCAAGCCAGTACCGCATGAGGCGGTCCCCATCAACGCGAGAAATTGCCTCTCTGCCGTCCTCCCCGGCGATTTGCTTCTGGTCGGAACGGTGTCTATTTCGCATCAGGCCCAGGAATGCGCCCTTTCGGAACGTGCCATTTTCGAACAACGGGAGGAAGCCCGATTGCCATGCCCGACAGGCAAGGAATGCTGGCGCGATAACAGTCACCGCCTGTTTGATGTCGGGACGGACCCTAGGACTCGAATGGGCCGTGTCATAGTCCATATGAGACAGACCACTCCGGCTGACAAGCTGAATCTCCGCCATGGGGAGGTAATCATCCGGCACGTCCTGCTCCACCACATCCGTGGCTGCCAAGCTGTCGATGAGGAATTCGACCTCAGACAGCCGCCCGTTTACTTTCATGCACCGCAACGCAGTGGGAACATTCATCTTGATCAGCTTCCCTTTTGACTGCCTAATGGTATGGCCCGTGTCGAAAAGGGGCAGGCTCTTCTTGATGTCGATGGTCATGACCAAATTCACCACCATGCTCCTTGGCCGGAGGGCGCGGTTTGAGGTTAGGAAGTCCATTGAGCTGCGACGGTGAGCACCGAGATCCATGTGCACGGCGCGGTACAAGATGCGTACGCCATTGCAGTAGGCTGGCCATGAGCCAAGGGCAAGTAAGACCGGCACTGCAACCTCTCCTAGATGGGTACTGTGATCTGCATTTCCAATGATGAGACGCGTGCCGGGGCCATCTGGGAGGATAGCATACGACAGAATCCGTTGCTGTATGTGCTGTGGGAGGCGTGTCCAAGCGAAAATCTTGAGCATCCTTGGCTCCGTCACCACAGCTGGAAGGTAACTTGAAAAAGATACATCGTGATGAGGCTCAGAAGGGTGAAGATGCAGCGGCGATAAAGAGCCGCCTCGCTCTGGGATAGCAACGGGCGCTCCGGGTTGCATTTCGAGGTTGAGCATTCTCTCAGTCTTGCTCTGATACGGGCTACAAGTCGGAGGCGAGAGAGGAGACACACGGTCCAGAGAAGAACGCTTTGTAACATTGTTGTTCTTCCAAGAGGAGGCTGAAAACTCGAGAACAGAAGGGGGAGCGATCGATGGGAGCAAAAGCAACACAAGCTAACGGCCACAGGGCTGCTGAGACGATGAAGGCATCCTCCAGGACCATCGTCGTCAATGGGTCTCACTGCATTCTTATTTTTCTGGCCTGGATTTTGTCCAGTGTTTTCGGGGTGTGGACGTTTGGAGATTTGATTGTTTGAGAGAAACCGTCATCGGCCGGTGCACATTGCTTTTGCATGCACGTTCTCACCGGTGGGCTCATGTCTGCAACCTTCGGCTGGGCAACACAGCTGGAAGTCACGCGAAGTCGAATCTTGCCGATGCCATATGAGACGTATCACATGCTCTCTTCGCCCAAGAACGCGAAGGGGAACCGCAGCCGTCTGGCTGGTTACACGACTGCGCAAGCTGGCGACAGAGGGCGTCTCCGGCCGCTGGGTTCGGGGCCCCTGCTACCGCCCTGCAGGTGCATCGGAACTGCAGCCAGCACGCTGGGTGATGTGCAGGCGCTCTCGCTTGGAAGCATCGGGACTGAGCCGGGGCGCCGCGCAATCGCCTTGGTTTTCCCCAAGTAGGGGCGAGAAAAAGAAACCACGTTCGCCTTGGCTGAACGATGCTTCGATGCAGCCAGCCATCGACGTGCAGGATCCGAGTCCGGCCGCGCAGGTGGAAGCGCATGCGCAATGCAAGCAAGCCGCGCATGGACTTCCACCAACACTTGCACAGACTGTGATCTCAACGAGAAGCATCCCGAGTATATTGTTCACCGACCATATCTGGTGCAAATGGGATTCCTTTTTGCGCTGTTCAATACACATATCTGAAGCCAGTCGTCCTCCTGTCCCCACTGCCCCCATCTCCGGCCCGGCCGCCACCTGCAAGCTCCCGCTCTTCCAATCTCTCCAGCTCCCTGTTCTCTTTCACGTGCACAAACCGCAAAACTAGCGCTAGGAGCGCAACCATGAGACAGATGACAGTATTTGCTGTGCCTCCTGGTATGTATCGTGGGGCTGCTGCAGCCGGGTACATATATGAGCCGTAAATGGAGGCCGTGTTGCCGATCATATTTGCGATGGCGATCGAGATGGAGCGCTTGACCAGGGGCCGTGGAAATGAGTTGGCTACCCAGGACACAATGATCTGGTCTGTTCACACATTATGATATGTCAGATATCATTACGCCCTCTGCCCATGGAGGTTACGGCTTGTTCCGGATGGACTTACAGGCGGAAACCGCACCTATCGGCATGAGGAACATGGCGAAGAAGCGGGCTCCGATGTTGGTTGTGCCTGTTGCAATGGCGTTTCCGACCGCTGCAATAAGCATCAGGCAGACGATGTGGATCGATCGATCCTTTGTCCTTGATGATGTCCAAGTCACGAAGACGGAGACGAGGAACGTCGCGAACTTGGAAGCTCCGTCAGCTAAAAAGTATAGGCCACCATGTTCCAGGCCAGAGAGTGCTTACCCAGACTGGAGCCGTCAGCCAAAGCGTGTCGATGCTTCCATATCCCAGCGTTCCGACGATGGAAGGGAAGAAGTATTGGAAGGTCTGGCTGAGCAGGCTGACGTGCTGCAGAAGCACGAACAGGTACAGGCGGTAGTCTGCCAGCGCCAGTTTCAGCCCGGCCATGGTTGACATCGCATGCCGCTTGTCCTCCTCATTGATGTCGGCCAGAAGGCGCCAAGCTGCAAAGTGCCTCTCCTCGTCGGTCAACCAGGGTGTTGTGGCTGGGTAGTTGGGAAGAAAGAAGCCGGACGCAATCGCTATGCCGATAGTGATTACCCCCTCCTACGAACAGAAACTCCAGTCAGTCTTCCGTCTCATCTTGCATGCCATGGGGACTCAAACTCACGATGATAAACAGCCACCTCCAGCTTGCCAGTCCCATATCTCCATCTAGGTTACCTAGGATACCAGCCGCGAGGAGGCCACCAAACATGTTGGCAAGAGCATTGCCAGAGTAGAACCAAGCTATGCGCCGAACCAACTCCGCTCGCGTATACCAAGAGCTCATCAGGAAGATGGCACCGGGGAAGAATGGCGCCTCGACAAAGCCAAGGAAGAACCTGATGGCGATCAGAGCGCCGAACGAGTGCGCTGCGGCGTTGCACGTGCTGACTACGCCCCACAGCACCATCGCGGAGCTCAGGTACACGCGCGGCTGCACGCGGGTGATGAGCATGTTGGACGGCAGCTGCATGAGCAGATACCCCACGAAGAATATGGACGTGGCGAGGTTGAAGTCGGTCCCCTTCATGCCCAGGTCCGCCTCCAGCGAGCCCTGCCGCGCCTGAGCAAGGTTGGAGCGGTCCAGGAAGTTGAGCAGGTACATGACGATCAGGAAGGGGAGGAGGTGCAGGTCGATCTTGCGCAGGAGCCGCGTCGTCCTGGCCTTGTTCTGTGATGCGTCTTCATTCTCGAAGTGCTCGACGTGAGCGACGCGTGCGGTATCTTGGGAGGCCTTACCCGGGTTTGCTGTCTCTAGGCCTTCTTTTTCTGGGAGCGGCTCCTCGGTTGAAGTAGTGTTGGGGTTCATCCTGAAGGGCGTTTCGCGCTGAACGCGGTGATGAAGCTGGCAGCGATGAAATCGGCGGCTTTGTCTCGTCTACTGGAGTGACACCCAAGGCGGCAGGTCAAAGCTTATATCCATCAAGCACCAACCATTTATCGATCCGAAAGCCTCTGGGTATCTACACCATCGGACGAGCTCTGGCCGAATCTCGCAGTCGCCCCCGGCTACCAGCCACGGCCAGCCTACTGCCGCTACTTGGGGTTTATGGGGAAGACACTCCTCCCCCGCACACACGTCTGTCATATTCCCCACAGAGTACCACAGGTCCCATATGCCGACGGTGAGCTCGGATTACTGCCTTGGGGTAAGACTCGTTGCAGCCGTGGAGACCCCCGAGTCTTCCCCGCGTAATCACTTGTGGGAGTGGGGACAAATGACGACCAACAATGGTAGATGTGGATGCGGATGCCTCTGAACACGCTTGAGTTATGAGTTTCGAAATTTCGGCTCTGATTGCCCATGTCATAACTATGTGCCCACCAATCCAAGGTCGTGTTCTCTTGAACTCACGATACAAGATCCCATATTTCTGCTGTCTTCAGACCAGAACGCGTCTTACACTTATGTCCGAAACCGGCCGTGGTTTGATACACACCTTACTCAATCTTAAGATGCCCTTACAAAGAATGGCTTCTGCTCCTTTACCTGGTCAACAACACATTTCCGGCTCAGCTGGTCCCCAACCGCACATCTCAGGGCCTCTGCAGTCGCCGGGCTGTCCAACACCAAGCCGCTGTCACCAAGCCCGTTCTGCTTCCTCGCGGCCCTGACAGCCTCTCTCAGGGCAAAGAACACTGTCGAGCCCAGGAATAAAGGCGGTTCGCCGACCCCTTTGCTGCTCGCGATCGACCGCAGGTGCTTCCAGCTGATCGGGTTGCCCTCGGTATCATGCTTCAACATGCTGACGTTGAACTCGCGAGGGATGTCGCCGAATCCCGGGATTTTGTACGTCCCTGGGCCGGTTGTCGACAAGCAGCCGGTCTTGGAATTCCAGAGGGATTCTTCCAGTGTGAAGAGACCTTGACCCTGGATGAAGGCCCCTTCGATTTGGCCGTAATCGAGCGCGGGGTTGATCGAGTTTCCGACGTCCTGACTCTCTGGTCAGTATCAATTTCAAGGGAGGCCACAGGGTGAAGTGGTCTTACCATCATGATGTCTGTCCTCAGCACATGGTGGTCACCGGTTAAGACATCCAACTCGACTTCGGTGACTGCAACACCCTGCGTCCAGTAGTAGTACATGGGCTTCGGATTGAGATCGTCAAACTGGTTCCAGACATATCCGATCCTCGGCATTTCTGCTCAGTCTGTCAGTGTGATTCTCTCCAGGGTTCGGGAAAGGAGGAACTGCTTACTCCAGAAACCGCTTGCTATCAGGCTCACACGGTCACGATATGCCGCCATCGCCAGCTCTTTCATGGAGGCACCCTCCCCAAGCCCCTGACGATAGGGTTTCAGCCTCTCTCTTAACTTCTCACAGGCCGCTTTTACCGCCATGCCGTTCAGGTCGCTCCCGGAACTCGCCGCCGTCGGCGACGCATTGGCGATGGAGTATGTTGAGCTATCGTTTGTGTACACATCCCGGAGCGGCACCCCGAGCTCCGCAGACGCTACCTGGCACATTTTTGTGTACAAGCCCTGTCCCATCTCTGTACCTCCGTGTGAGAGTAGTACCGTTCCGTCCGTGTAGATCTGCACATATGCGGCGGCCTGGTTGAGATGCAGTGCTGTGGCAAACGAGAGTCCGAATTTTGTTGGGATCATGGCTATCCCTTTCTTCCTCCATCGGTTCCTTGGGTCGCTGTTGTATGCATCTATGGCCTTCTTCCGGGCGTCGAACTGTGCATTGCGGCGGACCTGCTCAAGCATAGTGGGCACATGCCAATCCTCATTGATATGCTGGAGGAAGGGTGTCCGCTGCCCTTGGACATAGAGATTCCTGCGACGGATCTCATCGACAGCAATTTCGAGTCCCTCGGCCACGGCAGATATTATGCTCTCGGTGATGAACATACCCTGTGGCCCACCGAAGCCCCGAAACGCCGTATTACTGTGGGTGTTGGTCTTGCACACATGCCCACGCACCCACACATCCGGAATCTCGTAACAGTTGTCGACATGCGTGAGAGCTCGATCCATGACGGCAGTGGACATGTCCACACTGAATCCAGCATTGTTGTACAAGTCGGCCTCAAGAACCATCAGCTTGCCTTCATTGGTGACGCCGATGCGCCAAGTCGCCTTGAAGGGGTGGCGCTGACCCGTCGTGGCCATGTCCTCCTCACGAGTGAGCATGATGCGCACCGGGCGGTTGTACTTGGCTGCCGCGAGGGCGCAGTAACAGGCGAGAGGCACGGGGCGCGATTCTTTGCCGCCGAATCCGCCACCCAAGCGCTTGACCCGGACGTTGATCTTGTGGTTCGGCACCGTGAGGATCTGGGACACGAATGTTTGTGTTTCCATGCTGTTCCCGTGTCAGAGAATGCTCGGGAGAAAGAAGATAGGCTAGTGACTCACGTATTCTGGGTGCTTGACCAGACATCCATCTGCCCATCCTCACTCTTCGGGATGGCAAGCGCAGCATTCGTCTCCAGGTAGAACTGTTCCTGTCCACCGAGCCTCGTCGTTCCCTCAAACACACGGTCGCATGCTGCAAAAGGCCCGCTCAGATCCTGTTTCAAAGCCGAGTCGCCCTTGCGAAGCTCCTTTCCGTACTGAAAGAAGCTTCCAGCCTGGATCGCCTGGTCAATGGTGATCAAGGCAGGCAGGTCCTCATACTCGATCTTGACCTTCCTCGCAGCTGTTCTGGCTCCCAGCTGCGTATCAGCAAGTACCACTCCGATCACCTGGCCGTGGCTGTCTACGGTTTCTGTTGCGAAGAATTGCTCATCGTGTTTGAGGCTGCCCCACATGTTGAGGTCAGGTGAAGAGAGGGTGCGATGGTCCAAATGGCCTACCACACCTGGCAACTCTAGCGCGGCAGACCAGTCGACAGAGACAATCCGAGCATGTGATCGAGTCGAGAGGACCAGCCCACAGAACAGCTCCTCGGCCTGTGGTGGAATATCATCAACGTACTCGGCCTGGCCAGTTGTCTGGGCAAGAGATGACAGGTGTGGGACAGGCCTCCCCATCGTAGACGCATTGCTCGTGCCAGCGCCAGCAGGAAGGGCTTTCATGTCTCGAATGCCGAAAGAAAGGCCATGCTCGAGCTCAGACACGTCCGCTGCTGATTCTATGGAGATTCCGAGATCCCTCAGAGACTCGTGCCAGAAACGCAAGAAAAGCGAACAGGCCAGTGTGGTCCTGTATTGAGCCATTCCTCCCGGGACGTCGAAGGGCAGCCATAATTCTTTCTGGAGCGATTCGAGTGCTTTTTCGATTGTCGAGTTGTCGGACCAGAGAAGCCCTTTCAACAAAGTCTGTGTTTCCGGGGCTAGTCTTGTCGTTGGTGCCATTCCTCCATAGGAGAATACTGCATCCTCCACAAGCCCTGTGTCATCCAGCCGCACACGAAAGCATGCGGTCACGATAGCGATGTCATCCTCCTTGCGCTTGGCTTGCTTGTAGGCTTTGATAGTCTCCTTGCCGTCGCTTGCCCGAGGCGGCAAAGGGATCCGAACGGTAGTAAGAACTCCGCCCTGCATCTCCTCTGTCAAAGTCGTCCGTCGGTACCCTTTCACAAATTTCGGCAGTGCCACTTCGTCCTCTAGCACACCTCCAGTGTCCTTGTCAAGCCTTCTGATCGTGACGCTGGCTCCTGAAGCCGTCAGCACAGGGAGTGCATCCGATATGGGGCTCCCAGTGGCGATATTGCCAGCCAGCGTCGCAACGTTCCGGATCTGTCTGCCCCCGAAGTACCGTAGCTGTTTGCGCAATGCGTCCAGAACTTGTCCTCGCCTCCCTATCTGCGTCCGCACCTCTTTGCATATTCGTTCAACCTCTGTCAAGGGCACGTTGGCGGGTAGCACTACCTCATTCAAGCTCTGCCACTCTACCTCTGAAGCATCGGTCAGGACCAAAGCCGAGCTCCGGAGCTCGTCTATGTCTCCGACGTACACCGCGACGGGATAGTCGACGAGCTTGAATCGCTGCTCGATCACTACCTCGCTGGCCCCGCTGACAAGTTTTGCTGGAGGGTAGGCAGACTTGATCTCCAGAAGTTGGGCGAGCGTTGTTGGTCTGAACCAGAGCATTGAGCTGTCTCCGTAGCAGATGGGTTTCCGTTCATGCTTCCATAGTGAGGGTGGGAAAATGAGGTCTGTCCCAGGCTCATATGGCTGGAACTCGTAGTGGTTTGGCTGAGTGGTTACCGTGCCGCCGAGCTCTAGCACGGGGTTGGATTTGAGGTTGTCTTGGCTCGAGACGGAAGTGCTGAGGGACGGTGGACTCTCGTCCGTTGAGTCGTTCTCCGAGGAGTGACTGTTGACCTTCTCGAGACTTCCTGAAGACGATGATCGGTCTTTGGTAGCACTGCTGCCACAAGAACTCGCTGGGTTGTCTCTGCAACATCCACCTGGTCGACCACAGGAGGGCAGTGATGCTGAAACTTGACTGACTGCCAATGGGCCCATGTCTTCCTCCGTGTCGACTTTGGGGTCATTTTCTTTGTTGTCAACAACCTTTCCCTTGAGATCTGAGGTGACAAACGTCTTTGCCGCCTCCAATATCGTCTTATAGCCGGTGCATCGGCACAAATTGCCATCCAGTGCTCCCTCCAGCTCCACATCTCTCTCACTCAGCTTGAACACGCCCTCATCCGGGTCCCAGGCATTCCTGACCAAGGCATATAGACTCATCACAATCCCTGGCGTACAGAAACCACACTGGCTTCCGTGCATCTTGGACATCCTCTCTTGCAGTGGATGAGGGCTCGCGACCGAGCCGATGCCCTCGACCGTAATGATGTGCTTTCCTTCGCATCCCAGCAGTGGAAACAAGCATGCATTGATGGATATATGCTTGATCCGTCTTTTAGGAGACTCCTCGCCAACTTGCATCACCACAGTACAGGCTCCGCATCCACCCTCGCCACAGCCAAGCTTGGTCCCTCTGAGCCCTGGTCGGGACCGGAGGTAGTCCAGGAGTGTCCATTGTGGGTTTGGGTTGGCGAGAACTGTCCGTCGTCCGTTCAGATAGAATACGATGTCTGAAGAGTTGTAAACGGACCCGATCAGGGGCCCGAGTTTCTGTGCATCGTGAGACAGTGTTGGTGCCGGTGCCGCTGAGCCCTGCGATGGTGCCGTGGGAAGGGTAGGAAGTGCCATAGTGTAATGACAGAAACGCCATGAAGTCCAGTTGAACTTCAAAACACCGATTCAATATAAAGATCTCGTCGAAGTCGAACTTGGGTGTGGTAGTAGGTGGTTGGTTCCCCACCCCTGAAGGTTTGCCTCCCAAGCAGTGCCGGATGCAAGGGAGACTTGATAGGCAGCTTCGTCCCCTCACCTTCACCCCGAAGCCCGTGTCCCGATCTGCTCTTTCCCAGTAAGCTTTTCAGTGTACTACGGCGTGGTCCCGTGCCACTCACACCTTAGACCGCCCGTCAGCCCCCATCCTTGAGTTCCGGCATCCCGGGCGGCATGCTGCAGCTTATCGTAGCTCAGACTGCCCCTTCCCCATCCTCAATGGTTGTTCCCCATTTTTGCCATCCTCGAGCTGATAGGTGAGCTTCTCGGGGAGCACAGCATACTGAGTTCATTGCTGCAAGCCGTAATGTTTCAAAATTATTAGATCGTAGACCCCACATCACTGCAGTTTGAATGAGGCTGCAGCTTTTAGAATGGTCGTCTGTGGAAAGTGCCTTGACCTGCAACAGATACAGGCCGGATTCAGAGCCACAAGAGATATTTGCAGAGATTAAATCACTTTACGACTGAAGCGAGCGTCATTTCGTTCCATCCTCTCGGGTCTACGTCCATTGTGGTCGTCGCATGGAGAAACCTTGGAACTCCAACGATCGCTGCACCCCGACACTGGTGTGACTAAGTTCCATGGGAGCTATTGCAGCAACTAGAAGTACAGAGGGGAGTGCCAGTCGAGGGACAAGTGTGATGCGGGAACCCCCGTCCTGTCACAATTCATGCCCAGTCGTAAGTGTATTTGGCCTTCCTTGTTAAGCCCGCCTAGGGAAGACGGATTTTGCTAATCATCGTCAATGACAACACCATCCGTCTGGCGGTACGCATGATCCAAGATCTCCGCCGTCGATATGGCCTCTTCCTCGCCGATCAGTAGCTTGACCAAGTACAGGCTTGCATCAATCCCACAGGAAATTCCACCGGCGCTGATTACACGTATGTTGGAGTCGTTCAGCCCCGAGTCTACAAAACGGGCTTTGATCACTCTGCCGGGCTGGCCACCGCTCACCAGCGCAGCGGACTTGACCCTCTCCTTGAGATCATCGTAAGCAGCCCAGTGCGTGGTACAGAATTTTCCTTCAAAGATCCCGAGGCTTCCCAGGAACAGACCACCAGTGCAGATGGACCTGACTGCGTCAGTTCATCAACTATTGCGGCAAGAAGCATCGCGACCAACTTACAGCAAGACTCGAGGACGCTTTGTGGGGCGTTGCGGCAGCTGTGAAAAGGCAGCGATGAGTCGCATGAAGGCGGAATCACGTTGACTGGCCTGTTTGGAAACGGCATCGACAGATCCTCCCGGCACAACGAGCACATCATAACGATGCAGAGAAGCTATTAGCACATCGTCGAGTTGAAAGTCGTGCTTGGAAATTGTTAGTCTGGCACCTCCAATTAGGCTTGAAAAAGCCATGCAACGGATAGAGAATGTTTACCTGAACTTTAACCCCTTCTGTTGACCTTGTGATACCACAACGGTCCGTCGATTCTGACGCGACCTGGATGTTGAATGATGTGCTGGTCCCCGATTTACTGAGCACGTCAAACGGACCGTTCATATCCAGCGTATTGAAGCCCGGAAACAGGACAAGCAGCACCTCTAGCCTAGGCGCGTCACCAGGAACTCCCTGATGCAGAAGAGTCAACATTTTACTAATGCTATCAGATTAAAGACCATATAGTGAATAACTGGTTCCTAGTAAATCTACCGTAAATTCATCATTAAACTATAAATTCACTATAAGATAATAATTCACCGTAAATTCATCATAAATTCATAAATCACTATAATAAATACCTAAGGTATCTACCTTTTAGCTTAATAAAATTAACCCCTATAATATAAAGACTTAATAAAATAAGATAAACAATATAACAATATTAAGAACTATGATTTTACTTATAAAATCATTATAATCAACTATAACGCGATATAAAATCTAATAATTAAAAATCTTATTATCTTAAGCTAATTAATATAGCTAATGAAATTAATAAAAAAACCTAAAATATAATATTTATAAAGGTGAAAAAATAAAATAATTAAAATTATAAGTTTCTTCTCTAAATTAAAACCTATAAATTTAAAAACTATATAAACTACTAAATAAACCTCCTTTTAAAGCCGCAAAAACCTAACTTATGACTACAAAAATATATAAAAATTATTATAGCTATAAAAAGCGCTATTTCCTAAATTATCAATAGATTTAATAATAATACTAAAGAAGCTAAAATCATCTAAGAAAAATAATAAGGCTAATAATAGCTATTTAACCTTATTAATATTAATCTTAAGCTCTATAATCTAAACTTATAAGGATATAAATAATTTAAGCTAAAATATAAAGAAAAATAGGCTATAATCTAAAAGCTTAAGAAATAAATAATATAAACTATTAATCCAACCTATAAATTAATATATTATATCCTAAGAAAACCCCTTTAAGAATAATATAAAAACCTATAATAAAGATATAAATAATCATAATTAGATAACCTATTAAAAATAAGAAATATATATAAAAATATTTTTAAATTACTATAGAATCTAAAGAATACTATACTTTAAGTAAATTAATAAGAAATCATTATAATAAAAGCTACCTAATAAGGGATTATAGAAATAAGATAACTTATTACCTAAGTTTATAACTTATTATAAGCCCTATAAGGGATGCTGCTAATATAAATAATTATATTTAGATAAATATAAAAGCAGAAAATTATAAATAGGAGCCTTATATATTATAATATTAAAAACCTCCTTTAAAAGGAATTATAAGCTTTAGGTATATAAAATAAACCTATAAAAACCGCAAAGGGAATATAAGTAACTATTTATAATAGCTTAAAAAACCATAATAATAAAAAGAATATTTATATTATTAAGGAAAGGAATCCTAATCAATAAGATATAAATAAATTATATAAAACCTATATAAATTAGAAATGCAATTAATCTAAGGTAAAAAAACCCGCTAATATATATAAAGCATATATTAAGAACTATATCCTTATAAATTATTATTATATCTTCCTTAAGAAAGCTTTTAAAAGCTTTAAAAGGAATAAAATTATTAAAGAAAAGGTATATAAGGCCTTTAAAGATAATATTGATTTATAAATAAAGGTTTAAGTGATAAAAAGCCTAAGGTTAAAATCTAAGTTAAAGATACTAAAACCTTTTAAAAAAGAACCTATTAATAAGATTAAAGATTAATTCCCTAGGTATTATATAACTAATATAAAGATTAAGGGAGCTTTCACTATAAATATAAAAGAATACCCTTTAAAATATTTAGTTATATTAAACTTAATAAGCATAATATCAATCATTAATAATTATAAAAGGCTATTTAATATATAGCTAGCTAGATATAATAATTACCTATAGGTAAATAACTAATAACTCCCCATTAAGGTATATAATATAATACCAATTTATATTAAAGGAACCATCTTATAGATTAAAAATATTATCTTATACTTAAAGCTCTTAACTATACTAATATCTTTAAGATAACTTTAAAAAAAGAATATCTTTTAAAATAATAAAGTAGATTTAATTATATTAAAGAGATAAAATAAAATAATCCTTTATAAACTCATAAATATTTATAAATAATATATTATTAAATACCTAATTTATAAACCAAAGGCTATATTTAATGCTTAAAGGAAGAAATATATAATATTCACTAAAAGAAAATTATTAATAAATAAAGCCCTTTTTTAATATAAATAATTTAACTATCTTAAACCTAAAGCATTAAAATATTTAATAAATATATCTTAAGGAGTACAAATCTATAAACTAATAACTATTAAATACAAAATATACGCCTTAACTAAGATTATAAGGCAAATCTATTATTTACTAAGGGAGATCCTTAAATAAAAAAGCAAAAGAATAATATTAAACTTTTATAATTATAAGCTAAATATTTACAACTATAATTTATAACTCCTATTTATATATAAAGTCTTAAGATATATATAAGATTATTATTTTATAAATTAAGATAGCAATATAATATTTAAGATATTTAAATTCTTTTTTAAAATAATAAAATTTTAATATAAAATAAAAATTAAAATCATTAAATATAATAGCAAAATATTTAATTAAAGATAAGTTATTAAAAATTACTTTAAGTTAAAATATATTTAAATTAAGCCCTCTATACTTAATATATAAGTATAAAATAATAAAGTAAAGTGCTTAGAAGGTATAATAAAAGAGAAAATATAAACATTATAAATAAGTTTAAAGCTTTCAACTTCCTTATAGCTAGAAATTAAATGAATAATTATTTATTTTAATAATTAAATATTATTTTATAGATTAGATTAATAGATATTATATTATTAATTCTTCTCTACTATCATTAAAAGATAAGGAATTCTAAGGCTAAATCTAAGATCTAATTAAACTTACTTAAAAGTATTTAACTATAAAGCCTATATAATAACTTTAGATATTTAATTTAAAAAAAGGAGGCATTAACGCTTAAAATTATAGATTTAAATTAGCTACCTTATAAGATATTAATCATTAAATATCTATTAAATATAGATTCTATCCACTAGAAAGATAATTAATATATAAGATATAATTTTTAATAAATATTAAGTATTTAATAGAAATTAAGAAGATTTTATAGATAAACTCCTTATTATAGATATTAAATAATTAGCTAAGTGAATAAAGAAAAACATACTTTTAAATAATAATAAAATACTAAATCCAGAGGGAGAAAACCTTTTTAAAACTAAAAGCTTAAAAGGATTTAATAAAAGAAGGATCTAAGAAGGAAATATAAAGGAAGCAGAAAATATATAGCTTAAGGAAGATTAATAAAATAGCCCTTATATAAATACTAAGTTCATATTACTCCCTATATTACCTTAATCATTATCATTAATACTCCTAATATATATTATATAAATATAATTAAATAAAAAAGAAATCCTATTAACCATTAAATCTCCAGTGAATTTATTATAATAAGCTATATTTATAATTAAAATAAAGGTAGCACTTATAATAAAGTTAAATAATAATATTTTTAATAAAGCTTAAATTAAAAGATATTTATATTAAGGGGTAAAGATATTAAGAAGGCAACTCTTAAAGCTATTAAAATAATATAAGGACTTAATAAACTATCTATTTAGCAATCTATTTAAGTAAATTAAAGTTAACTATTTATAAAGTTATATTAAAATAAGATCCTAAATTAAAATCTATAAGAAAGATCCCTATATAATAAAAAAGTAAATCCTAAATTATATATAAGTATATATTTATAAATTTAATAAGCATAACATCTTTAAAAAGTATAAAACATAGCTTATTATTAAAAGAGATTAATAAATATAAGGATAAATATAAGAAACCTATACTATAATTTTAACAGGATGATTATTTTATATATTAATTACCATTATTATAAAGTTTAATCTTAAGTTAATTTAATATAATATAATAAATATATTTATTTACGCTTTAATTAATTAAGATATCTTTATAAAAATATTTTATAATTATAAAAAAAAGGGTATTATCTTAATGCTTAATAAAGCATTATATAAGCTATAAATTTCACCATTATTATGATAGAAAGAATTTACTAAAATATTTATTAAGCTTAAATATTAATAAATATTATATAAGCCTTATTATTATAAAAAAAATAGCATCCTAATCTTTTTCTATATTAATGATATTATTATAACATATTAAAAAAACCAATAAAAATAAATTAATAAACTTACTTAATAACTTTAAAAGAAATATAAAATTAATAAAAGGGATTTAATTTAATAATTCTTAAATATAGAAATCTATAAGGATTATCCTAATCACTAAATTTAGCTAACCCAAACTATATATATTAAGAAGATTATTAAGATAGTTAATAAAAGAAATCTCTTTTATAAGGTCCCTATAATAACTAAAGAACTAAAGCCATAAATTAATATTATAAAACTTATTAAAGTCAACTCTTATTAATAAAAGATTAAGTTTATACTATTTACTATAATATCCACCCAATCAGATATTATATTTATTATATTAAAGCTTATATAATTCCTTATAAATCTAAGCTAGAAATATCATAATGCTATAAATTAAATACTTCTCTATCTTAAAAATATTAAATATCTTACTCTCTATTTTATAAATATAAATAAATTTATAATAATAAGCAACTCTTTCTTTATTAATAATATTATTAATTAAAAGAATTCTTAAATATTTATAATAAAGTTATTTAAAGGTATAATTAAGTAAAAAGCTAATAAATAAAATATAGTTATAATATTAATAATAGAGGTAGAACTCCTCACTTTAATATAAGCAGTAAAAGAAACCTTATTTATAAATAAACTTTTTATAAAACTATTAATAAAATTAAATAAGAAGAAAATTAAGATTAAGTATAATAATATATAAATTATAAACCTAATAAATTCCAAAATTACCTAGCTTAAAATAAAATTATAATATATAAATATTTATAATTATTAATTATAATAAAAGGTTTAAAATAACACCATTAATATAAAATATACCCCATTAATATAAATAATAATAAATAAGTTAATTAAGGTATTACTAGCTAGAAAATAAAATAGATTTCTTTAATAATTAGGCTTAGAAAATATTAACAACCAATGAAAAGATTGAAATCTATCAAAAGATCCTATAAAACATAAATAAAAAGTAATAGAAAAGGGCTAAAATCTAGCCTATTATAATATATTAATTTAAGAGGATATATTAAATTAAAGATTATATAATAAATAACTAGTTCTTAGTAAATTTACTATAAATTTACTATTAAATTATAAATTTATTATAAGATAATAATTTACCATAAATTTATTATAAATTTATAGATTACCATAATAAATACCTAAGGTATTTACCTTTTAGCTTAATAAAACCAACCCCTATAATATAAAGACTTAATAGGATAAGATAAATAATATAATAATATTAAGAACTATAATTTTACTTATAAAATCATTATAATCAACCATGATGCAATATAGAATCTAATAGGTGCAGATAGGCTGATGGTATTAAACTTAGCAGGGTTCGAGAATGCCAATTTTTTTTTTAAGGCTGGCGGGTATATTCCATAAAAGTTACATCGCTCCTTGCTTACGCTTATTTGCAATCAATCGTATCAAAATGGCGCTAATAGCCAGCAGATGATACACCATACTAAAATTATATACACTTTTTATCAACTTTTTTTAATTTAGCTTTAATTTATTTGAAACTTATATAAGAAAAAAGCTGCATTTTTTTAATTTTAATTCTTCTTTTTATTATTAAATTAAGTATTTTTAAAAAAAGGAATTTATATTTAAATTAAAGTTAAAAATAATTTAATTTTAAAAAGGGGTGAATTTTAAAAATCTTATTAAAACTATTAAATAAGTAATATAAATATAACTAAATCTATTTAAAATTACACCCTTTTTAAAATTTTAATTTTTTTTTAAAAATTTAATATTAATATATTTTATAATTTTAATATTCCTATTACCTTTTTTAAAAAGGTATTAAAAGAATTAAAAAAGAAATAATTATTTTTTAATATAAGATATATTTGGATTAAAGGTATATTCATTATGCTAAAGGTAAAAATAGTTGAAAAATAAAAGTATATATAATTTTACTATGGTGTGTCATCTGCTGGCCATTAGCGCCATTTCGATATGATTGATTGCAAATGAGAGAGAGTACCAATCGATGCCAAGCTGGGAAACTCCGACAGGGAAATGTACACAGCATTTGAAGCAGAACCACAATTCCTAACACACAACCCAATGGCGTCGCCCAAGGATACACTAATCTACTGCAAACATCCATATCGACCAGACACCTAACGTTCGAAATTCAAAATCAGACCCCATTTCTCATCCAGCTGGCTTTTGTCAAAGTACCGCGTACACAAGTACGCCCAATGCCCGGTACCAGTCGCCAGGCGGCGGCAACCTCTGACGTACTCGCGAATATGCTCGTTCACGACCTCATCATCGGTCCAGGGCAGACGAGCCACAGCATCCTCACACGCTGCGTAGTGTTTCCTGATCAAGCTAATGATTCTAGAGACAGCCTCGTGCACAGATGCGTTCTCGGCATTCATGATGAGGAGAACCATGTTCTCTAGCTGACCGACGCGCTGCACTCTAGTTAGATAACCTGCGCAACCGAGATTGCAAGGACGGTGAGTGGCGAGAGGCTAAAGACTTACAAACTCCTTTTGCACACTCAAGATTTCGTTGACTAGGATGGCCAGTCTCGTACACTCCATCACAATAGTCTCGATAGCTTCATGGTACCTGATAGAGTCGGGCAGCTCGAAGTCCATCGCGTACTCGTTGTGAGTGATGGAGGGAATTACGCCCACGTCCGCGCTGCGAATATCAAAATGGTACCAAGGGTCGGGCAGGTGCTCGTCCTGCCTCACTGCCTGCTGGCGGGCCACGCCTTCGACGTAGTCGTGGAGCTCCCTGCGCATGCGCTCGATTGACATCGGGCCCATTTCTGGTCGCATGGCCGCGAGCACTTCGTACAGCACCTCTACCGTGCCCGGAGAGTTGGGCGGCGGGACGAAGCATGCTTGCGCAGGGTCAGGGTGCAGGCAGTCTTCGACACATTGGAGTGTCAGGTCGCAGATGCGGCGAGTCCCGGCGGCATCGGTGGTGAGCTCGCCGCCCGTGTCGATCTCATCGTCAAACCAGAATATCTGAATTTCCATTTTCGTTAGCTCATGCTCTTTCATCGAAAGGAGAGAGAGAGAGCGAGACACAAAGACTAGGGCAAGAGATTGAAGTGTGTGACTTACCCAGTACTGATACTTGGTCAACGCTAATAGCTTTTCCTTTTTGCAGCTCGAGTAAAATACACTTGCCAACACTGCGTAGTTACTCTTGACACGATGCTTCTTTTTCTTTGCTTCGGAAACATTCACCCTGCTCACTCCGATGTTACTATGCCATTCTTCTATCCACCGCGACGCTGATGAGGCCAGTCGATGAGGGAGTGGCGGGAGAGGGGGCAGGTTTCTCGGCTCAAACCACGAGTGACTTACGTCTTCAGCCATTCGTCGACCTCTACATTGATTTCATCAAGGATGTCTTGAGAATGGATATCCTTCGGCCATGCCGGCATGAGGCTCATTAGATTCACAACGTGGATCTGCCGACCAACGCATCTCCGTACAAGCCTATCGCGTTCGTATTCCCGTTGTCCCAAAACCTTCGAGGGAGAAGACTTGACGGTGGCCGTTCTTGATTGGGACGCAATAGATGGCGGAATGCCGTGCCGCGAAATGGTCACTGGGCTGCTACCAGGTGACCATTGTGGTGTATTGAGCGTAATGGTGTCTAGGACCATAATGGTCTCTTGTAAAGGCAGACGCCCACTAAAGAGATGAAAATAATACGGTTAGGCGTGTCAGGAAGCAGGACGGTGAACATGCGGAGGTAGAAACTGAGCTGTGCTAAAAGTATTGAGCGACCATTCCAAAATAATTTCTGAGCGATGAAAACCTGGCAACGGACAGATATATCGACTGAACGCTCTCGGAGACCTTTTTCTCCCTGTTGTCCGGCTCCAGCCCCGGTTCACTCCGCAGGGAACAATGTTCTTCATGACACACCCAAGTCGGTGAGCCCAGTCGTTAAGGGGCTCGTCTTAGGTGCTTCACGATCGTACTGTCCGTGAGTAAACCCCGAGTTACCTGAGTGCCTCACTAGTAAGCATCCGACGGCATCTAGCCACCGCTGCCAAGTACGTGAGAATCCACTCGTTACGTGGCTTGTTTTACACCTCCTCAGGGATCCCAAACGTTAATTCATGTTGTACCTTTTCTATTGGCAAATCTGGACCCACCAGGTCACACTATGCCCAAATTATTAGCAAAAGCAACTTAGGTGGAGAAGTCAACAATTAACGTTTGGGATCCCTGAGGAGGTGTAGGTGCTTCAAAATTGTGTCGTACGGGAGTGTTTCCCCAGGTACCTAACTGTCTTATTGATAGGCATCCGTCGGCATCTAGCTACACCTAACCCCATAGCAAAGCCGGCATAGTCGAGTACTTTGCCCGCACAAACCTCATCACAGGCCGTTGCTAATTTGTTTTCTTCCTTTTTTTTTTTCTTCTCTGGGAAAAGCCCTCAAGAAAAGAGAGGTCGTATGTGATGTAAACCCATTCTTGATGCACGGCGAGTGCTTGAGGCGGGTTCCGGAAGGGCTTCATTTGGGCGCCGCGCGCGTCTCCATCCTTTGCATGCCTGTTGCGCAACGGCCGGGTATAAATTGCGTCCCCAAGTCGGAGGGCCACTTTTATCCACTTTGTTACACAGCGGACATTTTAATTGCCTGTCAAATATCAAAGCTTGGGCTGTGCGGGCTATTCAATCTGTCCCCGGCGGTGCGTCCCAGAGAGTCCATGAGTCAGTTGATGCCCAGGGCTGGAGGTGTTCTACTGCC
The DNA here is from genome assembly GCA_039880775.1 of Diaporthe vaccinii. Lineage (NCBI taxonomy): Eukaryota > Fungi > Ascomycota > Sordariomycetes > Diaporthales > Diaporthaceae > Diaporthe > Diaporthe vaccinii. Next base: position 1,415,474 of record JBCEDN010000011.1, read on the forward strand.
TTTCGCCCCAACGGCAAAGCCGGCCAAGGACGACATGAGCCCACCATGCTGTGCTGTGACTCGTGACCTCTTTCCTGAATGGACATAGTATTTAGTATGGAGATGCCGAAAAAGTTTGCTGACTCATGCTCAAAAACTTTATTGTTTTTGCGGTGGTTTGTAATCGCGTAAATGCTCTATTGCCATAGAATGACGACCCTGCCTCGTACACATCGTACGACCGCCCCTATTAACATAATAGGGCCTCAGCGTTGTTTCACGATGGGTCTAAGATAGGCATGGCCGGTACGAGGGCGGGTTACAAACCCTCCTATGATGTACCTGTGGGCCCTACTGTGTTCGCAATGTTGTCACTCTCTAACGGTAATGCTGCGCGCACAAAGGCCATTCGGATTTAAGAAGAGAAACAAATGAAATAGGCGACGGGTGACAAGTATTTATTACATATCTCCATGAGATCTCTAACGTGGTTCGGGGTCAGGCGCAACGTTTCTGCCATATTTGCTTTCGTCTCCTGCGACATGGTCCCCTTCTCTATAACGAACAGAGAATCACTCCCAACAACAGTGGATGGAGTCACTCCTGCTTGGTGCTCTCAAATCTTGAAAGCGACAGTGGCAGATATCAAAATCTTGAACGTTCGACATGGTTCATCTTCCACGCTGGTCGTCCAACTGGAATATGACCCTGGTCTCAATAAGACTGGCCTCCCTGATCGTATATTTTTCAAGGGCGGGTTTAACCCGGAACTTATTGCCATTGCACCGTCACTTTTGGATACATACCGTCGCGAGGCCGAGTTCTACTACTACATTTCACCCATGCTGATATCATCTGGCATGAATCTCCCCAAGACTTGGTACTCGGGCATCGACAACTCGAGCGGACAAGGCATCGTTGTTCTTGAAGACCTGACGACACAGGGTTGCTCATTCGGCACCCCCATCGAAACCTGGCCCGTGGATCGAGTCTTACGCGGTGTGGAGCAGCTTGCCATCCTCCACGCAAAGACCTGGAAATGCGCTGAGGATCTCAGCTACAAGTGGCTGAGCTCCAACAATGGCGGCTTACGCGGAATCATCCGCGAGCTGACAAAACCCGGCCCTTTCAACGCCGTCGTGCCCAAGAATCTAGAGATTCTCGGCCCGGACTTCGATAAGAGCATCCTACTGGACAGCGATCGCATCGTTGTAGCTTTCAAAAAGTTGTGGGAATCGGATACATCGGGAGATCTTGATTGCTTTATCCACGGGGACCCACATATCGACAACACGTACATGACAGCGTCAGGGGAGCCGGGCTTCATCGACTGGCAAGCGGCTTCCACCGGGAACTGCTTTCACGATGTGTCTTACTTTGTCACCAGCGCTCTGACCGTGAAGGACAGGCGGACAAGCGAGGAACAAATTGTAAGGCACTACTTGAAAATGCTAAAGCATCTCGGTGGACCTCAAGTGAACTGGGAGACGGGATGGTACGAATACAGGAAGCACCTCTTCCATGGATATGTTCTCGCTCTCACGCAGCCCGGGATGCAGTCACAGGAAAACATTTGGGCGTTGGTGGGGCGGTTTATCCCTGCCATCATAGATCATTCTGTCATTGAGCTTCTAGAGTACTTATAGATAGCTTCGAAAACAAGTATCTAGGATTCCTTGTTCTTGTGACGCTTGTCTTCTTTGAATAGTGCCGTTTTGCGTGCATCACGTAACTCGCATGCACATACGAGGCTGCCCTATATTTTCGAAAGCAATACTCCGCAGCCATGCCTCGTTTTCCTGCTGGCTAAAGAACCAAAACCTATGTATAGACTCATGTCTTACAGAATGTTGAGCTACTCAACTGTTTTTGGCATGGTTGTTGGAAGAGTCGCTGATTCATTCCGTGCTTGCTGAGACGGCTTCGCAGGTTCCCACCAAAACGACGGATACCGCTTTTGAATGTTGTTTGTTATGAGTCCAACCACCACCATGAGGACCGACGAGAGGAGTACCACAGGTAGGAAGTACCACCCTAGCTTGTAAATTTTGGCGTTGACAATGGGAAGGAGAGCAGTTGCCCCCGCAGGAGGATGTGTCGTCTTTGTCACCATCATGCACACGATGGCAATAGAGGTAGCTAGAGACGCAGCCATCCAGCTCAGGCTGCTTTCGATGCCATCGTCGTTATCGTTCGCACGGCCACCTGCTCGGAAGATCGCAAGCATGATGAGGCCTACCAGCGCGCTTATAAAGTGACCTCCTATGACAGCCCGTGGTTGGGCCAAAGGTACTTCAGGTACTCCGTATATGAGAACAGCTGAGGCGCCCTAAACGTCAGTATTGTCATTAGCTATTGATATGCGCTGCACGGTCCGCCTCTATGCTCATGGACTCTGTGGAAAACGGGTTCTATGACGTTATAACAAGATAAAGACGGAACGAGACAAGTGAAACCTACATATGAAGCAACGAGCTGAGGTACACCACGCTCGACAAAGTATGAAGCATGACCGAACACAGCCTGTAGAAGTGAAAGGCCACAAAATGCACCAATAAAAGCCCAGATTAGTGAAACCCAAAGAGGCTTGGCTGGTGGCGGCTGGTTCCGCACTCTAAACCAATGAGTAATCTCTGGTGGAAGCTTAGATTGAGAGTTACGCATATTTTCGGGCTTATTCACGTAAGGGTCGGTCGCATGAGTGCGGGCCGAGTACCAACTTTGAGGTGGCAGAAGAGGAATGAAATTTGGAGAAGATGTGGATGTAAATGTCCTCGTGCTCGAAGCCTAAGCAACCAACTAGAATGTTCTTTCAACCTTTGGCAAGATTCAGTTGAGTCGGCTCTCCTCAAGTCAGAAAAGGTCATGGGTCCTGGTGTTTTATAAGCGGCAGAATCCTGGGAAAGGCTAGGATTTCGTTACGTCAAAGAATGCACTAGCTCCGGCTGTAGACCTGGATTATGGAATTGTTAGGACGCCACTCATCTTGTGAGACATGTCGAACATGTCAGACGAGGGGGTTATTTGACAGAAAGGTAGGAGCATGAGACATGTCTTTTTGTGCACCATCTGGATACTTGTGCCCGTACGGATCGGGCCCGTTTTGGCTCCTCATATCTAGCTCGTCTCATAGCAGGCCTCGCTTCCCGGGCACTTTAGGACTTTGCAATAATTTTTAGGGTGTGCGGACGTCCATAACCCCGGATGGGCTGCGACGGACATTGAAAGCCTGAAATGATGTAAGCCTCAGCCCTCAAAGTTGTAATAGTGTCCGAGCTCAAAAGAACATTTGATTCGAGTAGCGCCGGCCTCACGATGTAAGAGCATCCCCGGAATTGGAAAATATCTCGTAAATGACCGGGACAAATTGAATTCTGTGACAGCAAGATCCATTGGCCGCGATTTTATAACTTCCGAATTAGTCGTGGTTGATGAGCTTCCAAGGGATATAAAAGCGGGCTTTGCTACTGGACAAATGTCAAGACTCTAGAAATGGGAACAGACAAACTCATTCTAAAATGCCTCCATTCAAACAACTTGCAAAAATGGAGGAGCAAGACACGATTAAGTGTCTCTAAAGCGAAAGCCAATGAGGCAGAGCCTTTTCAGTCCTCAGACGTTCACAGGACGTTACTCGCCAATAGCATGCTAAGCGTTGCTTTGGGCACGAGGACTGACTCTGTTCAGCAATTTCTCGCTAGAAGCCCCGATTTCAGGAGCTTGTCAGGCCCGATGTCCAATCGTGTCGAATTCGTGTCTCACCCCCGCGTCTGCCAACCTGGATACGTTCCCTTCATGCGCCAGGAGACTGCACAAGGACCTCGTGACTAAATACGGTGGTATGACCAGTGAGATTAGAGGAATCCATAAGATGTAGTGAATAAGTTCCGGAAACCTTTGTCAAAACATTGTAACTGGCCAGAGAGTCCCAGAAGCTGGACGATTTGCACATGGTTATACTGACGTCGACGGTCATGACCAGTGGTGTGGGGACGATAGCTTCTATCGCGTATAGTTTTTCAGTCTCCATTCCCACCTACCCCGAAATCCAAAGGTTCTCCCAGGCTAACTCGGCAGAAAGGGTCATCCGACTGTTGAGGACGAGAAACATTGAGCGTGCTGCCACGCCATCGTGAAAGAAATCTGATGCCGCCACAACCCTTTCTAGCTCAGTATTCCTCACGTGGACTCTGACAACTTCACTTGTCAAGCACAATTTCTACGCATTCTTCATACCGAGATGCTATTGTTTATGAGCAGCAGACTGATCAATTGAACTAAGGCAAATCCAGACCAACGGGAATGGCCCTTGTCCCCAACACCTGGATTGTGCACCGTGTTCAGAAGTGCTTCGCGGAGTCAATTATGTTGACTGTAAATATCATCAGAGTTTCCATGGGTCTAATTGTACACTTGCTAAGCTTTCATCTCTCACCTGCAGCCTCTTTGCTATTTGCATGACAGCCTGACCTTCGATAAAACGTTCCACGTAGCTGGATCCCGTGAATGAGGCTTCTAATGATTGAAGAAAGACGCTCGAGCTGGTCGCTGTATTTCTGCCGATGTATGGGTGGTTGAAAAAGAAATATGGCTAAGCATATCACGTCTGGTATGGCCTTCCAACCTGCAGTCTGCCTAGGAAAATGTGGAGAACGTGCTCCGAGCAGCAACAGCCCTGGGGCAGCCGGCCTTGCGCTAGGTGTAAGCAAGCCTGGAAATACTGGGGATTGTTTGCCATGTTTGGCTTATGCGGTTTGCATTCTCGCTGGCAGCTCAAGACTAGGCGACGAGATCATCAGAATAGATATTTCTTATAGAAAACAACTTTGATTTAGGTAAAGCTCTGCTGAGAATACTAAACCAGCGGTGAGAAATAAATCCAACTGCAGACTTTCTCAAATTTGCTCATCCAACTTGACAGTCAGCAGTGCACTTTGCTGATATGGTACTGCTTCTAGGCTCAGTGACGTTGGGACAAGACAAATTTGGCACAACAATATCCTCAAAAACGGCTTCGTGATTGGTCGTGGCATTTTACCCACTTGCATTCAACTGGAGAGCTAAGGCAGCCCCATTTCCACCATGATCATCGGGGTGTTACTCTCTGGTGTATGCGGGGACATGACTCCCGCCTCGGCCACAATTGTAGGACCGGTTTGAAAGATGCCACCCACTGTGGCTTCAAGCTCGGATCAACGGCTCCATGAACACATTCTTTCCCCTTTGAAGTGCCTCTTTCCATTTCGCCATGTGCTTGTGAATCAGGTTCCAACTACTCGATTCTCGTTACTTCGGGAATTCGTCTGCCGTGATGTCGGAAACTAGCCCGTGGCCTCTGGCGAGACAGTCTCTGCTCCGCTGGTATCTGCCGCAAGAACTTGCTTCTCCTAGCCTTTTTGGACGTACCGAATCCCCAAGTCGTTAAACACGTCTCTTCCCTGCTACTGCCCCAAGCAGTAACACCACAGGCAAGAGCACAATTTACCCGGACACGAGTGCCGAACATAGACGTTCTGTGGTAGCGATGGTGATATATTGGAGCTTGTCAAAATGCAACGGGGCACAGTTCTAATTTTGGAATGACATCACTTCCGAAATCATCATTCAGATTCACGTCGGCGGTAGAACCTCCGATTGAATGTCAAGCTGAGGGACTGGATTTAGCCAGCCATCACATTTCTAAGGCATAGATCCAGTGATATATGAAGATCTGTCCTGACCATTACATTCCACTCGCATGTAATTCGTCGCCTTTTACCCTATCAGATGGCTTAGCGTTCTTCGAGGCCTGCTCAAGCAGGTTGGGCAAGGTCTGGAAGCAGGTGGCCGAAGTCTGATACTACTCGCGGCCTGTTCTCTGGAAAAAGTCTGAACATTTGCCGCAGATACTTTGCATGTCAACTGACCATAGAAGCATGCTTCTGGTCCTGAGGGCAGGTGCATAACTGGCCAACACTCGGCATGCACACCGTAGGTATCCGGATTGCAGCTACGTATCTGGCAGGTGGGTGGCACCGATGTCTGCGCACGTGTGAAAGTAATTAATTCTATATTGTGAAGCATTTACCCTCCCTATCACCTCTTGAACGAGAATCTATATGCGGATGGTTCATTAAATTTCAGATGAGCAAAGTGCTCTGAGGATCGCGCATCTGATTATTTTCGTCTCCTGCAACCACGCACGCCAGGGTGACCAAATCATACATCAGATCTTTGGAAATCAATTTAATCCAGGACTGCGTCCATCTATCGTTTAATGGTTTCCTGACACTGGTTCCTCATCCAAGTCGCTCTTCATCTAAAGCCCTGCGGCCCTTCTCGTGTCCTACAACCTCTGCAGCTTCTGCGGTCATCTCAGAAACTAGGAGAACCCTTGGACACGCCGCGTGACAATGTCTTGGTTGTCTGTCCTCCTCTACACCCTCTCAATACTGGGGACAGGTACGAACGCCTTTGACTGTGCACCACCCTCAGAGTCGTCTCTAATCGGATTTCATCATGTTATGTAGCTTCGGCGGCCGACAGTGTGGTTTTCAAAGACCCTGATACGGGCTTCACCTTTTCTCAGTACAATGCGCAATACCAGTATAACACCCCCAATGTCATCAGTTTCCGGACCGCTGTCCCTAATCCAGCCTCGGCTCCATATGACGTCGTTCTACAGGTGACAGCCCTGAAGAACGTGGGCTGGCTTGGTCTTGCTTGGGGTGGGACCATGCTCAACAATCCCTTGACCATGGCATGGGCGAACGGGAACTCTGTCACGGTGTCAAGTCGGTGGACGAAGTGCGTTTTCCATATTCCGTCCATGCGATCTCTCTCAACATGCTGACTGCTTCTACAGCGGCCGGTCTATGCCAACGGCGTACACCGGCGAGACGCTTCAAGTCCTCAAGACCGGGACCAAGGTCAACTCCACGCACTGGCAGGTGACGCTGAGGTGCAGCGGATGCACCACGTGGACCACCACCTCGGGCTCGTCGACGACGCTCAACCCGGGCGGCTCCAACAGGCTGGCTTATGCGTACGCCACGGCCGCTCCGTCGACGCCGACCTCCAACACATCGTCCTTTGGCGTCCATGATAACTTTGGCTACTGGAATCAGGACTTTGCCCAAGGGCAGAATGCGGATTTTCAGGCTCTAGTCTCCAAAAACAGCTAGTGATATCTTATGAGGCTTCTGTTCGCCATCGTGAATCGGTAAGAGAAATGCCTAGGGTTTTTGTGGCTTCGGAGCTAGGTCTCTTCGCATCCCGGATACCGTGTGACAGAGAGGGCTCGGGTACTTGTTACTTCCGGGAGCATGCAATATCCATGTCATATCATCCCTATTATTGTCTTGTGTGATCATATCATAATTCCAATGGCCGGATCAACATTCTACCCATTGCATAACATTATTTAATGCAGCGACGTTGTATTTAATACTCCTTGTTGTGGATGGACTGACCTTAGTCCTATCTCGAATTGTCTAAGGTTGATTTGCCTGTACTGCGTCCACACATCCGATGACAGTGTCTTTTACTGGACAGGAGTTCAGATGACCCTGGAACCCTGCTGTTAATTCCTGCCTGCTTCTGGTATACATTTGGTTGGGGGGGGGGGGTTGCAGAGAACAATGCATCGCTAGGATAAATTTCCTTCTGAAAGGTGACCTGGCTACAAGTCCAGCTGGTTTGCGCGGCGTGGACCACCTTACTTTGCAGCAGGCCAGCGCCGGACGATTTCTCGTGCAGTGTGGCGTAGACAGTATGAACTATATATTCGGCTCCAATGCAGATGTCCTGCAGCAAGAATATCTCAGCTCAGATAGTGAACGGGGTCCTCGACGTGGCTCTGATGAGCTCCATCGGTCGAAGGATCCTGTTGTTCCAAGAACGTGTTTTGAACCTCTCCCTGCGGCCAGAACTCTGTGACACCTGGCCAAAATGACCCAAATGGATATGCCTCAATCGTCGGAAAATCCGGTATATCAAATCTCTGCCCTGAAGTCCCAGGCGTTGAGTACGAGTTTATATTCCCAAGACGGTCCCAGTCCCAACCCGGACTATCTTGGTCAGCTCGGGCCGGTGCCGGTGACGACGCCATCGGCAAGTGGCTCGGTTCCGCAACAATTTCAAACTCTCCCTGTCCATGCCTCGACATATCAGTGTTAGATTGCCGGCGGGTGGCTTGTGAGACGGCATTACGAGCTTCACGTCCGTTCCAGAGCTGTCCCAGCATCCGGCTGTAACTATGGCAGATGTGCGTTTCCATAGACGGAGCTTCTTTCATGACCGCAATGAATCGAAGGACCAAGTCGGCGACTTCTTGGCGCTGAACGTCATTTTGAAAGGCTCCGACGCACTTGGCTTTGTAGAGAAAAACTATTGCATACACTCCATATCTAGCAGTTGTTTAGTAACAAGGATATCCAGACGAGATTTGGCTCGCTGATGGAACTCACAAGTAAAAACGTAACGGTAAATAACATATTACTCGCTGTGGATCGAGACCATTCATCAGACCAAGCAGCTTCTTCGCCGCGCTGATGGCCTCAAATACATACCGACCATCGGGAGAAGACGAGATTCCGCGGGAGAACAAATCGTCTAGAGGTCGCTCGCGAGTCCACTGCCGTTTTGACATCGACCGCTGAGGAGCTGTTGTTCGCGCAAGAACAGCTTGGAACGAGAAAGCGTTGACGTATAGACAAATGTACTCGTACGTCAAAAGCAGCGTGCTCTTGATTTCGTGGGATGCTCCAAGTCCAATCCATTTCGTATGCCAATTTGTCGTTGCTCCAAGAAAGTCATCCAGATAGCGAGCGTAGTCGCCATCATAAACCATGGTTAGAGTCTTTTGTGTCGATGAATAGAGTATGGCATGGGCGTTGTGCAAGATCTGTGTGAGCTCAATATTGGACTGTAAAACAGATGCATAATCTTCATCCCTGATACCTGGAACAGGCCTGAGGCTAGGAAAGTCTGCGGCAGTGAATTGCGATGACAGAGAGGGGCCACGAGACCAAAATGATTGTCCTAAGCGGGCAGAGATCTGTCGGTCCACCAGAAAGACATCTGGAGCAGCAACAATTAAATTGTGTTGTCATAGAACTTTCCGTGTCATAAGGTGTACTCACAGGTCCAAACAAGTCTCCTTCTTTCCTCTCGCTCCTCTCGCTCCTTCGACTCCCTATCATCAGCACGTCTAAAGGCGCCTCGGTCCAAGCCCAGAAGGTAATCTTGTCGTACCGCAAGGCCTACCAGAGACCAAGCCGTTCTATCTTCTCCAAACAGTCTGTTCGGAGTCTCTGAACTCGGCTGCTTGGTCTGAATGTGGGGTAGCCATTCGGACAGGAGCAACAGGCCCTCTACCGTCCGGGGAGTTTGTGTCAAGGGTTGTGCTAGAAGTATTTCGAGCAGGAGGCGTTGGGTGTGATCCCAGCAGTACCTATGTGTGAGCGAATGATGTGGTGAGTCTCGCGATGCGATGGTGAGGATGACCGTGAGCAAGAAGTAATCGGATCGCTGTAACTTCTCCACGCCTGATGGCCCTAGCATGGAAGGGGGAACAATGGGGCAGTAAGGGTGGTAGTCTTGGGCAAATCTACTCTTATCATCAGTCAGATTCTTGACCTATCTAATGGACTCGGGCGGCTGACTTGAGGAGTAACTCTGGCAAGACACTTGGGTGTAGCAGTCCTCTCTGAACTAATTCATAATTATCGAGTGCTGTTGTGGGCGGTAGACCGCAATTCCGGTGTTGGTCAACGTGGCTCACAGCGGGTATGTTTTGGAAGGACGACGACGGGCGAGGCATGGAGGTAATTGTGGGAGCTTCTGCAGCAGAACTATGCCCATGCTGACGCCGGTGATGACGCGAAGGTCTATTTGACGAGGCAACGCTCGAGCGTGCCAGGATTTGCAGCGCATCTGAAGGGTTTCTAAGCTCCATGCGCAAGCTATCGTCTGTCGTTCGCTCTTCATCTCCATCATGATCCATCTCCGAACCATAGGTAGATGGGGTAGCTTCGTCATGTTCCGATATCGAGGGCACAGCCAAGACACCACGAGCATTGCCTCGGGATCTGGTGGAACGTTGTGAGGAATGTGTTGCTCCTTGGCCTGGCCGACTTGACCGGAAGTTGCCCCCTCGTCTAGACTCAACCAGGACGCACTGGCTGCCCGAGTCGTGACATGATACACAGGGAGGCTTCTTCGGCTCGCCTATGCCATCGCTGCAAGTGACATATGAGCCACACCATTCACGATGCACCAAGGCAGGGTTTCTTACAGGTTGCACTTAGCCTTGCGCCGTCGGCACCTCAGGCATGCCCGATAAGAACGTTTACCGGTCCCGGGTGTCATACCGTCGGTAGAGGATTGTAGTATCAAGCATCGGGTAACGGCGGGGATTAGAAGGAGAGATTTCCGAACATCAACTGTTCTTGTAGAAAATTGACCCGGCAATGGTCGGCAACTCGATTTGACCCCCAATTCCTAGGTTGATATCTGGAGAAATGTGGGGTTCACGTGGGTTGTGGGGTTTGTAGACTAAATAAAAACAGTGGCAATTATAAACGTCTTAAAGCAGACTCGGAATGCCCAGATCGTATGGGGAGAACGAAACTGTTCCGGCGAGATGATACAATATCAGACAGTGGAACAAAATTTGCATCACCTGACGTCCATTCATAACCTCGTCACTCGCCCGCCCAGTGCGACCTTGAATATGGGACTGCCTTCAATTTTTGCTCAAGTTTCGAAGTAACTTGGCTTGATAGTCCGTAGATCTTTCTGGTAGTCAAATCATATTTCCCTGCTTATTGCATACAGCTTCACGCACAACAGACCTCGCTGCCCAATCAAGGAAGCCCTTGTCGAGTGTCTATGTGTTCATTTAAACCCCATGCCTGGCTGCTGTCATCGTGGACAGTAGCACGTCTCATGTCTCTCTTGTATTTGAAGGCAGATTCACCGCCTACTGCCCTGTGCATGGTACAAGTGTTGTCCCAGATAACAAGATCTCCAACATTTTCCCATTCAACCATAAGGCGGTACTTCTCTTGCGTAGCATGGTTGAAGAGCTTGTCAAAGACTTTCCTGGACGCCTCAGGTTCAAGACCCTCGATATGATGAATATGCATGGCAATGTACAGGGTCATACGACCAGACCTCTCATGCTTCTGTGCTACCCTATGACGGCCCATAAGGTATTCCGCGGGCTCAATGTTTGCGAAGTAGTCAGGAGCAGCCAGCTTCTTCGAGTGCAGAATAGAATGACAAGCGACGTAGTCATTGTCGAGGAGTTCCTTCTTGGTCTCCTCATCAAGATCGTCCCACGCCGCTCTGGTGTCGCAGAACTCAGTACTGCCACCAGTACCCGGTGGAGGCAGCTCATGGGACAAGAGGAGAGAAAGGCCAGCGCGGCGAGGATTGAAACTGGAGTCGACGTGGAACAGACTGTTGCCCCTGTTGGCTTGGCTGCGTGGACTCTTTGGATCCACTATAGTGCCATCCACCTCTATGTTGCCAACATCGAACAGTTCATCATACTTGAGGCGGTTCTTCCTGCCTGCCTTGTTGTAGGGCTTGACATCGTCCAGCTCACCGAAACTGCGGGCCAGCTCGATATGGGTCTCGTCGTTCAATTTGCTCTTTCGAATGACGACCACACCGTACTGCGGTAAATCCGTCAGTGAATACGGCCACAGAGTAATGGCTAGTATGCTTACCTTCCTCACCAACTCCTCTACCAAGCGGCAGCTCTCCTTGGTTACGCCTTCTGCAAAATCCAAGCCTTCAACCACAACACCGAAACCAGATTGTATTTCCTGGATCCGGGGAGCTGTGGCGAGCGACGTGACGGTTTCTGTGGCGTTGGCTGACATGGTGGAGGTCGGCTTGAATTGTCTTGCGCTAAATGTCCCATGCCCGGAAAGATGATTGGAAATTATTGTTCTGCGAGTGAATTGCATCTTAGATGAAGTAGAGAATGGGAATCATATACTTGTTCAGCTTTGGGTCAGAATAGGTGCACCCGGCAAACTGTAACGTTAAACCGAATGAATCATTACCATCATGTTCCGTGGCTGCGTCCCGAAGGTGGCCTGCCTGCATGGTATGCTAGAAGCCGTTACCGAACAAGACTTTCTAGGCTCGACTTGCAGCGAGATTCAACTCAAAATACCCACGTGATGGCTTCATTGTTGGGCTGACTAGGGACAGTGCGCATGGTTGTACCCACACCAACCACTTGCATGCCGTCCATTGCCGGAACCAGGGGACCGTTACCGACCGTAACCGATAGAACGGTCACCGTCCGTAGCCGCCACCTTTATCGCCTCCCTAGGTCGAGAACGGCACAAGAGTCAACAAGATTGTAGGCCTTCCTGGCTGCTGAGCAAGGCAATGACGGCCACGCATTTATAGATGTGCTCCGGGTCCGGGGACGACTGACAAGCCTAGCCTGCTTCCCAAGTTTTGATCGTCCCGGCATCTCTGCTTGAATGACTCGCTCTGGCCATATCTTCATTATGGAGAGCTCACGATCCTCTGTTTTGCCAATTCTTCCATTGACGACTCATTTTCGCATTGATATTCTCAACAAGAGAACTGGCTAATTGCACTCAGATCCCCTTTAACTTTTCATTCAATTCCAGTGTGTGATGCGCCATGGTACTTAAGCTCTGTCACCATACTCCTTCGCCTTCGACACAGCAACTTAGCTAAAACTTAAGTTCATGTAAGGTTCTAGACAGCTGTGATTCACTGGGTAGGATCAGATGGCTGTGTAACACTTCCTGAGGTTCTACGGTCCTGAGAGTGCGTTGACGGATGGTACCTGGGTGTATCCTTCCACAAAGGCAGTCAAGGCTCTCACAGTCTGAACAAATACACCATGGTAGATGCCACACGACACCTGAAGGTTAATGGATCTTGCTTCTTAAACGCCGTCATTGAGCTTCAAAGCTCCTTGTAGCCTCAGTACAGGTCCTATGACCAAGGCCTAGTGGCTCCGTGAGATCAGAGAATCTGTAAGCCAGACAGCGGATGGCACTTGCTGTGCCACACTCGTACGGCTTGCTTACTGTAGCACGCACGTTAAGCACTCTGCTTTCTCGAAGATGTCTCAACAATGTAAACCAAAATCGCCCGTGAATTATGTTCCACATTGGTGTACTATCTAAGGAATTTCTGGAATGTGGACATGTTTATCAATGAGCCCCTCTACACGACTCTCGCATTTCGTCTTCTGCTAACATCCGCTGTCCTGTCTCCCTCTGGATAACCCCAGCTGTCCTGACCCCAGGTCCCCCACAGCCGCCACCAGCGTCTACCGTAAGACTGACCCTTCCTATATGTCCAGCGGTTATTGGGCATACGACGGACGGGGGGCCGCCCATGTAAGCCTGGAGAATGATTAGCATTAGTCAAGAACTCTGAATCAAAATGAGTATATAACATATAGAACTCACATCTCCCCTTATATTTCCCTGAGCGCGGGCGGCTCGTAAATTTGCGGCAATCATGGCAGAACTTGCGCTCACCCATCCAGCCCCGCAGCCTCACGTGCAGCGGACAGGTGGTGCATGCGCAATGTGTGCATCGGGGTATCCGACATACCGCGTGGTCGGGGGGATACTTGCGACAGAGAGAAAAGTCGTGGCATTTTAGATAGGAACGCGAGCTGTACGGCTTGCTCAGGTCGATTCGCCTTTCGTAGGAGTGGTGCCGTTTGCGGTGCGCCCGGGCGTTCTGGGCAACTCCCGTCATGCCCTTCTCGCCACATGTGCACTCCAGGGCGTCTTGGGGGAGTGTCTGGTCGTATGATAACAGCCAGGGGTGTTCCGGGATCAAGGAGAGCGTTAGGGCGCGGAGGGCGTGTGACGAGAGGGAAAGGCAAACGAGGTCATTCTGTGCGCAGTGTGACAAAATTTCAAGTTGAAGTTCAGCGGGTAGTCTCATGAAGAGTGAGAATGAGAACTGTGACAGTGGCTGCGACTCCATCGCCGATGTTGCAGCGGTCCCCAGGTCGGACATGTTTGGAGCAATCAGCGATACGCTGTGAGGAGGTTGGGTTTATTGTCGCCGAGGCACGAAGCAACTTGTTACTTTCTGAGACGGTGTTGACTTTGCGGGTGTATTCGACAGTGAGAAAAGAACGTTCGCCGTCGAGATATTTAATCATCATTCTTGGCGCTGAGCATTTCAGGCATACTCTTTCTTCCTCGTTGCTGGCAGGGATACATGAGCCGCTACTGTTGGCTGCCTGCTGCTAAGCAGGGTGACCCACATTCGTTGCCTAAAACCACACGATAGGATTCAAATATTAGCCACAAACGGCATAATCCAACCGGACCAGCCAGGTCAGTTATTCTGTTTGATCATAATCTAATATTACGAGCGGAAGACCGCTCCGGCCGTTACTTGCAGTGTCCACGGCATCGCCAATTGACCTCATCATCCTTACATTGCCATCTTTTGACAAAAGATGACGCGTTTTGCTTGTCCATGTCTGACATCCAGAGACGTCGGCGTCTTGAGGTCAGGAAGGTCACTCAGAATAACACGTCTTACATGATATAACTTCGAAGACCTGGCTCTTCAAGTCCTACCAAAGCTACTCTCTTTGTCGCCCCGACACCTCAGTCCAGCCAGGCCGGGTCCAAGCTCTGCAAAAAGTCCAGCTCGACATTTACAAAGCTCCTCCACAGGTCCACCTCCCTGAGCCATGGTTTAGTCTGTATCACAAACGTGACCATCGTGCTCAACCGGAGAAGCTCCTCCTCAGACTCCGCCATAACCAGTACTGCATCGCCCCGGGACACAAAGTGTCTGCCAAGGTCCACCCCACTGTGCATGCGAGCTCTCTCGACGACGAGCTTCACCCTGCTCGACGTCGCGTGCATGGCGCTCAGCTCGCTGCCCTCGAGGTCCTTGGGCACGAACCTGAACTCCCAGCTGCGCCCGCACGAGTCCATGAACACCACGTGACCCCGGTTCCAGTAGCCGACCATCAGCGGGTAGAAGTGCGGCGCCGACCAGAGGCGGAGCAGCGAGAACTTGGCGCCCGGCTTGCTCTGTGCGAACGCCTGCGCGCTCACCAGCAGGTCCGGCCGTTCCTCCACCGGTGCCCACTCGGGCGGGTGCCGGACCGGGTTGCCGTGAGGCCGCTCGAAGCGTACGAAGAAGTCTAGCTTGCCTGGTCGGTGGGGCTCCTCCGCCGCGAACGCGTACCCGGGACACACGTCGGGGTGTGGCTGCGTGTCGGATGGCTGGATGATGCCGGCTCGGTACACTAGGGTCATCAGGTGTGAGCGGGTGGTCGCTTGGTGGGCAATGGAATGCAGGGTTGGAGGTGACTTACACTTTGCAATAATGGGCCTTACAGCCTTGCTCCACTCGAAAGGATATGAATCTATCATCGACTCGCACTCTTCCAGCTCCTCCAGCTCCTCGAAGAAGCTCTCGGGCTTCCGAGACTGACTCGTTCTCGAACGTCGATCCGGCAATTTCTGCGAGCGCGCAAAAGGGTCAAAGATCTCCGAGTTCTTGAAGTGTGAGCCCTGCTCAGAGTCGAGATACTCTCTGACCAGCTTGGTCACCTCTAGATTAGGGAAGAATAAGCCCATCGTGACGAACGCCTGCGTGACATCCTGGGCGAGATATCGGTGTGGCCAGGGTGAAAGGGGATTCTGGTCGTAGTCATCGTACCAGGCCCGCAGCTCAAGCGTATCGAGGATGTCGAGGCAGTACCAGGCCCAGGCCGCGCCATCAGTCTTGGCCGAGGAGAAATTCTGCAATCCTATGATCATGTTCATCGACTCGAAATATTTCTCGCGGGCGCTGGGTTCCAAGTCGCCCATATGGAAGGATTCTTTAAACCCATAGGATCTATCCCGTTCCATAAGCTCGAGCGACGACAGCTCCTGAAGCTCGTGTCCTTTCATCTCTAGTTTTTGAGCAAAGAAGTCCAACCGTTCCAACATATCCTCTCTCTCCTTGCCGTGTTTCCCAAAATTCCGGTTGATTTCGAAGTAGGCCTGTCTCCAAATCGGCGGTACGGAGTGTATGAAATGCTGCGCTTCAGTATCGTCGCTCGCAGAGAGTAAGGCCTTCTTCTTCCCAGCGTGGTCGTCAAATTCATCCTCGTCCGAATCTTCCATGTCCGCGCCATCGATGAGGCTGGCACCATATTTTATCATTGACTGTGTCATTAGAGAGCTTTCCATAATAACCAAAGGATTTTTGATGGGTGTGAACAGGCCTTGGTCACGTGCTCCATCGAAGAGAACCTCGTCCTCAACGACATCAGCCTCGTTGTACATGGCGTAGGGCAATGAGGAGTCCTCAGGCAAGTCATCGGGGCCTATCGTCCTCATCTCGCCACCCCTGCTCCGCTGGACTGCGTATCTTGCTGTCGGGCCGGTAACAGAATCATAGATGCTCTGTGTCTGTTCACCGGCGCGGATCTGTCGGACTCGCTTGGTATCCTCGTCCTGGGTCAGTTGTTCAAGGATATGTTTCTGGTGGAAGTACATGTCTGGGTACTCTCGGATCCTTCGAGCCCTTCGTAGCATCTTTAATTTGTTAGTATCTGGCCTTGATTCTCTGCCGAGGGCTGCTGGCTTACGTCTACCAAGTAATGGAATAGCTCCATCGGACTCTCGCCAGGCACGAAGTCCCAGATGTAGAGTTCGTAGTGAGAGTCGAAGTTGAATCGCCACTTTCGCTGGCGATCCAGCTCCAGCAACATTTTCCTATCAACCGCTTGCAGGACCTCGAACTCGTTCTTCGATGCTCGTCCAAGACCCGATTTCACCCTATGGATCCACCGTGCGTTCTCACCTTGGGGAGCGTACAGGGTCTGCCCAGTTTTGCCGTCTCGGACGAGGATTTGCAGATTGCCAGTCTGCATGATGCAATAGTCGATGAACCTATTGGTGACCGGGTCTCCGCGCTTCATATGGGCACAGATAAGGTTGCGGCATTCTTCAACATGGTGCTGCCGTCGAAGCCTTCCTTTCGAACCGATCTGGGTATACTTTGATCTTGTATCTGCTCCGAATTGGGTGTGAAATGGGATGAAGCCCTGCCGTTGGTCAACGAATCGCTCATATAGGGTTGCGAAGTGAGACGCACCATGTGAAGTAGCTGCTCGGTCAGCGCATTCTGCGACCAGGACGCCCATTTGGCGGAAGGAAAGAAATGCCACAAGACGAGAGTTTGCAGCTCATAGAACTCGTCCCAGTGTCGACAAAGCAGGACAGCCTCCTCAAAGGTGCAGTCTTTAGCCATGACAGAGAACTGCAGCCATCCATCTCGAGCCATAGCAAGTTCGCTTGCGTGATTCCATATGGTCTTACCGCAGATCGTAATCTTCATTCTCTTCCCCGCTGGCTTCTTCTCCGAATCGCCTTTGATTTTATTCGACTCTGCCGCCATGATTTTCTTGGACATTCTCGACATCAAGGCGGAGAAGAGACCCATGTCATTCATATCACCATACATCAAATTGCGCCTAAAGATCTCCTCCGTTGACAAAACCTCGAGCTCCTCCTCTGGTGGTGGAGGCTCTGGATTGTCACCACGGGCAAAGTCAGCGCAAGCATCTCTCAGCGACTGTAAGTTAGGTTGCTCGACTTTCAGGCACAAGTCTCTGAGGTCGGTGTGAGCGATTGACGGGTCGTCAATGAACTCTTCTACGCTCTTGGCTCGCAGAGCCGCTGGGAGCAGTGTGGCGTGCGATAGGAGCGTTCGGCAGAGCAGGAGAGCCTTGATCTCAGCTATGTCCGAAAGAAGTTTTTCGATGTCCTCATCTGGTAGGGGTGCCGTGCGACCATGTGTTTCCAACGGGTTTTGGATAGTTCCCACGAGCTGCGGCCCATATAGCCCGGAGTGGTCTCGCTCCACTCCCTCTCGTAAGCGCCTGCGGACCTCTTCTTGGCTCTCGATGTGACCTTTGCCAACTTCCACTTGATTACCGGAAGCCTTGGAAGTGGTCAACACGCCTGAAGACTCCGATGTTGGGGTTGCCTCAATAGCAGGCTTTTTCGCCTTCTTCTTGCCTTTTGACTTTGATTTTGACGTTGACTTTGACTTTGGCTTTGACTTCTTCGCATCGCTGGGCGTGTCTTCGACTTCGTCCACTTCGTTTTCGATTGTGACTGGGGCAGGCGCGACCTGAGTCTGAGAAGCTTGATCCTCATCTTCCTGGCTTTGCAGCTGCTGCTCATCGTGCTGCGCAGAGTTTTCTTTCGTGTCTTTGGGGTCAAACCACAAAATTGTCGGATGAGGTCCAGATACTTCTCACGCTCTTCTGCCATCATATCGTCGATAGGGTCCCACATCTCGGCTTCGCCTTCGCCTCCAGTTGCAGATGTCATGCGCTCTTTCCAGACCTGTTCGAGATAGGCATTCTGCCGAAGTTTCTCCTCCTTGTCCCTCAGGGACTTGAGTCTTGACTGCAGGTCTTTCCAATGTCTCTGGAACATGGCGGCTTCCAGCTTGACCTTCTTCTGCTCCTTTTCCCTGGTGGCTTCTTCTTCGGCCTGCGTCGCTTTTACCCACTTAAACCACTGCTCTCTCTCGTACAAAACGGTAGCTGTCCTCTGTTCGATGCGCTCAAGAGCCCTCAAAGTGCCAATATGGCGCGCTTGTAGCTTCTCCAGGTACACCTTGTGGCCGTAGTCCATCTCTAGGGAGAAGAAGTGCTTATGATGCAGCTGACGAGCAGCGATAACCTTTCCAAGCAGCACATACTGTTTGAACAAATGCGCCTTTATCTCATGCACTTCGCTTGGATCCTTTAAGTTCTTGAAGGACAAGTTCGCCGGAGGCGTGGGGGCATTCTTTACTAAGAAAGGAGGGCCCTCGGCACTCGATTTATCCAGCTCGGCATTACGTCGCTTGTAGCCCATATATAGGCCAAAGCACTACCTTGCATGAAGCCACAAAACAAATCATTGTATGCCGTCGCTTGGGCGAGGCAGCGCTCCGAGTCGGAAAGGCTTATGGCCTGCAAGTCCGGTTAGTGCCTGTGCTCAATGCGTCGCCCCGGAGGCTCACGATGGAAAACAAACCTGGCATTGCGGTTCCCCAATTTCAATCACTACGCCCATAGTTCCTGAATCTTCGAGTCAATTCGGCCAAGCTGTCTGCGTCGTGGCTGAAACTAAGGATGTCGAGAATGAAGAGTGCTTAATTACTTGTGGGTTTTAAGGTTTCCACAGCACGCGGAGACCACGCGTAACGCGTCAAGGGTTGAACCCTTGACCGACTTGCTCTTAACCCGGAGTTCTTGCGTTCAAGAGGAATGAAGGGTCGCAATCTGCGGCTCTGTTTACGTATTAAACCTGTCTAGCCTGCACCAAGTAACAGGGAATCTCGATAGAAGCAAATTCAATATAGTTTTCGGTTTTAGTGCGCAGTTGGGTACAGCCAAGGTCCGCCCACCCAGCTTCTAGGTACCGCCCACCTAGCTCTTTGCGTACGCCCACTTAGTACATTAGAAAACAGCTATACACGCTAATAAAATACAGGTATATTCCGGATTCTGACTAAGATTACCCCGTTATTAGCGACTTGAGATTTACTTCTGCCCTCTGTGCTCTTTATACACTTTGTAGCCCTCTGTCCTCTGTATACTCTGTAGCCTTCTGCCCTCTATACATTCTGTAGCCCTCTATACACTCTGTAGCCCTCTGCCCTCTGTTGCCCTCTGCTGCCCTCTATGCCCTCTGCGCCCTCTGAGGCCCTCTATATACTCTGAGGCCCTCTGTATACTCTAGGGCCCTCTGTATACTCTGGGGCCCTCTATATTTTAAGGTACTCTGAGGCGCTCTGGGCTTCTGGGGCACGGGACTTATATTTTAATAGTATCGCTTAAATAGGCAACTAGTTGTCTATAAGGATATAGCTTCCAAAAATAATAGGGCTTTTTTTATACTAACTAAGAAAGTACTTCATTTCGCTAAGAAATTGTTAAGAAAAGTCTATACTGGGTGGGCGGACCTTGGCTGAGTTGGATGTGTGGCTATATTGGCTTGTTCAAGTGGTTTTACATATCCACCAATGCACCTCTCACAATGACCGCACCTTGGCCTTGGCCACTCGGGGTCAACTTTCCTTGCTCCAAAAACACCCCCCTCGAGGAGTGTGAGCTCTTGTGGTCCTCAGAACCGTAAGTCCCTGCCTCGCATCAACTTCAGCCATGATCATCTTGGTTCTACTCTTCTGTCCAAACGGTGCAGTGGCTCGAAAGTGATGAAGACACAACCTTGGACATTGGGGTGTGGTCGCTTCTGTTCAGTTACACAGTCCAGCTGCTGTGCTGCAACACCGTCCAACTGCTCTGCTGCAACCTGCCGAGCCTGTATGGGAAACATTACGGGAATAGCGCAGCCAACGCAGGGAGCAAAAGCATCACACCAACCCGGAAATACCTCGGAGCGAAGCCAACCGCATATTGAAGCGCGTCTTCGGTTAACGAGCACCATCGAAGATGTAGCTCTATCTGATGTCCAGCCACATACTACCACAGCTCCCAGCATCCCTCATCAGCTTGAGAGCCGTCATGCGGCGGTACTTCAGCATCAAACCGTAGGTTAGACGGCCCGGGCAGCCAGCTTTCAGGCATCGGAGTTCCTGGACCTCACGGAAATTCGACTTCGTGGTACCGGGGAAGAAAGAGCACACCGCTCGTCAGAATGGTCCGAAAGCAGCTTCCACGTCACCGGACATCCCGGCCGCGAGCCTCGACGATGCCCGCAGGATCTTGAAGGAGACATTTGGACACGGCGCGTTCCGACCCGAACAGGAGACCGTGGTCTCACAAATCCTCGCAGGACGAAATGTTCTCATGCGATGGCCTCAGTACAGTGGCCGATCCACAGCTTACTTGGTCAGTCCGTCCGACGGCTAGAAACGGCCTCAAAGCTCCTCGTTTTGTATTGATGAGAATACCTAGACTGCGACGCTAGCTGAGACTGAAGGGCCGAGTCGACATGGACTGATCGTTGTCGTGTCGCGCAGCGCGGCGTATCTGATGCGTGGTCACTGAGGTTGCGAGGCATACCTGCCGCCTATCTTTCTGGACAAGGGCTAGATATGGCGTTTTACGAAGAACGGATGGACATCTCAGCTGCTGTACACAGCGAGAACCTCCGTGTGTTGTATATTCAATCTCACTTCCTCGGAGACTATACTCTTGTTTCGGCAATTCGCGAGGCACAGGAAGGGCTTCGTATCTTGGTCATTGATGAATCAACCGCGACATTATCAGTTAGGATCTCTCTACCTCCTATACACCCAGGAAGTTTTCGCTAACTCAGGAATGTGATGCTCCAGGATGAATACAGCGTTGCTGGCGGTGATGCTTTCTTCAAGGGTAGGTACAAATTAATATAGTGAGAGGCAAATAAAGCCATAAGGCTGTTAGCTAATACCAGCTGACATCGTGCTTTAGCCCTGAACAACTTCGTGGCCAAGGTCCAACCTCGAAAGTTTATCATAGTGGAGCGGAACCTTGTTGACGAGGCCGATTCCCGGAAATACATCGATGTGGGCGAAGTCTTTACCTCCTGCGTGCCTTGGCTGCCGCAGATGAAGTTTGTGCTTTGATATTCACAAGCGTGACTCCTGCTTACAATCTACTCCAGTCTCCAACTACAAATACTCGGCAAGGAGACCGATCCAGGCTACACCACAGTCAAGAAAGTTTTGAAAGGGAATCCGGTCTCTAAATTGATATACACGTCAATGAACAAGGTATAGACAACGTGAAACTCCGAGTATCTACAGAAATTGACCAGTACCAGCGACAACATGATCTGCGAGATACCTGCGACACTCAGGCTTCGATGCACAAGCTTTGATCGTAAATGAAACCACGAGGGAGATTCTGGAGGCCTTCTCAGAATCAAAACTACCGATAGTACGATGCTTGATCCGTTGTGGGATCTTCCGCTGACTTCCTGGCCAGTTGATTGCTACCAGTCGCATCTCTGCCCTTCTGGACAAGCACGGTATGTGCAAGACTCAGCCAAGCATACTTGACAGAACATCCCTTTGTTATTTGGATCCATGCTAATGGTATACGACGCAGATCTGCGACAAGTTATATTTACCAAAGTCCCTGGTGCTATAGAGAAGTTTGATCTGCTTTGTCGGGTTGCCGGGCGGGACGGTGAACCTAGTAGTTGTCTTGTGGTGTTCGATTCAAGGGAATATTTTCGAGACAGCATCGAGCTCGAGCAATCTCACCGTCTTTTTCAACAATCAGACGATTAATACAGGAACTCTTCCACAGTGGAACAATTCGACATCCTGCCGGCCCCCTTCGTTTATCTCGGATGGCCGCCAACTTTATACCCTGGACATTGACGCCATCGACCTGTCCTCTGCCTACTCGCTCCTCGAGTCCAGCCTGGGGTGTATCAAGTCGCTGGGGCGCCAGTACGCTGCCTGTGGATTCGAGGTCTTGCCTGGCCACGAGTCAGCCTTGCAGACTGATAGGACCCCTACTGAACTCGCCATTCTGAAGCATTCAGTCCAGGTGCCAGAGACAGGCCTCTTCGACTTGGATATCGTCCGAGCTGCGCACAAGGAACACTTGTCCGATTTCATGGAACTCACTGACAAGATGAACAGCCTGCAAAGAAATGGACATGTCAAGGTATATCCATGCAAATCACTATTAATCTTCCGCCTTGACCAAGTTCCTGAGCCCGGCGCGGAAACAGAGGCGATCGCAAAATGGGTCTACGAGCAGCTCCTGAAGAAGTACGAAGCCAGGAGCCAGAAAAGGCGACAGCTCCGAGACATTCTGTTGGGAAACGGCTGTATCTTAGCAGCAATGGCCAAACATTTCGGTTCACAGCTACCGGATGGCAAGGCCCGTTGCGGCCGTTGCTCGTTCTGCCTCGACGGCAGACCGGCCAAGATCCGCACCTTTTCCCCTGAAACAGTCAATCTCGACGACATCAAGGCAGTCTTGGCAGAGATTCCTGATCGGGACAGTCCGAGGTTCCTTGCGCGTGTGGCAGTCGGCGCACACTCGCCCAGGGTTAGAGGTGAAGGCCTCCATCGTCACTCATTGTTCGGGGCCATGGCTAATTGCAAATTTGGAGTAAGTCGCGGATGAAGTGATTCAAGCCAGGTGGTAAAATGGGCTTTAACTGACGAATCATTTCGAAAAGGACGTTCTGAAGGTTTTCGCAAGGGCGTGTGGCGTACCTATAGAAGAGACGTAATCGCAGGTCCATGCACTTCAACGGCTGTCAAACATTGCTCTTGACAGTAATTATATCATTGTGCCAGGCACAGATGCACCAGAGCCAGCAAGCTAGAAGTGATATAATTGAGAAGCACCGAGGGTATCTTGCGTACAACATGCTATGCGTGACAAATACAATCTGCTCCCCAACCAACATGGGCCTCGGTCAATATACAACCCGCTTGCCCGCTCTTGTCCAACCTACACAACCGGTGGGATCTGTACTCGTACCCAAATGCCTTATACATGTCTGGGGAACATTATCCAAACGCTCCATCGACCAAACACTGATGGCTGGCTATTCCACGAGGGGAGAACCCGTAAGCCCAGAGATCTCTTCAGCCTTCCGCTCCCTCTTCACAGCAACCGCATGCCTCTTCGCATGCACCTTCACATCTTCCGGGTGAAATGGGTTGTACACCGTGTCGCACAATTTGCACTCCCTCATCCCCGCGCTGCTGCCGATCGCAAGGCTCAGGGTCGTCTGGACACCATCCTTCCGCTTCGTTTGGGCCTTGCGCTTCTTGTGGGAGGTCTGTCTTTCGTAGCTGCCGCCGTGGAGGGTGAGGCGTCGCTTCGTCTTGGGGGCTGCGGCTGCTTTGTGTGGCTTGGTGGCATCGGCCTGAGTCACGTTTGCTCTCATGTCGGGCTTGGTCGTGGGCGAGGATGAAGGAGTTGCCAACTGAATACTTTCATCCGAGCTTGCTGAGGACGGAGAATGCCTCTCCAAGATCGGCATCTTGTTCACCGAGTTCTGGTCACCCTCCTGCAGACCAGCCACCGTGGCCAGCAAAGAAGGGGCCGTAGATGGCTGTCCCGTCTCCGGCATGGTTTTCTCAACAAGGCCATCGTCTTCTAGGCTCTCAAATCCATACTGGGTGGATGTTGACAGCTCTCCCTCGGCTTTATTCTTGTACACCGGGTTCTCATTCATCGATTGCTCTCCTGCGTGTGGCAAAGTCTCGTTTCTCGCGTCAAATCCGTCTGGCCGTAGTGCTGGACTGGGGATGCGCTGTGTAGGATTGGGACTTGACCCTGTTCGGTGCCTCTGAGGAGTTGCATCCTGATCAAAGTCGCCAACTGTCGCGGACTGTTGTCGGCCGATCCGTGGTGAGTCAAACCTGGTCTTGTCATTCCGCTGCTGCGACGCGACACAGTCCACGTCCTCCACTCTACATGGGCAAGCTGTGATGCAATCATGGTTGCTGATAGGAGGGTTTGATGTGTAGTGCGGTGAATTTTGGGCCGGCATGTTCAATATGTCATTGGTTTCTGGAGAAAGAGGCGCGAGATATTTCGTCGCGGGTCGCGGAGGTGGTGACTCGGCCACACGACGCTTCTTGGCTGGCCGCACAGAGGATGATGTGGGAGTGCTAGGGGACGATGCGTGGCTTGGCTGTCTCAAGGATCCCGTCAATTTGGTGCGGGAGCCCTCGGATGCAGTTCTTGTGATTTGGACGAGGCGGCTCCATGCGGATGACGGTGTTGTTGTCGTCGTCGAGGCAGAAGACGGGGATGCGTTGGCCATGACCGACGAATCCGGGTTGTGAGATCAATATGGAGTGATGGTGATTGCAGAATGCGCCTTTCTGGGATGGTGTTCCAGACACTTGGAGACAAGGATTGCTTTGGACAGTCATTAATGTTGCACTAGAAAACAGTAGAAAAGTCGGGATGGGGAACGCGTCTGCGAACTCAGGAGACGCGTCGCACTTTAGCGTGTTGACGCGTGAAAAGGGCGGCGGGCAACCGATGACATAATCTCGCGTGAACGCCGTGTCGGGTCCGAAGCAGCATGCCCGGACATCACTGGCATCGTGTCCAATTTTGAGTGCGCAGTAAATCCATACAGCATGTGCAAGTATGCCAGTTTTCAAATCGCCAAAGCAAAGGAGGTGAAAATGTTGACAAAACATCCAGGCCTGACAACTTCAAAGCAGCACAACTCGTGCCGTACCACTCACGCCCAGCCGAATACTGCGAAGCACTGGCTGCATGGCGTGTAGCAATTGCTCAGCTGTCACCAAAGGCATCATGCGCTGGAGTTTTAGCTCGTCAGGTTGTCATAGCGGTGCTTTGGGATGTCCAAGCTGAAGGTGGTGTCTCCCCAGGGTCAGAAAAGAAATAGTCCCCCGCACAATCAGTCCTCGTGTCGACTGAGGCAGCCAGAGCCATTCGAAGAGGCTCTCCGCCTCAAAGACAGCAGCACAATTACCCTCGCCAGTAAGACGAACACGTTGCAGTGGTTGAATTCTTGTATTTACCTGACCCATTTCTCTCATGTGTCTCCTTTCCGTGGCTTTCTTTGCCGTGCTCCCGATGCGCTGGAGTCCTTCTTTCCTGATGGCACTTCCTTAGCATCTGCCTCTTTGCTCACCACCCAGGTGTCCACTATCTCCTTGACCTCCTTGACCTTTGAATCTTTCTTTCTCGCCTGCCCTATGTGCCACACATATCCCGAGTATACCGCAACCTCAGCGATCGCTACGAGCAAAGTTCCCCCCATGGTCAAGAACAGCCGCGCCGGCGTGCTCCACCACCTGGCCACAATCCACAAGGTTGCAGCGCACCCAAGTATAGTGACAAGGAAGTTGATGACAAGCATGACCTGCCTGTGTACGTCGTTCATGGTTGCATCGTCGTCGCCAAGGTCTGCCTTGCCTGCCGGCCGGTTGACTTCGGCGAACTGCTGGGCGTAGTTGGGGGGTGCATCGAGGGGGGAAGGCTGTGAGACCATTCGTTGGTATTTGCGCTCTTCTTCTTCGCGGCGAAGGCGGGCCATCAAGGCTTTGTACTCGTCTGACTGGAAAGGCAATGGGATGTCAGCATGAAGTTGTTCAAGGAGGAGCGACATGACAGGAAAGGTCGTACGGGCTCGGGCTTTGCAGGAGCTGGTGGGACGTAAATCCTCGCACCCCAAAGAAGGTTCTCCAGGGTATAGCTCTGTGCATCGTGGTCCTTCAGTAGCTTCCACAGCTGGATGATCTGGCCGTGCGAGATGGGCTTGCCGATTGCTGGCTCCTGGAGTGACGGCTCCACTTCAGAAGAAGCTTGTGACTGTTGATGCAATTCTATTCCGACCTCCTTGCATCTGCTAATGGCCCCTACAATGAAGGGCGTCATCGTAAGCAGAACCATCCTGTTGTGGTGGTCGAGAGGCTCAACATGACCTTGCGTGAGATGATGCCGGTTGTCGCCGCGGGACTCGGAGTTGGAGTTGTGTTCAGACCAGAGGCAGAATCCAAGCTCAAGCTGGCAACGGTTTGGTGCTGACACTTCAGGCACTGCATGCAACCTTGCAAGGGTGGGCCGGCTAGATCCGAAGACCCATGTCGATAAGCGCAGTGACTTTTTTTTGCGGTAGCTTATTCTGGGGCTGGACTTGGAGAAGCTCGATGGACGATCCTGGGCGGGAAAAAAAGATCGAAGATTCATCATCAGATCACAAGTGACAACAGCCACAAAGCTCCAACAACCCCACCGGCGGACACGGGACGACCTCACCACGGCTACATCGATATTTCAGACGGTTGCGATCCCATTGAGTACAATAAGACAATCCAATTGGTTTGTCGCGCAGGAGAGTAGCGACTGGAAATGCCGCTCCAGCTCCGGCCGGGAGCTCCGGTCTTACGCGCCACAAGAAGGCCAACCACTCCATTATCCAGACATGTAAGATGTGCGCAAAGCATACGCAATGACGAATTGGACGTGAGGATAAGATGGCAGCAAAGAGCACTCTACCACTCTACGGACCCGAGATCCTCGGCCTTTGGCGCAGCAGTCGCCGTCGCCAAGAACGCCGTCAGTAATGCGATATCACGAGGGAAGCCCAACGACATGAGCATCGACCCTCTGAGGATTGTGGCAAAGGAGATGAAGTTTTTGACCGGAAATATCCGCAACCTTTTGGGATCAGGACACCCCTCGCTCGATCGAGTCGCGAAATATTACACCCAGGCAGAAGGGAAGCACATGCGCCCCTTGATCGTACTGCTTATGTCGCGGGCCACATATCTGTGTCCCAAGAATCCCCTACCGCCACCCAACCAGCAGAATGCCTCTCCAATACAGTCAATACCCATCGACACGTCCATATCGCCCATGTCCATCCTCCGTGACGTGAACCCATCCACTACAACACCAACGCCCACAGAGACCGACGCCACATCCGAGACAGACATCCTCCCTTCCCAGCGGCGGCTCGCAGAGATCACCGAGCTCATCCACACCGCGTCCCTCCTCCACGACGACGTCATCGACCACTCCGTCTCCCGCCGCGGCTCACCCAGCGCAAACCTCGAATTCGGCAACAAAATGGCCGTCCTAGCAGGCGACTTCCTGCTAGGCCGCGCCTCCGTCGCACTAGCGCGCCTCCGCAACGCCGAGGTAGTCGAACTGCTGGCCACTGTCATCGCGAACCTTGTGGAGGGTGAGTTCATGCAGCTCAAAAACACAGCGCAGGACGAGGCCCGGCCGAAGTGGAGCGAGGACACCTTGGGCTACTACCTCAACAAGACGTACCTGAAGACGGCGTCCCTGATAAGCAAGAGCTGTCGCGCCTCGGCCCTCCTTGGTGGTGCAAGCGCCGAGACGGTGGAGGCGGCGTATGCTTACGGCAAGAACCTGGGGCTGGCGTTCCAATTGGTTGACGACATGCTGGACTACACCTTGTCTGCCGCGGACCTGGGCAAGCCGGCAGGTGCGGATCTCGAGCTCGGCCTAGCGACTGCGCCATTACTCTTCGCGTGGAAGACGAGGCCAGAGCTGGGAGAGCTGGTAGGGAGGAAGTTTGCCGGTGAAGGCGATGTTTTGAGGGTGAGTAGATCGATGCTGCCCACCTGGAGCGCTGAAGGCCGTCCGCACACAAAGAGTTACTGACATTTGCAAAAAGGCGCGACAACTCGTCCTCGAAACAGACGGTATCAACCAGACACGGGCGTTGGCGGAGGACTACGCTGAGAAGGCCATCCAGAGCATCAGCGATTTCCCCGACAGCGAGGCCAAGGATGGGTTGGTGGAGATGGCTGTGAAGACCATCAAGAGGCGGAAGTAGACGAAAGAGATGGAAACCATGAGATGAAACATCACAACACAACAATACTGACAAGCACGTCAAACATCAAAAAAGGAAATAGAGAAAACAAAAGATGGGGCTTTGGCCCCCAGTGTACAATGTCGCTACTGTACCATTATGGTACCATTTAGACTCCCCTCCGATACATGCTGCACCGACTGGCGATTCTGGAAGAAGCATGGAGGCGCATGTCCGGCACGGGTAGACGGTGAAGGACCGAGAGGAAGTGTATCATCACGCATCTATATGAGGAGCTTGTGGACATCCAGAGCATACATAGACTTGTACATTCCTGCTCAACAATGATCACATCACCCCTTCGATTTTGAAGTTTGGGTATCTCGGCATAGTCCACCTCAGGCGAAAGCAGGTCGCCTGCTTACTGCAGTGACCGCATGCTTGAGCCACAGCAAGGAATTACCAACAGCCGATGCACTGGTGGATTGTCGACCCCTGAATTCTCCCACCCCACCCTTGTTAGCCAGGCTTGACTGCTCGCCTGACATTGATACTCCAACAGCCTATGTCGAGCATTTCTCTCAGGATGGCAGAGTCTATTGTCCTTGTTGAGCCTTCGGTCCCAAGTGAACAACCAACGTCCGGCCAGACAACATTCGCGGAGTGTATTTGAGCAAGTCAGACCGAAGAGGCGAGTTTGGCAGCTTTCGTCCCAAATAGGTCTTTCAGTCGATAGACATCAATGTATTGGCGGGATTATAATCAGACGATACATCGGACATACCAGGTGAATCAGTGAAATTCTGGCGACATATCACTGACATGAGTGATTCACACGCTCAGGCACGTCAGCGACTTGCGATGGTCGCTTTCTACAATGTGGGAGGTTATCGAATTCAAACAAGCCAATGACAGAGAGCAGGCCAGTCTCGTGTCACTGATATCTGTGGTGCGAAAACCACTGAAGGTTCTGGTGCAGCTGCGTAGGGTACCCAATCGCCTCGAAGGGGGCGGTCGCCTTTCATACTCCTACTACACAGACTCGCAGATACGTGGAGATGCTGTTGCCCATGCTGCACTTCCATCGCCAATATCATCAAGACAAATTTGGTGCTGAGTGACTTTAGAAAGGATTCAGTACATGTATCCGGATAAGACTTCATCCCGCCTCGATCGACATCACTTCAGCAAGTCACTCGGCAGCATTCCGAAGCCTACCAGTGGATATTCGTCGGTAAAATCATCGTCGAAATGCTCTGCAAGCTTACATATGACTCGGAACCCAGATGTGATGATTCAAATCGGCGAAGAACATCCGACACTGCCACTTATACCTCGTGAAGGCTGACGGAGGCTTACGACTGACACCTTGAAGGCCGCAACACTTTTGTTTGTCTGCATACCTAGGTAGTGTGTTTCTTGTTGTGACGCAGTCCATATGGAGGCAAGCTTAGTGCGCCTGACAATATGCTATGTCTATCTAGTTTAGGGTCATAAACTGGTCTGCAATCCTCACCGAGTTCCAAAAAGGGGCCTGTCCCAACCCCTTCTGTCGGTCCTCAATCAGACAGGAAAAGCCTCACTAGCCTTGCCGTATCCGCATGGTTTCATGCAAGTGACCAAAAAGGAGTGGGTACCTCCTGAGATACGCGTGTTGCGAGCTGGGATTTGCTGGAACTCAGAAGCCAAGGCTGCCATGCGGATTTAGCAAATGGCCAAAGCTTACTGTCGGAGTTGCAACGCTCTAGGGCTGAGGAACATTCTACGCCGAATTCCAAAATTTTGGGATTAGATACTTAGGAACAGTCGTATACTTTACGCGGCAGCAGCCTAGTACAACTGAGCCCCAGGTCTTGTAGTCAGTTGAGGAGAGATGCTTGGTTACAGGCCGGTCTGTCTGTTGAGTACAGTACGTGAGGGGCTTGGGCTTGAGCTTGGCGAGTTCTAAATCCGAGTGGGCCCAGCGCCGTAAGGAGGCTATGCTCAGCATACAACACAAATCCAGTGGGGACATTAATTTGAGGGGCTATGCAGCCTGAGAATAACCATATTTCAGTGTCGATCAATGGAATTTGCACGCTGCCGGGCTTGGCTATCCCTGAGTTGGCCTGATGGCCTTCAGACACTCACTCGAGGAGTTGTATATAACCAGGGCTGGTCCGAATGCGAATGCGAATTCTGATTCAAAGTACATCACACTACGACACCAAGCTCTCCAATCCTTCTCAGTCCTTACCGTCATGCCCTTCGCCGCTAAGAAGTTCGTGGTTGCTGCCGCTACTGTGCAGGCTGTGCTGGCTTCCGCACTCCCTCTGAACGAAGAGCCCAAGACTCAGTGCTCCAACCCTCGAATCAGAAAAGAATGGTAAAAATGACCATTTCCATTGCATATCAGTAACAAATCATATTGACATCCTTCTTGGCGCACACTGAGTACGTCTGAGCAAGATGACTATATCAGTGCAATCCAATGTCTGAAAGCTGCACCCTCCAAGGGCAAAGACTTCTTTGACACCCTCGAAAGCCGTTATGACGACTTCTTTGCTTCGCATATTAACGCCACTCGAGGTCCGTTATGAATCAATGCACTTTTTATTCAGCCTGAAGTCTTACGAGTGACCAGGGGGGCAGGATGCACCATCTCTGGTAGACGTTGACGAAACTGCCAGTTAGTGACCTTTTTACCCCTATCACAGCCCTCCTCAGCCTACAAATACTTAGACCTGTGACCTGTTTCAGCAAACACCACGGGCCCACCGATTTCCGTATACGGTGTCCACGGCGTCGGCGTCTTTCTTCCGTGGCACCGCTACGCCATATGGACCTTTGAGAATGTCCTGCGCTCTGAGTGTAACTACACCGGTACACAGCCGTACTGGGACTGGACGCTCGACAGCCCTGCATCAAATGGCTCGCTGCTGGCCTCCCCCCTCTTGAAGTCGTTCGGGGGCGACGGATCGGCATCGACCAATTGTGTGGAGACTGGCCCCTTCACCGGGAACGAGTCTCTCAATATCGGACCCCTGGAGTCGATGAGCAGGAACCCGAGGTGCTTGACGAGAGAGCTTTGGACGAGTACACTTTCAACTCCAGCTCCGCGTGGAGTGATGTCTTCCCACCTGCAATGAGCGCCAAAAGCCACATCCAATTCCAGGCCTTCATCGATGCGCTCGACTTTATTAGTCCAGAGGACCGTATCAGTTCGGACGCTGTTGTCGGCGCTCATACCCTTGGACATGCAGTTATTGGAGGTGATGTGAGTGACATTATTTACCCAGCCAGCACGGAAGAAGATATCGAGCTAATACTGCGTCACAGTTCATGGACGTGTATTCCTCTCCGAACGATCCCCTGTTTTGGGTGCACCACACGCTGCTCGATTACATATGGACCCTGTGGCAGAAGGCCGACAGGTCTCGTCTCGCCGACATTGGCGGCGCGAGGACTACTGTAGGATCCGGCCCCGGTGGCGACCAAGTCGAGACCACCACGCTCGACACCCCTGTTTGGATGAGCTTCTTGAACGACGACGTCGCGGTCAGAGATGTCATGGATACTGTGAATGGAGACAACCAGGGTGTTCTCTGCTACGAGTATGAGGATTCTCCTTCTCTAGCAGGCAAGCCCGGACTTCAATAACCGAGACGGAAAAATGAGCTGCATATGAATCGGCAACAACTTGACGGCCTCCGTAAACTCTGAGCGGTTGCAATCATTTGCAATGCCGTCTGGGGAAGCTCGAGCAATTTATGATGTGCAGCATAGATTGGGCCGCGTAAATATGGAGTGCCGTTATTTCACTTATGCGGTGCTGGTGAGGAAAACACGACAGAAACAGAGTTCACTTATGTATATACTGTTCATCAAAGCATGAGGACACAACGGTCTGTTCTCCTTCAGCCCCAGATGTCGAGAAGTGGTACACAGACAAATACGAATATGTTTCGAAGCTCGATGCTACTGACTTTCTTAGAGATTTTTATTTCTTCCCACTGCAAAGGTCACCTCGGCCTGCGGCCAAGTATAGTATTAACCTTGAACTGAGCAAGCGGGAGCAGTGACTAGCAAGCAGCAGGGAATCATGCGGCTATGCCCCAGGTGAATCACCAAAAAGGTGACCGGGGTGGTTGCTTGGCAAGCAACCTGCCTCTCAGGCAGACCCTTGTTTCTTGGACGCATGTTTGTTCCAATCGCATTCCAGGTTTTGTCATGCCTCGGAACTTTCCCAAAGTACTCTGAACATGTTCGTCCCGACTCTGTCCTCGGCCTACATTAGAGGCATGGAAACTCGAAAGCTCAGGTGAAAGCCAGCCCCCCGTCGTGGCATTGACCTCGGCACATCTACATGTTGTCTGGACGGGATGTTTCGCATTTATGATACATACTATTCCGTCGAATCGGATCCAAGGGCAGATGGTCTTGATTTACGGATGACGGCGATGCCCCGTCCGACGTAGCCCAATGCCCAAGTTAGACCTGTCGCTGCTGGAATATATAACAACCTCGGAAACATCTCAACTCATTCCACTGGGAGTGCCACATTGTAACCTTGAGTCAGATCGAAGAGAATCCGTTCTTTCCACCAAAATGAAGTTGACCGTCCTATTCGCCGGGCTTGTCTCGGCCCAAATACCTGCATTTGCTCCTCCAGGGCCTGATGATGGTAAGTGTCTGCCTGAAGCGACCGAGGAGCAACAGACGCAATACTCACGCTCCTGTAGTCCGAGGACCTTGCCCAGGCTTGAACATGTTGGCCAACCACGGTCTTCTCCCACGAAGTGGAAAGAATATCACACAGGCCGATCTCGTCACCGCGATGCGACAGGGGATGAATCAAGACGAAAGCCTCTCTGTCCTGCTCTTCCGGGCAGCGGTGCAGACGAACCCGACCAAAGACAATACCACTTTTTCCTTGCCTGACCTCGGCCGTCACAATATCCTGGAGCATGATGCTAGCTTGAGGCGAGTACCTGTGTGTGCCGTGATTGTGTGTTTGCTAACTTTGAACAGCCGTCAAGACGCCTTCTTCGGCGACCCAATTCCCTTCAACCAGACAATCTTCGACGAGACCCTGGCTCAGTGGACGGAAGACACCATCAACGTGAACACATCCGCCAGAGGCCGGGCGGCTCGCATCCGTACATCCAACGCGACGAACCCCGAGTTCAGCCTCTCTCGGCTCGCTCAAGCCTTCACCACCGGCGAGTCCGTGGCGTTCATCATGGTCTTCGGGGACGTGCAGACCGGTGTCGCGCCCAAGGCTCCTGTGCAGTTCTTCTTTGGTAAGTCCCAGCCGGCGATTCTGCACCCTTCAATCCCATGGCGATGGGATGGAATGTTAACACGTGCTCTCCAGAGAACGAGCAATTCCCTCCCGGCTACACACCGCCGGCGAATGTGGTGACCAGTACAAATCTGCAGGACCTCTCCCAGAGACTTGGCCAAGCCCTTGTAGCGGAAGGCATCGATATTAGCAATCTTACTGGGCCAAGACGGCGGGATGTACATGGAAGCTTGTGGTAGAAATCAATGTGCTTCCTTGAAGTGTTGTCCATAGATGATCCATGTCATTGTCGCCGATGAGATGATTCAGGTATAAACCTAGCCAACTTTCCAAAAACATCATTAAGCCCTGGAGTGTTGAGGTTTCGCGTTGCGTAAGCTCTGGGAATTAACCCTGCGGGACTTCGGTCACGTCCGAAACTTTCACAGACGGCTTCCATTATTGCTCAGTGTCCAATATGGTAGCATCAATATTTGATGACTTCGGCCTCTAGACCTCGAAACACAACATAAAGCGAATCAACACTCAATTTTGCGAGATTCATGGATATCTGGTGAGGTTCCGGAAGTAAGGCTGATACTATACAACGTAGATACTGGTGTAATTTACCATGAGTGAGTCTGGTACCCGTTGTGACTGGAAAGCCTGGGATTTGTGATGATGGAGCTTAGTCACGATTTTGGTCACAACCGTGTGTAGAGATGATGATACGCTTCTGTCGTGAGGTTGTTGCTTGGTGACTCAGGCAACTAAGCATGTCACACATTCGCTGTGATTGGAAGCACCAGCCTAGTCAGTCGTTCGGGAAAAACAAACGCTTTTGATATTTTGTGGACAAATTGGCAGCACTGATCTAAGCTTTGACAACCGCCACCTGACTTCTCACAGGCACATTCTCCTTGCGCCCAGGCTCCGGGAAGCCCTCCACGTTGACGCCATTCCTGAACAGCAGGCAGTGGGTCGAGCCACCAAAGTGGAACATGCCAGTCTGTTCACCCTTCTTGATGTGCTGGCCCTCCTTGACCGTGATCTCACAGGTGCTGACCTCATCCATACCAATGCCAATGAACGCCATCAGCCCAATCGCGGGGTTGTCAGCCTCGATGAAGATAACCGCCCTCGCCGCCAACGCGGATAGATACCCCTGCGCAGCCGAGATACCCTGCTTGATCTGGGCCTGCTCATCGGCGCTGTTTATGTCGCCACCGGCGTACAGTGGCTCGCTGAAGTATGTCCCGTCAACGAGATATGCCTTCTTGACCGTTCCCGAGACGGGAGAGTGCCACCTGTGATACGAGAGGGCGGAGAGGAAGGCTTGGTACACCGTGCCGTTCTTGAACTGGCTAGATAGGGGATCATTGGCCAGCATGTCAGCGATGGAGTAGGGCTGGCCCTTGATCCAGAACTTGTCGCGGAGCTTGACATCTCGTTCCACTGCGTAGGGCCGCGACTCGCAGCAGTTTGCGATGACATTATCGTCGTCGGGGGAGGCCACCGGGCGGGCGTTCTCTTGCAGCTTGCGGGTGAAGAAGTCATCCCAGGAGGTGAAGCCGTACTTGTCCTTGCTCGGGTCGCAGACATACATGTCTTCAAACTTGTGATTGGTTTTCAGAGGCGCGTTGGCAACCTGCATGAGGTCCTTTCTGCCGTGTTCTCCGAACCAGCCGAGGCGGTGGTCGCCCAGCACTCCGGCAGACTCGGGAGTCTGAAGGCGAGATCAGTACGATGGGGTCTCGGTCAGGAGAAGTAGCATCATCAACCTACCTTGAGGAACTTGCCCCATTCATTCAGCACCTTCTTCAGCATCTTGTTCACCTCAGTATCCAAGAAAGCGGCGTGGCCACTGGGGGTCGCCATGACATAGTCGAAGATAGCACACATCGGGACGCCGACCATGCCCACGCTCTCAGCAGCGTCCGTCCACTCCGGAGCACGAGAGAAGACGTGGTTCAGGACGGCAAGCATGTGGCCATAGTCCCTGATGGCCTTGTGGCCTGTGGGGTCCTTGTTGTAAGGCCTCTTCATGGGAACCTCATCCCACATCTGCGTGAAAAGCATGCGGATGCGAGGGTTGGTCTCAATGAAGGTCTTGAACTCCTGCAGCACCGGGATGAGCTCCTTAGGGTTGTTGTCGACATGCTCGACCTGCTTGTTCAGCCATTCCTTGTGGACACGGCTGTCTGCAGGCAACCACGCGCCGGGTCTGAGGAAGGTCAGCAGTCGAGTCCATGAGATGGTGAATGGGAGGGGAGAGAAGGGCTGACTTGTGGACCTTGTGGGCATCTGGAATTTGATGTTCGTCTCCGTGCTGCAAAACCATGGTTGCGGCGGTGGCGTGTGGTTGAAAAGCTATGGAAGACGAGGGACGTCAAAATGTTGGCCGTTTCTTCGTCAACAGTCCGAGTCGATTGCGAGAGGTAGATGAGGATCCTATGTTGAGGTTAAAAAGCACAAATGCCAAGCCATCTGGGCTTAAATAGGTCGATTCGTCCGGAGATGCGACGGGCGGGTGGGGTCGACGGTTCGTAGCACCAGGAACACATGTTCCCGGCCTGCGGGCGCCCTCTAGGTTAGCTGTGCATTGACCGGTGACGAGGAAAGAGCATTGAACTGGCCCGACGTTGCCATGATGTCAGGCACCACGTCATTTTCCCCTAGTCGTCGGGCCGCCCTCACCAATCAACCAACTTTAGGAGGAAAGTCGTAGTCAGCGAAACAGCTAGGTGCCAGCTAATTGCAACTCAAACTTGGGAACCAGGACTGAAGACTATCTCGATGCCGTCCCATGGAGGTCACATCGAAGCAGTCCGACTGCCGATACAGTGTTCGAGATCCACCCGATTTCATCTTGGCAAATGCATCTCAACGGCCTGGCCCGGCTTGGCAACTTTCTGAGGGGCATACGAAATGTTGCTCTGCATTTTGCCGGAAAGAACTGGACTACCACCTCCGATTTCCATTATTGTGTACCGTGCGTGATCACAATCTGTATATTGCTATGTCGACTGGAGGTTTTTCGCAGAGACTCCCATCGACTTCAGGCGACACACCCAACCTGTCCTGGAGCTGGTCACCGCGCGATGTCTGTTCTTGTCCCAGTAAACTGGGATGAGCCATAACGACCGTCTCCACTCGGGCCAGCCGCAGCGGAGCTTGTACCTACGTCATGGCCCAGTTCATGCCTCAAGCTACACGGAGGCCGTCTTGTTCGGCCCCAGCGTCGAATCTTTTGACAAAATACCAGGTGGAGGAGTCAACAGGTAGCTGCAGCAGTCGACTCACATCACAATGGGTGAGAAGCCAACAGCAGAGCATCCACGCTACGTCTTCTTCTTCACAGGCGCCACGGCATGCGGCAAGTCGACCATCGCGAAGCATGTGGCCGACAACTTGAAGCTGACCTTCCTCGAGGGCGACGACGTACGACACAAGAGCTTGCATCCCATCTCTATATCTCAAGAACCCCAGCTAATTGCGCCCTAGTAGTTCCACCCCAAGGCCAATGTCGTAAAGATGCACCACGGCGAGGCTCTCACCGACGAGGACCGCCAGGGCTGGCTCGAGGCCCTCCGCGACCACGAGACAGTGCACCCCCCGGGAGCGACTTCGCGGCACCTCGTCATGACGTGCTCGGCGCTGAAGCGCCACTACCGCGACATCCTGCGCGAGGGCTCAGAGCAGGCGCGGAACCTGCGAGTCCGCTTCGTCTACCTTGACGCCCCCGAGGAGGTCCTCACGAGGCGGGCCGCGGCCCGCCAGGGGCACTTCGCCGGGAGCAATCTTGTGCACTCCCAGTTCGAGAGCCTGGAGCCGTCCGAGGTGGATGAGTGCGATGTGTTCACCGTCAATGTTGACCGGCCTGTTGCGGATGTTGAGGCGGATGCGCTGAAGCATGTGAGGGATGTTCTGGCCGCTTGACTCTGGAAATTGCAAACTGCATGGTGTACAGCAGTACATGGAATCTTCGTGATAGGGTCCACTGCGCTACTGGCCAAAAAAGGCGAACACGGGCAGAAGCCTGAGAGTGAACAATGGTCTATAGGCAAACCAGAGGAGAGAGCGAGTCACCACAATCTTGCTGTCGGATCGTTGTACCTCTATTAATGATGACGCTGTTTGCAGACGATTCAGGAGAGGACTTGCATCACGAACTTGCACGCCACCTTTTGTGACAGGCATTATCAAGTGGTTGACCACTGGATCTATCTGGACCATTCGAGCGTGATACGTACTTGATTAGGCACTCGGGTAATCATTCCCCAGTCAAGTCAATGACTTCCTCTGTTCGCTGCCTGGTAGATGCAGGCTGATCCGAGCTCTCACCTGCAGCCCTCTTGGTCGACACAGGGGCAGCAGCGACAGTAGGAGGCCTGGTCTCCAACATGATCATTGACTTGTAAGTTTCGTCGCCAAGGAGCCTCTGCACAACCGGCTGCCGGAACGGTAAGAGCCTTTGCTCATATTGCCGCACCTGATCATCGAACTTCTTCATATCTTCCTTGAACTCAGAGTCCCTGCTGATCTTGGTCACGACCAGTGTCTGGCAGCCTCCCTGCCCCCTTGTCGTGTCTGTTGCGCACCTGTAGTGCTGGCTGGGAAGCACACTCTCGAGGTGCGACCGGATCTTTTTGGCATGAGTGAAGCGACCTTGTTTCTGGCCGGGTGCGAGTATGAAACCCTGCATGAGTGCGCATTGATAGCAGGTACCGTGGATCTTGTCACGGGAAGGGTTGTGCCCGTAGCAGAAACGTGGTTTGTGGCTCCACCCAAGTGGGCGTTGCGGGGGGTTCTTTGGCTGGTCCGGCAGAATGTACCTCGTGAAGAGCAATAGGAACAAGTCCCTGACGAAAGGAGGCGGATCCAAGAGTTGATGCTTTTGCAAGATAATGACCAAAGAGACGAGGAACTCTTCTGCTGGTGCACGGACCGTCATCGATGGGGCACCATAAGGCCATGGTACCTGGGTATTGTGTCCCGGGCCTTTCGGTGGCAGTCGGCTGATTGCCTCCGATAGATTCTTATGACTATTTCTGAGCAGGGTCATGCCCTGCTCCTCCAGAAGGAACATGAAGCAGCTTGCAAGCAAGTTTTCAAATCCAGCTACATTGCTCACGGTACGATCGGTACTGGTTGACGCCCCGCGGAGGTAAATCGAGCTCTGCGGTGGGTGTTGCGTTTTAGGCTCAAGATCATCAACTTCGAGGTTCAGCTTTGGGAGCGTGGCATCGAGCAGACGTCGTGCCAGAGACTCGGGGTTATTGAGCGCAAAGTGGCCGTTTTCGGCGCAGAGGCGCTTAAAAAGTGCATAGAGGAGCTGCTTCTCGGCACGTTGGCTCAGCTTTGGAAGAAGTCTGATGGGCTTGTGTCAGTCCTCTGTGCTGTGGGTTAAGTTTTTCAGCCATGGTAGAACTCACCGAGTGTAAACCCACTCGTCGTCGGTCGAATGTGATTGGATAAGGGACAAGATGAAAGGGAGATCATGGTTCGTCAAGATTTCTTTAGTATCAAACTTGGAAGTTTCGACAGAAGACCGCCAACATCTGAAAGACCGTTTTACTTCTTCGTTCTTTAGTTGCTTTCCGACATCCTCAAGTGCTGCATTGAGCGACGTTAGATTATCAAGGCTCTGAACAAGCTCGCCGAGGCTATATACCGACACGCGATGTTAGCTAGAAACAAATCATGTAAAAGGCTGCGCGACTCGACTGGATTCCCATCAAACTTACCACTCGTTCCAGTCTTGATCCGTAGGATGCGAGAAAAACTCATTAGCAAATTCAGCAACTGCATAAGAGATTTCTGCAGTGGGAGATCGAGTTGAGGCGTTCATGAGTGATTGGTAGGAGAAATGATGGCGAGTGCTGCCTAGAGCCTCCCTCAAGGCTTTCCGCATAGCCTTGTTGTAGAGTGCCTGGCAAGACCAAAGTCGGGATGCTCTGAACACCATGATAAGCAGACGTCCTTCCCTGATTGGGGATCCGAAGCTGTTTAAAAGGCTGTCAAGGAAGCTGACTGCCTCACGCCTCGTGGGAAAATGGTTTGGTGATGCAGCGGTAGAGTCCAACACCATTCGGAACAAATTGGCGGCAGAACAATGCGACGACTTAGCAAGGCCAATAAGACCACCGCTGGGGACGATCAACAAAGCCTACTGGTGTGTCAGTAGCCGCGATAGTATCTTCTTGGCACCTCGGACCCTTGCGAAACTTCCAAAAGCACTCACAGAATCATGGTATCGATATTGCGACGGCATGCTCTCATTGCCAGTGAATTCACCTTCATCCTCACTGTCTGCTGTTCTGTTCTTGTAAGGGTCTGGGCCGAGAATTTCGCTCATGTCCACATCAACAGATCCTGTAATATAGCTTCCGTCAAGGCTCTTGATGTGGTCCAGTTCGAGACTGTCCTCATCGTTGCCACCATAGTAATCGTCTTCGCAGCCCTCAGTCCTGGTCATGATGGCGAGGAGGATATAAAATCCTGCCTCCTGACAAGCTTGCTTCAAACATCGAATGAGCTGTGCATCGCGCCCCTTCATGTTCTGCATCGAGAGAGATGATTCCGAGTATTTATGGCTCAACCTGTAGATGTCCCTTGTCTTCGACTGCAACGTGGATGCCCACTTTTGCAGAAGTGCTTGCAGCTGGGCTTGCTGCTCTATGAACACGCCGGCCGATGGAGGAGAGCCGCGTTGCTGGAGGAGGTTGTAAGTGATGACAAGGCGATATCCAGATGAAAGCGGTTTGATCTCGTGCGTCACATCAGAGTACCAAGCGAGGGCCGTAAGGTCGAAGGAAGAAAAGTTTGAGGTTGCAAAAACATGGCGCCTGTTGCTGTGGGACAGGTGAACTTGGCCATCCTCGTGCTTCGAAGGAAGCGCAATCACGAGTGTGCCAATCATCCCCGGTGCCTTCTCAGAATCTTTGTGAGGCCTGAAGAACGAGCCCTCTTCGTAGAGTAACAGTTTCCAAGGCACCGCTCGAGTGCCTTTCGGCCTGGGAGAGCATTAGCTATGTTTTAGTGACGTAATACGAGGCTCGGAACTGATTTCTGATGCCAGGGACGTACATTCCAAGTTTCTCCACAGCTTCCTGAAGGACGGTGTCGAGGAAAGCTGGCCAGGCTGGATTGGAGCAGCGAAAGAGGCTGGCGTCAAGTTGCCAAGTCTTCCTTACAGACTCGTCGACAACTGTGTCGTCACCGCGTCCAAACGGAGCCTGTTCACACTTGCTCTTAATCGTGTCCGCGTCGCGGGTCACCAGAGGGAGTGGTACGAGTGAGCCCGCAACTTCGAGGCCCGGATTTATGTGATGAGAGTATCGCGTCATGCAAGCGAAATCACCAAAGGTCTTGATCTCGCTAAGCCTGTTGAAAAACTCTTGCTTCCACGTCTTGAAACCCATCTTCTGAGGGCTTTGAGCGTCGACATCCCCGGGCCCAGATGTTGGTGTGCACCCGTCGTCGCTGCCGGATGCACTGGATCCCGCCTCCGTGTCCGACTCCCATGACGCCATGCTGAGGCGGACCAGATGGAGCGGACGGAGCGCAAGGGGGTTCAAAGAATCAAATAGAAGCTGTTGCTAACAAGAGCAGTTGTTTTGCAAGACTATGTCTGGCGGCACGCTTACACAAGCATTTGGTGCAGTGAGCTCGAAGGTGGGATTTCTACCGTGAGGTTAAAGTTTGTGAAGGGCGAGTCGCGACGCGTTCAAACGCGGTTAGTCCCCTGACGTGGGGAACGCCCCTGCCGATCTACACGATACACTTTCTGGGGAAGCCACGCTTCATAGTTTAATCGCCTGGTATGAAAATGCTCCATAGATTAAATGCAAATAACTAGAAGACGTGATATATTATAGGGAAGACTATAGAATGCCAGGCCGTATTGCTTGTTGTGCCGAGAATTATGGGCGTCAGGCATTCACAACATAATTACTAGGACCTGAATGCACCAGCAACGGTTGAGGTCCACTTGCACTGCAGTGGAGAAAACCCCGGAAGCTACCGAAACTTAGAACCGAAAATACAGTGGTTCGTTCCATCCACTGCCCTGTACTACAGGTCGCAATCACTTTCGCCCTCCTCGCATGAAGAAATGCAAATTCGGGCTTTTCTTGCTCTCCTTACCTTTCCATCGCGTCTAGTCGGCAAGCTTATCTCCCGTCTCTTTGATCTCAATTGTATTATTGTGGTCTACGAATTAGTTGCGCCCAATCTCTTTCACAACTGCTTTGTCCCTCCTCATTTGTTTGACACCTTTATCATTGCAGTACCTTCACACGATCCCACAATATTGTTCCTCTGGACCAGTCATAATGCAAAAGTTCGTCTAAAATTGAAAATTCAACGATAAACCTGCTAAAGGCAAATAATGGGAATTACCACATGGTCAATGACAGAAGCGGAGGGCGAATCCGGTCTAGTATCGGTAACAGTATCTTCAAAGAATCATATCCGGCTACATATAAGTAAAATGGCGTCCAACGTACGCCATCTATTGTGTTCAAACGGCTCATAGCACAGCGAGCTAGCGAACAAGACAACGTCCTAATTACATCGCCATCTTCCTCAAAATGACTCAAAGACCCCACTGGGAACAAGCATGGAGCAACGCTAGTACGTGGAAGGACTTGCTGGACTTGAATCGGCTTTACCTCAAGGGTGATATAAATATGTCCGCGAACTGCAATCACCGTATCGATCATGAAACTGATCTGATAAAGCCTGGCCTGCTGCGACTCACAGACTACGGCCTTCTCACTACCTCGTCACAGCCCGAGATATGGGCCGGTGAGCCCAAGTACGTCAGTCCGGAACATATTAATCGGGAATTTGGAAGGGACTCTAGGCCGCTGCCCAGGGATCAGCTTGAATACCTCCAAGGGCAGTTACGCAGGATCGAGACGGAGGTCAGTCAAAAGCAGTTGGAGAACAATGATATGGCAGTCCTCCTCACCGTGAGAGCTAGAGAACAGGAGCACCTCGATATCCTCGGCACGTATAGAGGGAACGAGATTGTAGACTCGGGAAACCCCGGCACTCGCGACATTTTGTATCTGTACGAGAGGGCTATCGAACAAGTCCAAGAAGAAGTGGCTGAATATAACAGGTCGATAAGCATGTGCTGGAGACAGAAACGTCAGCGCCAATACGTCCACTTCCTCATCCCCACTATTTATCCAAGCATCCCGCTTAAAGCTGTCATCCGCTTCTTGGAGCGCCTCAAAAACCACAAGGACATTGTCGTGGCTTTCCAGTACGAGATGAACGGCGAGTACCCGCAGCGACAGCCACCGGCGCATCGGACCCAGGACCCCGCCGCACTTGAGCTTTTCGGAAAGTTCACGACTACTGTTCCGCTTCGTGGGGGGAATAAGTCGTTCTGGCGGCCTGTAACTGGGTTCAGAGAGGCAACTTCTCCGGACGCTGTCCTCAGTGCGGAGTGGTGCCACCATACTCACCTCGGCTTGGATAACCAAGAGCATATTCAAGGCATGCTGTTCGGTCACTTCAACGAGGAAGCGTATCCAGCAGGCGTTGCTGTCGATCCCGTGGCTGTTTTAGTGGGGTTGAAAGAGTGGGAGAGCAACGTTGATCTGATAGCTCTTATAGAGGGGATTCTTCAGGAAGAGGGATTTGAGGTCCTGTTTTAAGGACTTGTATGAGATGATTCCGGAGGAGTGTGAGTTCATTTTGTAGCTCATTTTATATGATATATTTATTTAGTGTTGGAAGGTTGTGAAGGACTATATGGAGCAAGTCAACAACGTTAATATTTATTGTGTGGCCTAGACGAATGTGAGGAAAACTGTTTGGTACGCATATAGTTAAGCAACTCCTTGACTTTGCGAACTCAACGCGTAGCAATTACACCTTATGGAATTGCCTACGTGATCCTGCGATGTGAAGCGTTCTGAACGCCGAGCTTCGATGATCAAATGCACAGCTTGCTTTCTGTACGCAAACAAATGATGGCCCTATAGTGTGGAACCTCAATGGCATGCAGTTCCTGTTCCACAGACGGTGTGCGCCCCGGTAGTTTTGGGCAGCCTAGGCGCCAACGGCCAGCACAAAGCACAACCAACCACGACGCGAGGTATCCGGACTTCTATTCGATACAACAAAAAACATTCATCTTTCCCCGCACATTCTTGCTAAGGTTGTAAACTAACTGGACTCCGTCAGCGGCCGGGTCTTCCCCTACTCCTGCCGCTCTGCCCCTCCCACTGCCTAGAGTCAGTGGGCCCACTCAGACTTCTGAAGAAGACTATGAGGACGACCGAGCTCCTGGGGTTGAGGCAATATTTCTAGATGGCGACAATCAGTGGGGCCGTTATGAGTGTCACCGGCACGAGCCGCTGCGCGCCATCGTCGAGGAGTTTGTGGATGAGAGTACACCGGACGTTATATCCGCGCAGGTCCCAATGAGATGTGCCACTTTTCTGAATACCCCAGCTTGTTTGCTCCTTCATAACTTCCCGCCCGTGCCGTCATCAAGCAGCTCACTCTGCTTGTCGACTCCCTTCCATTTCCTCACGCCGTCTCTGTCGAACACGCCCTCATCCACCACCCGACCACCCCAGCAGATGTGGTCCCCGATCTTGAAAGCATCCTTGCCCCTTTGAGAGTGAATGCCCTTGAGGAGCTCCGGGAACAGCATGATCATCCGCCTGCCTTCGTCCATTATGGGTGTATGGCACGTCTCGCAGTAGACCTTGCAGGGCAAATCGTGGAGAGGCCGTCGCAGCGAGGGGGAATAGAAGTTCAGTCCCTGGGTGCCGTTGAGAAAGCGCAAGTCGGACTTGTGGAAGATCGCTGCCCACTGGAATGGGGCCTGTGACGACATATTAGCAGCCCGTCGTGTCTCGAGAAGACATCAAGCCAACTTCCTATCACTCACAGCGTGCATTCTCTGGCAGTCGACGCAGTGACAGT
This sequence comes from Diaporthe vaccinii, assembly GCA_039880775.1. NCBI lineage: Eukaryota > Fungi > Ascomycota > Sordariomycetes > Diaporthales > Diaporthaceae > Diaporthe > Diaporthe vaccinii. Next base: position 1,459,967 of record JBCEDN010000011.1, read on the forward strand.
ACTTTGAAGACAGTGGCTTCTCCCTACTCAAAATGTACTTGATGTTCCCACAGTGGCATGATCCCTCCCATTCTGCTGTAAAGTCGTCATCGTCTGAGGGCTTTTGGTATGGGTGCGCGGTTCTCCAAGCAATGTCTTCTTCCTTCACGGCATCCTCTCCATGCACAGTGCTCCTCAGCTCTGGATCGGTGGGCGAGGACATGACCATCAGTGATTTCGAGCTGATGGGGAACTGTGGCGAACTCATGGATGACGGCAGGACTGAGATCTTGTGGGCAATGTTTTTGTACCAGTACATCTGGGCCGATGACGTCAAGTTGCGACCACCCAGCAGAGAGCGGAAAAGTGACAATCGATTTGCAGAGAGCCTTGCAAATGTGGCCAAGAGCTATGCGAATCTTTTGGCAGGGCACACACACAGTTGCTTACCGGGCGTCTGTGTAGAGCAGAATCATGTGGGTGCTGCTTTGCCCGGTTCTTTTCAACAGGTAAACCACGAACAATTCCCCTACGTCTTGGATTGAAGTGAATTAAAATGGGGCAAGTACCAGAGCTACTTGTATATTCGTTCTCAGGCACCCACGGTCACAAACTTCAAAATTCCTTCTTACCGTGGGCAGCCTTGCAATTCACTCCCACCTCCAATGCTCTCTTCGAGTGCGTCAACTACCAAGCAGGCAACGACACAATGAGACAAGTCTCCCAGCATCGTACTACTCAGCAACGAGATCGGTTGCTCGACGATGGATGTCATCCCTACCTCATCCTCTGCTTCCTATTCGGACAGCACATGCACAATAACGCCATCGGATTCGTATACAGCAAGACAGCCTCACACAATGACCATGAAACTTGACAAGATGGCCCAGCACAACCTTTAGTGAGAACTTGAATATCTCTATCTCCTCTGGCTAATCTTTCTTGATGAGTGTGTCACTGCTAACATTATTTGCAGCCTTCTCGAGTCGGGCAACTTCTCGGACGCAGAGATCGTGTGCAAGGGTGAAACGTGGAAGGTCCACAGCCTGATCCTGCGAAGCCGATGTATCTGGTTTGATAAGGCATTCACGAACGATTGTGCGGTGCGTAGAAATTCGTATGTCATGAGTGAGTACTGGCTAACTCGTTCCAGGGAGAACAGGCAGGTCGGATTCATTTGGAAGCAGGACAGCCGGGGCAGATTACGCAGCTCTTGAAGTTCATTTATACCGGCCGTCAGCAAGGTTGCCCCTACTTTGAACGCCGAACAAAACAACTAATCATTTCCCTGTCGCAGGATACCTCCCAGCTGTGGCACCCGTCGAACAATGTATCGCAATCCCCGCTTTGGAGGGCACCATTGACCTGTGGTGCCTTGCCGACTCTTTGGGGCTTTCGGAGCTCAAGGCGGAGATCCAGAACTATTTGCTCGTAAGGCTTTCAGCCACTCTGTGTTTCATCCACGCTTTTCGTCTTTACACGCACGAGGGATCGCCTGCCCTTCGAAGGGATGCCGGCGAGCAGGACGATCTGAGCAGATTCCTCGACGACTTTTCGAAAGGCGTCATCAAGGTCTACAAGAACCCGGCGTCACGGCCCCTTCAGAAAATGCTCGCCGTTTTCGCCTGCGGGTTGCAAGAGCGTCTACCGGCAGACGTGATGTGGGACTTCATGAGGAGCAACCCCAAGTTTCAGCAAGACGTGTCCGTCGTCCTCATCTCTCTGCATTTCCCCGGCCCCACGAACCAGCGCCTGACCAGCGGTCTGGCACAGCTCTGCATCGCCCACGCGCGTGCCGAGCAGGACACGGACTGGCGTACTTTCCGGTGCAGTGGTTGCAACAAGAAATATGGCAGTGACAGGGACGGGGGCGAGGCGAGCTTGACTCTCGATCCGTTCTCGAGGGCGACGCGCAAGTGGTGCGATGATTGCGCATTCTGGTCGATGAACTCCATTATGAAGACCATGATCCGTAGCTGGCCTGTCGAGGATTCCGACCAGAGTTGAGCCGGAAGGAGTTTGACTGGTCTATTGCCGGGTTGGTGATGGAGTAATCGTTATAGTCTATAAAACTATTTTACCAGCCTGTCGAGGCACAGAATCTGTCCTCATTTGCTGCTTTAAATATCAATTTACTGACTTCGCGGATATTTGGGCCATGGAGTTGTACTTCAAACCATGGATCCCAAGACTGAGCCAGGTGGGATATTTTTATTCAACAATTGACAGCGCCGGTCAGATGTCCAGCATTGTCCTGGCCCTTCATCCCTAAATCCATGGGGTATCTTAATCAATGCTGCCAACTCTCCATGGGTTTTCGATAGCAGTCAAGCATGTCACTCCTAGCAGGACCGTCACGCACATTTCGGATACGCAACCCAAATCACACCGAAAATCGTCTTCATTCAAAATTGACCTGGCTGCCTGGCGGGGGCATCTAGGGTGGGTATCCAAACATTATCCACGTATCCTCCCATTCATCCAATAACCAAATGTCTCTCTAGAAAATATCACATCCAACTGTCCCTCTCTTACAGAGCAAAGACAGCGGCCATGACACCAGCGACCAGGGCAACGGAGCCAGCGGCAACGCGGCCGGCACCGTTGGCGGTGACGGGGACGGAGCCGGTGGTGGTGGGGGCGGGGATGGAGCCAGTGCCGGCGGCGACGGAGGAAGAGGTCTTGAGGGTGACGGTTCCAATGGCGCCACCGGGGGTGGTGCTGTTACCAGCGGGGTAGGCCGGGGTCAGGGTGGTCTGGGGCTGGGGAGGGACGGGGGCGCCGCTGGGGGAGGACGCGACGGGGGCAGGGGCCGAGGGGGCCGGGGCGCCACCGGTGGTGATGGGCCTCAGGGTGGAGCTGACGACGGTGGAGCGGGCCGGGCAGTCGGTGACGGTGGCGGCGCACGAGGTGATGGTGACCATCTCGGTCGAGTAGATGGTGGACTCGACGTTGGCCTGGTTGGCAGGGACCTCGGCGGCGGGGGCGGTGGTCGCCGGGGCGGCAGCGGAGCTGGAGGCGGCGGCCTTGGAGATGTGGAAGGGGAAGGAGTACTGGAACACCTCGGGGTTGGAGTCGTAGGTGATCTTCAGGCCGTAGGTGGCCTCAGATCCGAGAGTGGAGTCGACGGCCCAGGAGTAAGAACCGGCAGCGTTGTCAAGACCGCCTAGTGATGCTGTTAGTGGCTGAATTCATGAGTGTTCTCACTGGATGAGGAAGACATACTGGCAACAACAGGTCCAAGCTGGAGGGTGGTGGGGTCAGCGCCCTGGAGCAGCTGGATGGAAACGGTTCCAGCGTAGTCGGCAGAGTAGTCCCACTTGACGGTGTAGGTAGAGCCGGCCGGGACGGACTCGTCCTTGGCGGGGACAGTGATGGCATCGAAGCCAGCGGTCTGAGCGAGGGCAGCAGAGACCCAGGCGAGGAGGGTAGCGGCGGTGATGGTGACCTGCATCTTGGCTGATTTATAGATTATTTTTGTTGGATATTGAAGACGAGTCGAGCAGTGCGGAAAGTAGCAGATGATTAAAGAGTGGCTGAATTATAATAATTCGGGTTAAAAGAGTGACTGGTGAATGATTCCGGGCGATTATACAGTACCGGTTTCTGCTTCGGGGTGAAGAGGAGAGAAGGAATGTGGAAGATGGCCGGCGTCGTTGGGGCGAGAGTTTTATTTGGATCTTGCGCCTCAGTCGGCGCCTCATCCCAGGTGGATGCCATCGTCGTATCGCGGCAGCCAGCGCAGGAGGGACCTGCATCTGCTTATGCGGGGGTGTTCAGGGGTCATCCATAGCGTTGGTGAGAAATGACTCGGCCCAGACACAGCCGCGGGCCATTGCACTAATAAGATTCAGGGGCAAATTGGAAGCGTAGGACCCTCCCCGTCCGCCGCCTGGTTCTGCCAGGCTTAACGTCGCAATTTCCCTGCTGGCCCATCATATTGACCAATATAATTGAATGATGTAGTAAACACAGGCGGCGGATGAACCGCAAGATGGCGGATGGCTGGCAAATCACGCCTTGAGACGGGCTGGGCGGTCAACAGCCAGCCTGGCCAGCCCGGCCTCAACCTGTGTACCAAGAGTTCTGTGCTGAGTAAGTTTTTCCCCAGGGCTGTCGTGGTCTTGTTGGGCCCGTGCACTGTCCCTGTGTCTGCGCCTGTCGACACAGTGATCGTCGCGCATGTGTTGAATAAGCTTATCCCACAGTTTAGATGGACATCCTGCGATCAGATGACAGCTCTCGCTTGGTGAGAACAGACACTGGATTCTGTGAGTGAGCACCTACAAACATCACTCGTCAATTCTCACCAGGGCAAGCCTCTACCAACACACACCGCCTCGCGTTGCCTCGCACCCAATAGAAAAGGGGACGCATCAGCAGACTGGCAAGGGAATGGCCGTTGAGCTTTGCACATTAGCAGGTGGCACCGTTCTTTTGCCGGGTCAACCGAGACCGAGACCCCGTCAGCCAGCCAGGGCCTCGTGTCGTAACTTTAATTGAACAATTCTGGCGAGAACCAAACAACGCGGTGGCGAATGAGTCGCGTCCAGGCTCGCGCCAAATCAGCCCACATCCGAGGCCCCAAAGACCGCGAAATTCAGTGACAAAAATAGGTGGCCCCGAGATGGAACGCAGCCGATGTTGCCCCCAAATCTAGCGGCGTCGGCGAAAGCCATCGCTGCCCACTTTTTGGGGAATAACATTAATGCAGCTGCCGTTGGAATAATCTCAACCAGAAGCTTGTTGTTATTGGGACTGTGGGTCCCACTGTTTTTTTTTTAAACAGCTATGAGTCCTGCGCTCGTGAGGGAGAAATGCAGGTGGATTCGCGAGGGTCGTGCTGTAACTATCGATTTGAGTGCGTCTGTCCACGCCGGGCCCTTTCGTCATCTCGTGCCGCGGCTTGGAAAATCTCTGGCAGAGGCAGCCGTGCGTCTGCGCTTGTGTCCGCGCTGAAGCCGGTCCTCATCACTAAGCGAAGTGCTGCATGGGCCCTGGTTACAGAGCTGCCATGGTTTTAGGCTGCACGGACTGCCTGGCTGCCCGTGGTTTGGTGGTTTGGCGGTTGGCGGAATGGTAGGACCTGTGGGACGTAGGCACGGAGGGCTCCAAGGTGATCAATCCTGCTGATGAACATGTTAGTGGAGCTGGGCGTGAGGGGAGGAAATGACCTCGGGGAATTTCCACTCTGTCGGCCCGTCCTCGCCTTGAAGGGTTGACCTCAAGAAGGGGGGCGCAGCTGCTAGAGCTGCTGAGCTGTCAGGCCGTAGAGTCGTCGTCGGCGGATGAGTGGGGGAACGATGGGGTTGTCGATGTGGCATTCGATGTGGGATAGCGGATTTGATTGCTCTTCATGCGACCTGTGCCTGGCTGCCTGAGCGCCCACTCGCGCCCACCGCGCCATGGTTTGGCCATCCGGCCTCGAAACTGTGGGCCAGACCTGCTGTACCTGCATCTGCGCCTGTTCCTGCATCTGCACCTGTGGCCCTATCTTCAACCACTCGTCGGCCTGTCTGTCTGGCCTGGATCTAGCGCAGATGCGCTGGCAGCTGGCAGGCTGGCCAGCTAGGATGTTGGATTGTCAGCTTCATTGAGCCTCTGCTGCAGGATGTTTTCCGAAGGAGCCTCTCAATTGGCGCCTGCTGGTTGTGTGGCTTACGTCATCACCGTCCTAACTCGACCCGAGTGCCTCCACCCACCCGCTCCCCAGGCCCAAGACACCCAACCCATTTCTGGGTTGCTCTCGTCCAATACTCGAGGTTGTCTTGAAATTCTAGAGCAATTGGCTGTTCTTCAGATGGTACCAGTTCGGTGCTGCTTCGAGTCTAGTAGACGATTTATTTCAGGAGGCATTCTTCGGCACAACTCCTACTTGACCTCGTAAAGCGACGAGGTCATCGACATCAACTCCAAAGGCTTAGCCCTCTGTAGCTCACTAGTCCATCAATAGTGACTCTGGCGGTACGAGATCTGCATATGCTCTGTATTGTACCGAACTTCGGAGCCGCCATGCTCGTTGGATCGGCCGCACTCCAAACCTGCCGAGCTAGACTATTGGAGTCACTAGTGAGCCTACAATGGGCACATCTCGAGGTACTCGTATCTCCTCCACCTAATCAGGTGATCTTCAAAAGCAACGTCGTTGCAATGGATAAACTTTGTAGTGGGGAGATGGCGCCAAGTCCCGTAACTTGTGCGTCCTTATCTGGTTATGCGTCGATCATGTCTACAGGTTGCGGAGCCGCCCCTTTTATGGATGCACGACATTGAATGTTGACGCTCAGCCTTTTGGACGGATATTTTGTTTTCTACGTGCTGCAATACACGAAACTCTGGCTCTCGATGAACAAAGCGATCTTCTGTTCAGACCGCCTCTTGTTGATTCACGAGAAGGCCTTCGAAGTCATCGGTTTGCTCTCACGAGATATCCTGTGCTTGAGGCTTCCTGGTGGTGAGCGGAGCCTGGCAATTGTCAACTGCTGTATTCGATACCTAGGTATCCTGGAATCATGCGAGGATCCATTAACGGCGTTCATATCGCCTTTTCATTATGCTTGACAGAGTAATCCCATCATATTGTTACACTAATTGGCTCAGCGGGCGCATCAGTCTGAGAGATACATTTCTCTTCAAGGCGACAGAATCCATTCGTCTGCTATTTCTCGCAAGGCCTTGTGCTTCTCAGGCTCGTTCAGCTAGCGCATTTGCTTTGATCGCCACGCAGAATGTTTGCGCCAAATTCAAAGACTTGTAATTATAATGAAGGCCAAGATTTGGCCCAGGGGCATGCCGAACGAAGGGGCAGCGGTCATTCATGTTGCTTCGCTGTTTCAGGAAAGACCTCGGTATTAAGATTTGCCCTCTTCATAGCCGTTCTATGTATCCAAGACGTTAACACGCAGGCCGACGATCAAGCTCTCTATTAACCAGATGATATAGGTATTGCCCCTGCGTATCGTATTTCTGGAGCGACTAAAGCAGGCTTGCCGACCGATTCAATCAATCCAAAGATGAAAAAGCCCAGGAAGTATCTGAGACTATTTTGGGCCAAGGTCAGCCTCTTGTTACTCCACGGCTCATGTTCTCTATCCTGGAAACGTTCATCATTCGTAAAACTTTTGCTAGCCACCACCATGCGAGCAACACCGGCTGATACATGCCGCATTGCTAGCTCTAGCGTCCAAGCATGTCTATCAGATGGCTGGGAATACTTGTGGCCCCTGTATCCCATTATGAGCGGACGAAAAAAAAAACGCTGCAGTTCTTAAAGCAAGTCAAATGCAGCCTCGTGACCTATGCCCCTCAGTGGCTTGGAAATATCGGGAACTCCCTCAGGCTATAATTTGCAGGCCTGGCCTGCTCTTTCCGGACTCTGACGTTCGTCGTCCCAGCTCGCCGGATGTCACCGAGCTTCTCACACTCCCTCAGCGGCGGCAGGTTGTGGGCTCTCGGCTGCGCGCCGCCGCCGCCGCCCTTCGCGCCCGCGTGCGGCTGACGGCCCTGGAACGCAGCCGGCGGCATCCTCTTGAGCTGCCTCCTCAGCTCGGCCTGCTGCTCCTCGGGGAACCGCGCCGCGTAGGCCGCGCAGCAGAGGGCCTCGCGGTACGGGCTCGCGGGCGCGTGCAGGCCGCCGTCGAGCATGTGGACGAGCTCGTACTCGAACCCGGCGAGGTCGCGGCGGCCCATGCCAACGACGGCCCGCGCGACGACCTCACGCATGTCGCGGGCGGCATCATCCATCCTGAGCATGCTCATAGTCTGCTGCGCGAAGTTGTTGCGCTGCCACTCCGTCAGGTCAAGCGTGCCGCAGATGTGCTCGCGGGCCTCGCGGAGGAGCCCGGTCAGGGACAGCTGGTGGTTCAGCTCGTTGAGGAACGTGGGCATGTTGGCGTCTGAGACCCTCTCTCGCAGCTTCAGGACGTCTATGAATTCGCTCGCCAGTGACGGGACTCGGTCAATGGTGCCTGCTGTCGGAGCATTTGGGCGTGGTGTGGGTGGAGGTCCTGTGCCAGTGGCTTCCCGGTGGATTAACTCGGAAACGGAGAGCGGGTTGGTTCGAGGCATCCCTGGTGCTCTCTCGGCGATCCGAGGGAACGATTCCAGTTGCGGTGCGCAGGACTGTGGCGGCAATGGCGGGGGCGGCATTGAGGTAGGGGGAGAGGTTGACCAGCCCGATCTTTCTGAGGCAGAAGATGCCCTTCGTACGCCATCGGGATTATTGTTTGAGGCTAGTCCAAGTGATGGTGTTGTGTCCAGCTGGTAAGCAATATGGCCTAATGCTCGGGTCTCCGAGCTTGTCCTATGGTTTGGAATATTGAGGGACGGCAGTCTGATTTGTGTCCTTTCATTGCCGGTGGCGCCATGCCCCTTTCTCTTTTCAGCCAGTTGGGGAGATATTGGTTTGGAAGACACGCCGTGAAGGCTGCCAGGGGCTCCGTTCCAGTCGCATTGTAGCTTTAGTTCGGCGCCCTGATGCTGTTTGGTGTTTGCCTCTGGCCCCTCAGGATCTCGGGTTGTTGAAGGAACAGTGGGAGGAAGAGAGGTTGCGAAGCTTCCAGGCCGGCTCTTTGTTGTATTCAAACCAACGCTGGACCCGGTCGTACTTGACGAGGTTGGTCGTGGTGGAGTGTTGGGGATAGATCCCTCGGACGAGTCCGAGTCGACGTCAATCACTGGCGGTCCTGTAGGACTCGAACTCCGAGGAGGGGACAGAGGGTTGCCATTGTTTCGCCGCTTATTGTCGACGTTTTCTACTCCTCCGGAGAGGCAGTGGACATTCTTTGGGGACGAAGACCCACTGACTGGTCGCCAGGGTGGTTCAACCATTGAAGCCATAGCAACAATGCAAGACGTGGATCTGCAAAGGTCTAGCCTAGCCCTGAGCAAATATGCAGGACTAGAGCAGTGTGTTGGATGTAGTGCCAACGAGGTTATGCAGTGAATGGTGCCGAATGCGAGTCGTTTAGATCCTGTTCACTCAGCAAGATCAACATAGGCCAAAGGAACGTGTGATTGCGATGTTCAATTCAGGCTGAACCAGAGAGAAGTAGCTCCGAGGGAGTCAGAAATCGCCCGAAGATATCGTGGATTTGAAGGTACACACAAGTTTTGGCTCTGTTTTTCTCCCCGAAAAGATCTTTAAAGCAATCGGGGAAAGTCGTGCATGGGGCGTAGGAATGGCCGAAAGAGAGGACGAAGGAACAGAAAGGCTCTTTACCATTATGAAGATCGGAGGGTGAGTTAATCTGCGCTTGACTGCTCTGAATCGAGAGCATGGAGTTTGCCGTCGGTCTGCATATGCTCGAGGAGTGAAGCAGAATGTCAGCGCCTGGATAAGCACTCAACTAAAGACACCCCCTTCCTTGCTGCAGCTGATCTTGTCTCACCATGACAGGCAGGAGGGCCCACGCTTTCACAAGTCCTGGCCATGGCTATGTAGATCGGGATTTCATCACATGCCCTGTCGGTGTCATCCTGATCTTTTTACATGGGATTCTGGAATGCCCATGCGATGGAATGCCATCCGCCGAGGGCTCTGGGATCAGACTGATGTTCGGGTGTGCTGCCTTCTGTGCAAGCTGTCCTCGTTGGATCTGCATACGGCCTAGCCATAAGCAAAACTGGGCACGGGAGTGGTCAACCCGGGAGGTTCTAGACCCTACTAGTAACTGCTGCTCGGGCTTTCGACTCGCCACACATATGCAAGTGTCTCTGCTTTTTGATGGCCAAGCGGGCCCCCTTCCATCTACCCCTTCTGCCCCTCCATTCATGCAGTTCAAAGTTACGGTGGGACGTGTGGCTTTGCGTGACCGGGTGCCCACAGCGGCGACCAAGAGCTGGCCCGCAATGCCTGCCGGGCGTAACCGTTGAGGCTCAACGTCCTTGAGAAACGAAGGCCATGCTTGATGGAGCAATATGTTGTGGTACTGGAGGTTTCATGTCCTTTGCATGATTTGCAGCGGTCTATATGCGCTCCAACCATCGCTTGCCATTGCGTGTGCAATGGCGTCTCTGCACTTTCAATGTTGCTTCTCCTAGGGTCGCCCTATCAAACGCCAATCTGGGACACGAAAGCAAGAGTCGCCGATGAACGGCACGGGAGCCGAATTACGAGAGGGAACTCTACTGTGGGAGGGGGGACAAACGCGCACCATCGACCTTGGATGTCTTTCAGACTCAGCAAACCGTTGCTATATCGGCGACTCAAGCCAAACATGATTGTGGCAATTACGAATGCCCAAGGAACGTGGCGGGACGCACCGCTGTCTCTGAATTTCAGGTCGATCATGTCCAAATGAGGAAAATAATCCCGGACATTGGATGAACCAGTGGGACGGATTGCATGTGTTCTTGAAAAAGACGAACACCAAGCTTTCATATCCACTGTCAACCCACCTTCGAGCATCATGCGCCTTATATGCGAGTTCAGAGAACCCGCAGAAAATACCAAGCATTCAGAGTGGGAACGGAATGCAAAAGCCTGATGCGGCCTCCTTCTCTGGTTACCGCCCGGTTCATATATCACTTGCAGATCCCGTCAAGGAGTGGCTGGGTCATCCCCCACTGTCGTCCCTTCGCTTCTTCTTGCGGGTTAGATGGCCCCCATCCTCCCGCAACGGCAGCCTGGGATTGGGCGAGCACCCTCTGGTCTTAGTCGGAGGGTGCCCCGAAGGCGGGCTGAGACAAACCGAGCCGCGTTATCGATGGGCGTCTGCACAAAAGTACCTAATACAGCAGCAGGTCGAGACAATTGGTGGAAGCTGCTACGACTTCAAGGTCAGCAATGTTTTCCGTTGATCAAAGTCTGCGTCTCATTGCTCAAGACGCTGGTATCAGAAGACATGGCGTCAGTAGCCTGTGCCGATCTCCGGTGTTGAGGACGCAGGCAGCTACCAACATTGAAGTTGCAAAGCGGGGCAGTGCAGAGAAGCCCGGGGTGGGAATGGACTATGCCCGTGTTTGAGCCCGTGTGTTGATATTTCTGGAGGTGACGGTGGGAATTCAGGGAAGGACTGGGCATCAAAATCACAGAGATACCCATGTACATGCCCATCCCCATGGGCCCCCGTACTTCCACCCTGCGCCAAGCCGTGCCTGCACATTGTCTTCGGTTGAGTAAACCGAGTCGAGCTAGTCAAAGACATTTGACATGTTGCTAAGTGCCGAGTAAGCGTCGCTTGCAGCTTAGACTAAGACCAATGTGGCCATGTTGAACAATATAGACCAATATGGCCAATTGTTCCGGACCATGGCGTGCATAGTGGGTCTTGTCCAGCGCGGGCGCCAAGATCGACGAGGGAGCTGTCACCGCCGGGAGACAGCTCGGTGAACCAGAACAAGCCCACGGTGATATGTTTATAGCCTGAGCCTCCCCGTCTTTCCCGGATGAACTCGCCCTCACTGATGGGACAAGTTGCAATTCTTCGGCGCAGTAGAGTCGGTGCTGAGCGGGCTGTTGTTCCACAGTTTACGACAGACTTGTTGACAGCGTTATCGACGATCGGCCCCGATTATTAGCGACAGATTATTAATCTGTAGGAGGGTGGCAGTCGTGTTCGTTTAGGGCGCAGTCGCCCGCATAGCTGTACGAGTCGCCACATTGATCATCGGCGGAGCTTTGATAGGATCCAGTCCCGCAGGGGTGGGTAAGCGACGCTGTGGAAGTCGGCTTGGCTTCCCAGCAAGCCGGTGTTGTTGATGGGTGCCAGATAAATACAAGGGCCCGCATATGAGCTGCAAGATGCGCTGTGGGCTTCCGTGTTCAGATTGTCGGACAAGTATCTGGCTTTATGAAGCTGCCCATCGCTCGATGGTGGCTTGGCTTGCCCTGCAACGAGACACAGATCGCGATTGAATATCAGGTGGCAATATCCATTTGCCCTTGGAGGAATCGTGACTGAGATAGCAATCCATATCCAGCAATTTGGATGGACAGATTCAGAAAGGCACCACTTTGAGGCACAGGCGTTTCCGTGCCGGAACAGAAAGGCAAAGACTGCTCAATATTCGAGCTTCGAGAGCATTTCTCAGAAGCCACATGTATATGCACACGACTTCAAGTGTTGAGAATAATGCTAGAGTCACTTCTTATGGTCTACTCAGGTAAGTCACTTAGGCGACTCTAGATGTCTTCCCTGGTGGCAACGCACGCCCGTACGCCAATGTATCACCCGGCAACTAGAGACGCATACCCTATCCGCCGTTGGGCGTCGATTGATGCCCTCACAATTGGGCCTTGCGTACGGTTCGGGGCGGAACATGGCACCCAAGCATGTGTCGGTGCAGCAATTGGTCCTCGGGGGCTCTGGATCTGCGTCCGTCTGCAATGGGCATCAACGCCACAACTGCCCCCTGGAGCCCATTGCTGCCATAAAAAGAGAGACGTGTCTTGCCCGTCAGACCTGCATGCCTTCGGTTCCGGACTGGCGCCGATCAGCGCGTCTGGAGGCACTGTTTGCGGTCCATCGTGCGCGGATTCTGGCCAGGTGGCAACGACAGTTCACAGCCACCTAGGCCAAGTAACGAGGATACGATGGACTGGTGAATTAGTTATTATTGTATATCAAATCGAGCGATTCCGTATGCAATGCCAATTATGGACAGTGCAAAGACGCTCCGTGCGTGCCAAACCTGACCCTCTAAGTTCATGGTCAAGCCGAAGCTATTCCAACTTCAGACCCCTCGATGCAATTTTGACCTGCGAACCTGCCCAATAGGCCTATTTCTCGAACCCAAACTCAACCAAATATTAATTTTGCATCTGCTTATTGCATCGAAAGCATAAAAGACGTCGTGAAAGCTGCTGCATTTGCATCCTGGAAGTGGTCGTTCGCCGGCTCCGAACCAAGTTGAGGCTCATCACATGTGCGTGTTACACCAAAATTCCTGCCGGTGAACCCACAAACCCACCCCCCAACACTTACCCAATTCTGGACTCAACCCACTCACTCGCACGTCCCATCCTCGAAACACGTTCAGATGGAGGTTGTTGAGGCTTGAACTATGTGTGCATGAATGTATTCAATGTCATCCCGAAATTGATGTGGATCTTACCAGCGTACCTTGCAGACTACAATGACATGGGTGGAATTACATTCATGCGGAAGTGACCGCAACACGTCCATCATCCACAATAGGACATCACGTTTCCTCAGTATCACATTCAAAATCACAATCAGCTTGAGGCACACAATTTCCGAGCTCATGATGTCAACGTGATCTCGTTCGTGATGATCGTGGTATGCAGAATATGTACAGAGTGAACGAAAGAAGAAATTGCGGGGCTCGTCCTGTGAAGGATCGGACCATGCGCACATGGATGGAGCGAGTTTTTCTTTTTTTTTTTCTCTGCCATCCCAGAAATGATGAAGGTCATCTTTGATGTTGTGGTTTTGTGGTGTTTGTTTAGTCTTGGCCAGAAGCAAGATCCAAAGAAAACCCTTGGAGGTCTACACCGTCAACGCTTTTGCCTCCCAGATGCCCGCGTCGCTTAAAAGCCCGAGCGACCGCTGGCAAATGCAAAGATGCTAAATTTAACCAGAAGAGGGAGTCTCGCCAATGCTAGTTCCATCATGTCAGCATCTTATTGGTTTCATTGCTCGGGAGGAAATTAAGGGAGGCGCTTACACGTTACCCGCGGGGTCGTAGCGGGCGACGACGTAGTATCCACCGCTTCCGTCAGATGCGACAGCCATGCCGACCTTGGAGGTAGAAGCCCAGATAATTTGAGCTGTGGAGAGGTCAGTATACAGCACTCAAAATAAAAAGAAGGAAGCATCGAATTGGGGGAGAACGTACTGTAGTGGCCGTACTCCTCGAAGTTGCCGGTGCCGGTGATGGCCTCGCCGTTGTAGAGGTCCTTCTCGCCCACCCAGGCGTTGGCGGCGTTGGCGTAGGGCGAGTCGGAGTTGCTCTGCCAGTACAGGTTCTCACCCTCAGAGGTGGTGGTGGAGTGGGTCAGGGTGCCTGCGGACCCGGAGGAGGCGAGGTGCTGGGCCCACTCGAGGGCGTCGCTGGCGAGGCCGGCGTCCCAGGTGAGGGCGGTGGCGCCGACGGCGGAACGGGCGCTGTTCTGGCTGTCCAGGGCGGCCTGCTCGTCGGTGGTGAGGCCGGACGTGGCAGGGGTGGTGGGCGTCGAGGCGGCCGAGGACGACGACGAGGTCGTGCTGGGCTCGATGACGACGGACGACGAGGCAGAGGAGGAGCTCTCGATGACTGTGGGGAGGATGGTGGGAACCGCTGGGGCCTCGGCGATGGGGGTGGACGAGGGCACGGGCGTCGCGATCAGGGTCGAGGTCTGCAGCGTCGTGGGCCTGGGGCGGTGGTGGTAACCCTTGCCGCAGGCCAGGGCGTCGGTGGCCATGAGGAGGGCCGCTAGGGCTGAGCGAGTTGAGAACTGCATTGTGGCTGAATGTGATATTCTGCGGAAAGGATCGTGATAGGTCTGGTCTGCGGTTGGTGGCTCGACGGTTGAGGTCTGAGTACTTTGGTTCAAGCTGGCTCTGCCGCGGGTGCGATGTTTTTTTTTTCTTTCCAAAAGAGTGTCGTGACGTCGGAATGCCGATGGGCTGAATGAGAGACAGACGCTGTGAGGCTTGCTCAGTGGGTGAGGCCAGAAAGGAGTTCCAAGAGTGGAAGCATCGTGGGCTACGTGGTAGATTTGTACCTGCGGTGTGGGTGGTGATGGGGCCCGGGATCCAGGGACCTGGATTATCTGGGGCAAGGCGGGGCACGTCATCACATCGTGCAGGGCCAAATATCAATTTGCCGGTTTCTTGCTTCTTCGCAGTGCTCTCCCGTCGAGCTGAGGCCCTGGCGAGGCCCTGGCGAGGCCTGGCAGGCCTGGGCAGCTCAGCGTGCCGATGCAAGGGTTGGAGGATTTTTCGCGCACTCATTTAACGAGACTGGGGCGGCTGCGCGTTTCACGCAAATTGAGGCCTAGTATCTTCGCCTGTTCTCATGGGTTCTAGCTCTTCCGAGTCACATCGATTGGCGCACGCCACGCATCTTGGGTCATCTTGGATTGGCGGATCGGCATCCGCCCGGGACGTGGCAGGTGTGCCGCGCCGCCGGGACACAGCGTGACTTGACCCTGTCCATGGGGAATCCTGAGGACGGATCCTGACCGTTGCCTGGGGCCAACGGGGGGCGCCGATGCTGGCGCCGATGGCTGATGATGGCTGATGGCTAAAGACAGAAGGCCGGGCTTCCGCAGGTGGAACCATGGGTAGAGGTTGGGATTTGTCGTTCATCACTGCGGTGGAGAAAATAATCTCTACGCGAGGGGCCTCGACTAGCTTGCCGCCGACGGAACAGTCGTGGTTGAGTCGAATCGACATGAGTTTATTTTGACCACAATCTGGGGCTCATTTCCGCACTCGTTTCACCAGGTGGTGGTGTCAAATGAGCAAACTCAGGGGTATCCCACCCGCCCAGGCGCCCACCCGGCCTGACAGGGTCCACGACCTGAGATCGCCTCCACCTGAGCCCAACATGAGATGAACTGTTCCTGCAAGGGACCAGCCATCCCTCCCCGAGCTTGCTGCCCACTACAGTACCATCTCAATAAACAAGCACTCGATGACTTCAGCACTCGGGCCAACGTAGCCTGCTCGGCTGCAATCTGCCAGTAGCTTTTCTTACGACTCATGTATCACACTCAACGCTTGGCTCCTCGCTGGGGTCCACCGCGAGGACGTGCATGGTCAGCCCTACCTGCGAACCCCATCACTCCCGTTGTCCAGCCAGAACATGGATTATTACATGCATTCTGGACCTTGCGTGAGCCTCCTCCATCGTTACCCTCTGATCAGCATGCCGCGTCGCTCCCGTGCTCATTAAAAAGCCGAGGCTCGGAGTTGGATAATATGTGACGGGTGTTAATGTGCCAATTTCATGGAATATATTGCCCTCCGAGCAGACTGTCCCATGCATTCGCGGCTGCTCCGTTTCATTTCACCTCAATTCTGGGCCGAAGAACGCATACAGAGAGCAACACGTTCTCTAGGAGGACGTCCGAAGCGACAAATTAAACGGATGCGGTCGATGTCCTTGCTGAAGATCAAGAATGGTGAGGACGGAGATTGAAGTCAATGTCAGTATATTGCTCACGTGCTTTGGCCTCCCGTCTCAAGGTTTGATCCTTGCCCTGTTCTTCTCAACAAACATGAGCAGTAGTAGATGTTCTCTGCTCAACGGGCTTCCATGGACATGATGAGATCATTACTAGCACGTCGACATTGCTCCACCTTGCTGCCACCCCCGAGCTCGCGACAGTACATGATCTAAAGCCGTGAGTACTCTCAATGCGGGACGTTGGCAGGTCCGGACTTCATCATCAGATCGAATCTGCTGTGGTCATCTCGCTATGCGACCCTCAAGATGATCAAGGTGACATTTTCATCTGGGACCCCTTTCGCACATGTATTGTAACTCCTTGGTCCTGCCCACATGAAAGCCGAGAATCCCTTCTAGTTGCTCGGACCCGGTCCTACGGTGCTGGGGTGTAGAATGATGTGAGGATCCAGAACGTGACCGGTGTGTCTCACATAAATCATTCAGACGTGGCATGTAACAAGGGTAAGCCCAATCCCCTGCGCGTAGGATCGGGTATGCATTCTGCCTGCACGGAGATGATTCGCAGACGTGGGTATCGCAACTTGTGTGGATTCTGTGAATAACAAGTCACAAAGATCCTGTCGTCGACGCAAGGATTGTCCGATGAGATGCGACTCTGACCTAAAACCCTCGGTGTTCCTGCAGTCATGATTTTGGTGGATAATTATACATGGCAACACCGCTCGATTCGGGTCTAGATCATTATTCGGCGTTTGAATTGGATTACGGTATGGAGACCAAAGTTTTTTAAGCTTAATTTCTCGCAAACCTTCCACTTTCGGACACGGCCCCTGACGAGGAAAGAATGGTAGACAGCAGAGGAACGGGAGATCGACAACACGAACAAATATACGCTTAGGCAAGAAAGCCGTTACATCATGTTGTCCTCGCCCACTGATTCTGCGGCAGGAAGGACTTGGTCTGGAAATATGCGATTGTTTGCATTCGAAGTGGGCGTGATGGCTAGAATCTGACTGCAGAAGGGGCAGGAAGCACCCGTTTTGAAGACATACAGACTCCCCTATTCATGTGGACCCCCCATTCACTGCCATAGATACAAGCAGTAACTTCTAGGAGGCATCGCCTTTACTGGAGCTCTGTAAGCACCCCCGTCTTGATGTCGTAGATCAGTCCCTTCGTGCGAGCCTTGAGCTCCTCCCGGACGAAAGGCGAATCCTGGATGAGCTTGACATTGTCACGGACGCGCTGCTCGAGCCTGTGATGCTTGTTAGAAGTTTACGAGTGACCAATGCCCTGCCAACGAGGTGCATTGAAACGTACTTGTTCCCAACCCCGAACTGAAGCTTGTCGAATTGCTCGTCATCGCCCAGGTGTCTTTCTTTCAAGTACCCCTTGATGCCGTCCTCAGTCATGTACAACGCACCGCAGTCTGTGCCATGTCAGCAGGTCTCGGTACAACGTTCGTTTTTACAGAGACGCACCTGTGTGTTGGATGACGAATACATCTTCCAATGAGCCAAGGAAGTGATCCATCGCGAGCAGGATCTGAAGCTGCGGGCCTACGGCTCCTCCTCCGTTCCTAACGACAAGCGCATCTATACCCTGCGTTAGCCATTGCAACCACAATGCAACTCCGCTGGACGAGGTATCGGGAATGTTGTTTGAGACATCCGCGGCATCGCCTGTGCATATGCTAAGAACTGTGAAAAAGGGCGCCTCACCCCAAGGCTTAATTCCAAGAAAGGTCGTCGGATCGACCCGTGGATCAAAGCAGCAGACTAATTAAACGGAAACTCAGTATTCCTTAATATCATCACATCACACAGGTCTTTCTTACATATAAACGTTCTAGGCCTTGGAGAACCTACTGCACGTCTCTCTTCTAGAAGGGGCTCAGGACGGTGAACTTTGGCAGCCTCTCTGTACCGGGCTTAATGAATATTCAAGAGCGATCTCATTGATTTCCGGATGTTCTTACCTGTTCCGCTGTAAAAGCTCCTCTGCTGAAGCCGCTGTACCTGGGTCTGTGAAGGCCATAGCGAGAGGTTGATGAGCGTTCACACTTGTTTGGGGATGTGCAATGGGTGAAATAAGGATGATTGATTTGGGGATGAATTCAGAGGTATGCTTGTGTTTTGATTCACTTTATAGAAGTTTCTGCCTTCTGGGCCTGTTTGCTGATCGGGTCCGACAACAAATCTCGCCGTACATAGATTCTTGTCCAACACCCCGGGGCCCTCTTTCGGGTCCCATTCTATGGACGCTTCAAAGCATCTTCTGCATTGCAGTTCCAACAATCCAATAGGAATTTAACTCCAACAGTAAACCCTTGATTACTCATAGTCCGGCGATGCTACGAGTCAAAAGGAAAATATAATCATGTAAAACCAGTGACTTCGGTGTTCGAGCCATGTACTGAGCGACGCCAGTATAGAAACGTCAGCGACAGCTCACTGAATCCTCATTGTGATTACAATTTCTCCGGTATCCGAGGTCTAAAAACCAGGTATTCAACGCCAATTCTGACGCCCAGCTGACTCTGACAAGTGCACTGGCATTCTGATGCACCTGGTTGGGCAGCGCAGTGTTGGAGAGTGTTCCACGGCTTAGTTAGGACACAATCCCTACACGGGCGCTGTGTTGATTCCAAAACCTCTGTAAGCTACAGAATAGCTGCATTTCTATTGGACGGGAGATGCTCGGCGTGGTTCAAGCTGCGTGTGTAGGCACGTCTTCACGACTTCGATATTACTGATCCCACCGCAGCAGTTTGCGTGACCACGGCGTGTGTCCGGGATTTGATCGCACTAGCAAGCAACATTGCGGCTGAGCAATGGTTAAAAGAATAAGATTCGCCAACCGTGGAGTGATTTTGAAATCCGTACCCGTTGGTGTGTGGAGTGAAACAGTTGCCTAAGAAGAGTCACCCCGTCGTTGCTGATACGTGGCTCAATTCCCCCTCGCCCGACAATCCCGTGCGAAACTAGTCTTTGTCTTACCATGGGATGAGAATCGAAAGCGTGAGCAGCTAGCTTCGTCTGAAATTGGTTAAATTTAAGGACTTGTTTTCGTTTCGCTGGATGTTGTAAGAGGGAAGATCGGGCGGCATGGCGTGTCTAACACCAGATAATGGGCAACTCATCGCGTGAGTGGCGAAAATGAACAATTTGCACTACCCCTTGACCAGCCACAATCGACATTAGAGTCCGGAGAAAATCCATATTTGTGATGGGGCTGTACAGGAACGCCGCAGGCGTCAGACATATTTCCGCTGAAACTTATTAGGACACACGCACTCCTTTCAGCGCGCTGAGACTCTCACAGACTGTGAGAGAATTATGCACAGGTCTGAGCAGGTGTGGCTGGGTGACTAGACGCGACGAAGGCTTCGAATCCATTGCCTCCGTTTGCTAGATTTCAGTGAATTCCCAGATGACGTGATGAACAAAGTCCGGAAGCGCATCCCGACCCAGCAATAGACGCCATCGGTCGTCGTTGTGGCACAGGGAGCAAGAGCATAATTAGTCAGGCGTTGACCGGAAACACTTCCCGCCTTTCACCACTTAGATGCTCAGACAACCCGACAGCCATGCTAGGTCACTCTCAAACTTTGACCGTTGACCTGTCTGGAGGAAACGCAGCCGATGGTCGGAATCACGCTGATTATGTAAGGCAGGGCTCGCGCCAAGGACCCGGATGATTGGAAGGGTAAAGGTTAAGATGAGGGTACGTGATACCCGAAACCGTCGACGGAGATTCTGCATCCGCAATTCACGGAGGAAACCGCCCATCGTCCCAGATGACCCACCGCGTTCTGCTGCCAACTGACATAGAAAGCAGTATCACGGGACCCGACTCCAGAGCTATCCCAGTCCTTAATCATCATGTCACCCGTGGCGTTGTGCCACGGCTCCCACGGACTCAGACAAAGTCTCAACCGTTTCTGCGTCCTTGGGTGCCTCCTGCAGCAACGCTGCAGGGACCTAGAGCCCAAGTCCAAGCTCATCGCGGTATGCGGCTCACGAGAGCCCGCCACTAAGGGGAAGCTCGGGGCGCATCTGGATGTCACTACTGTCGGCTAGATGTCCCGAAGGCGAACAAGCTAATTAGTACGAGGCTTCTCTCCTTAAGACACCCGTCTTAATGTGGGCGTCGGCGCCCCTGCTCCCGCGCTCTTACGTGTTGACCAAGATTACCATCGCATTGGAGACTGCATCGGCCTAGCTCGGCCTCACACCATCCAGGTGGCACGGATGCTCCCACCTTGGTATAAATGGCATTAGCGTCCCGCGTCGAAGCTTTTGGGCAGACGGACCCTGTGTGTGACTCGTGGACCACCAAGGATCGCGGACCTCAGCCCTCATCATGAAGTCCTTGATCGCCTCGACCACCTTCATTGCCGGCGCTCTTGCGCAGGGCGCTGCCTACGCACAGTGCGGTGGCCAGGGATGGACCGGCGCGACGACATGTGTGTCTGGATACACATGCAATTACTCCAACCAGTACTACTCGCAGTGTCTTCCGGGCTCTGCGGCTACTACGCTGTCAACTTCAACCACCAAGCCCAGCTCGACCTCGGCGTCCCAGCCGAGCGCGACGACATCGGAGGCTCCCTCTGCGACGGGCTTCAAGTTCCTTGGAGTGGATGAGTCCGGTGCTGAGTTTGGCTCGAACTCTTACCCTGGGCTTTGGGGCAAGGATTTCATCTTCCCTGATAACACCGCTCTCCAGGTACGTTACTGGGTCATACATGTTGTTATAAATGTGACCCGCAGATTAGAACTGACCTGGCACCAGACCCTCATCAGCTCTGGCTACAACAGCTTCCGGATCCCCTTCTCTATGGAGCGGATTGTTACCGGTACCACGGTTTCGTCCTCCCTGGCAACCGCATACCTCAACAACTTGACCGCTACGGTCAACTTCATCACCAATGCCGGAGCCTATGCTATCGTTGACCCGCACAACTTTGGCCGGTTTTACGGCAACATCATCACCGACACCGCCGGCTTCCAGACCTTCTGGAAGAACCTGGCCACCGTGTACAAGAGCAACTCCATGGTCATCTTCGACACCAACAACGAATACCACGACATGGACCAGACTCTCGTCCTGAACCTGAACCAGGCCGCCATCAACGGCATCCGGGCCGCGGGGGCTACCTCCCAGTACATCTTCGTCGAGGGCAACTCGTACTCGGGCGCCTGGACCTGGGCGACGGTCAACGACAACCTCAAGGCCCTGACGGACCCGCAGAACAAGATCGTCTACGAGATGCACCAGTACCTCGACTCGGACGGCTCGGGGACCTCGGCGACGTGCGTCTCGGGCACCATCGGCGCGGAGCGCGTCGCCAGCGCGACCCAGTGGCTCAAGACCAACAGCAAGATCGGCATCATCGGGGAGTTTGCGGGCGGCGCCAACGACCAGTGCAAGTCGGCCGTCACGGGCCTGCTCAACACCCTCAAGTCCAACAGCGACGTCTGGCTCGGCGCCCTCTGGTGGGGAGGTGGCCCGTGGTGGGGTGACTACATCTATGGTTATGAGCCGCCCAGTGGAGTCGGGTACAAGTACTACGATTCGCTGCTCAAGACGTACAAGCCCTGAGAAGTGTCGGTTGTTGCGGGTCGTGTGGACGACGAGAACGAGCAAGTATGTAGGTAGTGTGACGGGGGATGTGTATATAGGCGAGACTTTCTTTTATGTACATATTCAACACGAGCTCTCGAGAGCTTCATTGCCATTCATACAAAAGACTTTGTGTGAATTCACAACGGTTCTCTTTTCCGGTCGTAAAGTGTCAGCTGTGGAAATTTTCATGAGTGGCTAGGTAAGTTGTGTCGCTCTTGTGCGACTTCTTGGCCTGGTTAACATGACTCGGCAACGTAGGACGCCGCCGCATAAAGCCCAGCTAAGACGACTTTCATTTCATTATTCGAAGGCGGCCGAATAATCGGGATATCCGAGCTTTGAGTTTCACCGGCCACCAGTCGGATTGGGGCTCGGCCAGATGAGGGCGGCTTGGCTGAGAGCTGAAATCAGGAGCCCCATAGGCGGCCGCCCGCGTGTGGACAGGTAGACAGTAAGCAAGAATGATTCCGTGGCGTCACTGTGACGTGCATGGGGCCTTCGAATAGTTCAGAACCGAAACATAGCGTTCTGCATCTTTGGGGGCGTGAAAGTGAGGCTCAAAGATTTGGAGTGTTGCACGGTGAAATGTCCCGTGCAGCTGGGCCTGGAGCGTCGCGCAAAAAGCAAGATCCAGACTCTAGATTGTTTGGACAGCGGCGGCAACCTGACTAAGTCATACCTAGGTACCCCGAACGAATATTTCGATACGCCACGTTAGGCAGGGGCGGGAGATCGAGACCCAATGAATAGGCAACAGCTTGGGCCTATCTTCTAATTGCGGAGCCAATAAATAAGCGCTTGTGGCTCGTCTCATCCTTTTCTAGGAGCTCCCATGAGCAGCTGGCAAGGATACTTGGCGTTCTGGTGCGCAGATCTCGGATCCTTCGTCTCAGACCTGGGAATCTGGGAAGAACGGTCAAGTCTCAGCGATCCGGGAATCAATTCACCATTTCTTGTTCTGATCCACGTCAGATGCAAACTCCATCCACTGGTGTCACATAAGCCTGCCCATTGCCAACGATACGCGACAGTATTCACAGAAGCTCGACGGAGAGTGCCGACCCGACTCGACGGCCTTGCAGCGTGATGGCTCAATACCGAGCACACGAAGAGCAGCCCGGGCTGGAGGTCGCCCAGGAAGCTGAAGCTCCCCAGTATGTTGCTCCGATCTCTGGTCGTCCCCGCCGGTTTTGGAGTTTCAGTTTCAGGCAGCGTCAAGTGCGCCCTCAACGACGTTGCTTCACCAGCTGGTTTTCAATTATACAGAGGGGTCTCTGACAGTGCACCACAACAGGGTGGTTTATGAAGGAGGCCTGGAGTACAACAACCATGCACAGCAGAACCACAACTTCGCAAACTACCATGCACAGCAATATGGAGGGCCGCCTCCATTCGACCCCTCTCGACACTCAACATATACAAGCTCATCGCCGGTCTTCTCCGCCTTGAGCCCCGACGGCAAGATACCGTTTGATGGGCCGCCGCCGATGCCGATGGAGAAGCCGCCGGGGGATTCAGTGCACCTCAGGGTAGGGAGGAAGAAGCTCTGGTTGATCCTAGGGTCTCTCGCCACCGTACTGGTCTTGGGATTATCACTTGGTCTCGGCCTCGGTCTGGGTCTGAGTAAGAGCGGTGACGGGTCGAGCAGGTGAGTTTCCATGACTTTGGACAGTCCACCATGGCGAAATGCTCATCAGTATTAACCATATTTGTTTCACATAGCAACGCATCTGCTTCCTCAACAGCAAGTCCCACATCAACAGCCACCCCAGAATCATCAATATCATGCCCAGCATCGGACGACACAACCTTCACATCGACAACAGACTCAACCGAGTTTGATGTATACTGCGCGATCGATTACAACAGCAACGCGGACGACAACACCCAAGACCTGCTCCACACGGAGGCAGATATAGCCGAGGACTGCATCAACCTGTGTGCCTCGAACGACAAGTGCGTGGGTGCCGGTTGGGGCTTTTACCAACCGGACACGAGTGTGGCAGGGTCCAACGTATGCTGGCTCAAGTCAAAACTGGGGACTTCACACACGGCGACACAAAATTGGGTCTTTGTCATTAAGCAATAGACGATCAGCTGGCATGGTACTTGTATTATATGGGTATGGACCCGGATGTTCTATGCTCTGAACTTTTCACAAAGCGTTTCAGTGGGCCCTTTTCCAGATTGCGCCGACATATTGCAGGAAATAAGCGCAGGAATGCAGCACATGACGCCTAATAACTCCAAATATGACTGACTGTCCAGTTGGACGTCGTTCTGCCTATCCAACCACACCAATGTTTCCACTCCCGTTCAGATTGTGCTTCATGTACGTCTTCTCGTCTAATATCTCATGCTCGGAGGGGGCCGGCCCCTGACTTGTAACGGAAGTGTCCACCTCCTTCGACGCTCCGTTCGTCTTCCAGAACAGGCACCGAGGCTCGTTGCAGAACGGCTTTGCGGCGCTCGCCTCGTGGTTACGCACGTTGTCCTCATAGTTCTTCTTCGCGTCTGCTTCCGTGTACGCCTTGATGCGCTCATCTGTGGCAACGAACGGCTCTGGCAGTGGAGGGTATGCAGCGACCAGGCCAGGGGCCGTCCACTTGACCCCGAGCTCCTCGAGGATGAGCGGTGTGATGTGGGCTGTCGAGAGGAGGATCCTCGGCATCCCGTGGCCGTTGAAGCCGGCCGCGACGAAGTGGCCGCTGTGACCGGGGGCTGAGCCCACAAAGGGGAACGCGTCGATGCTGGTTGACTCGACGCCAGTCCAGTTGCCGCCTTTGGTTGTCTCGAGGGAAAGCTCTGCATCGTCTTCTTTTCCTGGCCAGTCCACGATGTCGCTCTTGGGCCACGTCTTGTAGAATTCCGCGACTCCAGGCAGCAGTTTGTCCTCTGAATCAGTGCGGATCCAGTCGTGAGGGTAGTGAGCGACAACGGCTTTTGCTCCGCCGACGATGAGCGTGTTGTAGGGTGGAGGAAGCTGCACGTGATAGTTGTTGACGCAGCTGTCCCAGTGTTGGGCGCCAGTGCGTTTCATAAAGCCCTCAGGGGCCTTGATGGCTCCGATGGTACAGACGCAAGGGAAGATGAGATTAGAAAATTCGGGCAGTAGGTGAGAAGCCCATCGGTTCTTGTGATTGGCAATCGTCAGCTTTCAATATTCCAAATTGAATTGAGTAATAGATCTAGACATACCGTGGCGTGGACAATGGTCTTGGCGCGAACGTCACCGCGTGGTGTAGATACAGTGATATATCCGTCTTGGTCTCTCTCGGAAACCTTGAGAACTGGAGTATCGGCTTGCAGATTGAGCTTGCCTGTATCCAACACAATACGAAGCATAGCGTGGACAAACTTGTACGGCCAGCTGTCCACACGACGTCAGTCCGAGGAGAGCAAGTGAAATGTGGTGCTCCATCACTTACACCTGGCCAGTAGGATGCAGCACAGCACCGATGCATCCCTTCATCTGGGTGATGGCCTCCGCCTCCTTAGGGTTCTCGACGAGCCGGCATTCTCGGATCACCTCGCCGTCTCTGCCATGATCCTTGACAAACGCATCGAACGCTCCCTTGAGGCGCGTCCAAGCTTCCGGCGTCATGGCTGCGTCAAATGTCTCACCCAGCTTGAAGCACACTTCCTCCGCGACACCCTCCTCGGCCAGGAGGGCCTTGAAGGCGTCGAGATGGGCCATCTCATGCTTGATCAACTTCAACGCCCCATCGGGGCCAAACCTGCTGGACCAGCTTGGGTATCGAGAGTAGGCATGTGGCCGGAGCTGGCCACCTGGCGAGGGGAGATCATGTTAGCCCTGGGGTCACTGCTTTTCTCCCGCGCCGGCATGGTTCTGAAAAATTCATTCTCGGCACTTACCGTTCCGCCCTGTCGCGCCGCCACATACGTCTCTTGCCTCGAGCATAAGCATGCGTGGAGTGGTTCCATCTTTGGCGGTGTGCTTTTTCCGTTGTCAGCATCTCATTGACGGCTATCGATGTTTCAGGTGCTCACCTTGTGCAACCAATATGCCGTCGTGGTGCCTGTGTAACCGCTCCCAACAATCACAACATCCGTCTCCGTGGGAAGGTCTGGGGTGGACTGGAAGTTCCTCAGGGGAGACTCGGCGCCCTCAATCCAGTAGGACTTTGAAGGGTTAGTGATGGGGAGGACCATGGTGTTGACTGAGAAGAGCACTGCTTTGCAGAGACCATGGATTGTCCGGGGCGAGCTTGGATTGGATGGCGTTGACTTTATAGAGCGGATCTGCCGGCTGGGATGGGGCTCGTCAACAGGAGTCGAAGTTGGCAGTCGGCCTGGCCGATGAGTTTGCTCTTTCTTGCTTGTGTTGACTCTTTCTCTGTGTGAAGAGTATCAAAGTTGAAGGCCGGCTGAGGGCAGGTTGAGATTGTGGCGGTCAGACAATTCTGCCTCTGCCCAGAGATTCTTCCGCCTTGCGGACGTAGCATCTTTTTCTATGGGAGGGCCAAGTCTCGGGTGGGACGAGGGTGGACTCACTCACTTTCGCATCGATCCGGATCCCCAGGAACAGGCTGTTCGACACGCTGGCGAGGTCGGATCCGGAAGTGCAGACGCGTTGCCCCGATGAGATGAGCTGTTCCCCGGCAGTATCAGCCTCGGTGTGGAGCCCTGTGGGTCTACCCCTGACCGGAAACGATCAGATAGCACCGGTCACCCGGGCCGCCTCCACCACCAAAACTACCCCGGATCTGATAAGCCACCGTCCCGTTGTTAATTGTGATGCCTCTCAAATCGTGATGGCATTCAATCGGTGAGTGCCGAGATACCAGCTGCCTGATAGGCACGCTCGCAGCACTTCGGGCAATCAGTGTCTGCGCGTCCCGTCACGGCACATCGGCTATGCCGGGTTTGTCAATTCGACCGCATTGACTGACACCGGCTAACTGCTCTGGCCCGACTCGCTGGCCCCAATGACTCATTCACGGTGATTGTTACAAATCGAGAGTCATGCCGGGAAGGTTGTGCTGTAATGGAAATGCATTAGGCCTAAGGCTCGGCGAAAATAACTCGATCAATAATTTACCGGTCCCCAAAGATAACCACATCTCCTCTCCACCTCACGTCTCGGCCGCCTTGCTGTCCCTATCGTCTCGGGGTACTTCAATAGCGTCAATATCGATCTCAGCCGGAGCCTCCGGTACCATTCGGATGAGGAAGACCATGCACGGGATGGTCAACGCCAACACCGCGCAATTGACGTAGAAAGGCTTGCGCGGGTCACTTCCGTAGTTCGAGTTGATAGAGTATGAAACGGCCTGACCCGCGGTCTCAAAGGCACGGAAGAGGCCACCCGTCCTAGCACTTGACTTGACATCTGTTGAGAATGTGCCCAAGATCCAATAGAGCGACAATTGAGTCCAGTACCCGGTCGTGAAGATGATCAAGTAAGGGAGGTATGCCTCGGCCCATCGTTTGCCGTGTAGGCCGTAGTCAAGTCCAGTGCCTTTGGAGGTTCCGAATTTCGAGTACTCGATCCCGATCCAGATGAAGCAGCAGATCTGCGGCACCAGCCACAACGCAAACGCCGTCCATGCGCGTCCGGCCTGGGACCAGCGCCTCATGTCCAGCATCTTTCCATACAGGAGCACCATGCAGATTGTGGTGATGGGTACGATCAGTGTGGAGAGGGCGCGGGCCCGCACGGAGAAATGCAAGGACAGATAGGTCCCCATCGTGCCTCCGTAGAAGAAGCTGTAGAAGGCGGGAAGGAAGACAAGCCAGGTCTTCCTCCGCTGCGCATGCTGCCAGAGGGCCGCGAACTCGCCCTTCCAGGTGACGGTGCCGGTGGTGGGCACTCTGGTTCCATCCTTCCTCCGCACCAGCTTAGTAGGTGATAACAAGAATGCCCAAATGATACCGGTGCATTCTAGGCCGACAAAGACCAGGTATGTCGACCAGGCGATTCCACCAGCCGAGGCCTGGCTGTAATTCGTAGAGAAGTTAATGGCGCCACCGATGATAGAGCCCGAGCTCCTCATCGCGGACCAGACGCCGAGGTAGAAGCCGCGGTCGTTCTGGGGCGGGTACGACAGCATTGCGGTGGTCTCTGCCACATACAGAAAGCCGCCGGTGAAGCCGCCCAGGATCGTTTCGAACAGTAGGTACCACTGCGTCCCATATCTTGCGGCTGTATAGTAACCGGATCCGGCCAGAGGGAACGCCACAGAAGCGATCATACAGCTCCATTTGATGCCAATCTTGTTAATCAGGGGACCGCCGAAGAGAGTGACCATGCAGCCAGCAGCATAATTAAGAGCGTTGGCCATGTTGCCAAGGTAAGGAGATGATAGGCCGCCGCCGCCGAGGTTCGAGATGGCGTCCCCCATAGCCGGGCCAACGAAAGACAGCGCTCCAAACATGATCATCTGGAACAAGACGCTTCGGAAGAACTTGGTGGTACGGCTGCTGGTGAGATAGGCCGTGTCAACGTCGATGACCTGAGTCTCCTGGTTCGAGCTGACGCGGGCGACGTCGGTCGCATTTTCGGGCATGGTTGCGACTTTTGCTGTGTCGCTCTTGGAATCTGATGCAGCCATGGTGAAGAGAGGGCAGAGGCGCGAGGAAGAAGGAGGACGGGTGGGCGACCCAGACAAAAGTTGAGTAGACAGGCCAGAGGGGCAGAACTGCCCTCCTATGTAATGAAAGTTGCCTGATGGGCCTCGTGAAGTCAATATTTTATGTCAACAACTTGGAAGGGTGCCTGTTAAAAACCGAAATGTTACCTCGAACGTGGAGTCAGAAGGTTGACAGCCAATGCTGGGGTGGGCTTTATTACCATTGCAGGAGGCGTGATTCGTCTTACACATGGGGGCCCATCCATCCGAGACGATTCAGACGAGATAGGCACGCGAGGCCCACAGCACATGCACGATGCCCTGAGTGATAAAATGGGGCGTGGGGGCCAGGCCTGCCAACGTCGGGCACGCGGCAGAAAGCAGTCACGAGCCCGATATCCAGGATTACCCGATTGCTGTGTGATTGATGCCAGGCCCGGCAAGCCGCCCGCTAACTAGCTTCCCCAAACGACCGTGCCGCTGCGACGAGATAGCCGGGGCACCGGTGATCACCGTCCCGGTGGAGAGATAAGATAGGCTCGTCAGCTTGGAGCAATGCCTCGGGAGTCGGGGCTCCGTATTAACCAAAGTCGGGGATGTCCTATCAATCATGCCGACCGCCATCTTGTTGATAATGAAGTTAACCAAGTCAGTAGGGGTTTTATGCTGCTCATTGCAGACCGTGCCGGTTGTGTATATGGTCTATATCTATTCTGAGATAGGAGTGTGTACAGTCCGCAATTATAGCAGGCATCTCATTGGGTATACTAGATACGATCTGCGGACAGTTTAACTATGTTGAAATTTACTCCCCACAAGGTGCATCAGATGTACAAGGCCTTCGTGACATGTAGTTTGTTCTTTGCTCGCGGTATCAGCCCGCTGCAGACAATCCTGAGTGGTGTGCGGCCTATCGGAGACAATGCAAGATGGGCATGTCGAGGCGAAGCCAATGGCTAAAAAAGCTTTGGGATAATAGGAAATGCATATTTGCAGTTTGGATTTCAAGACTCTGGCACGGTGTTGAAGTTGCACCCGGCTTCTATGATACTGTCTAAGTATTGCCGACCTCGGGACGTGTATACCCTCAACTAAGTAGGCCGACAGCTCTCCTAGTCTTTGCACTCATAGATTTGCAAGGATGATTACATGCACAAGACTATGATATGGCTATCTGAACGTCAAGATCATCTTTCAAGTATGGGGTGCCCCGAAATACCCGTTAGTTTCGATGGGTTATTTGTGATATTGTAGAACCACCTCGATTGCCTTGGAAGAACTCGGTCTCCTTAGAATATCTGGTGCGCCGGAAATACACGTTACCATCAATCTGATCACTTATATAAGCGTTGTGTGCATCGGAGGCTGTCTGCGAGACTGATTCCACAATATACTTAGATCAGGGTTAAAGATATCATCACATAATCTTGCATCGTTTCGTACAGGATGTCCTACTAGTATGTCTAGAAGGTCTAGATCTTTTGCTGACTCCAGCCTAATGTACGTCGATGCTCGGACAGCTAACCTTCTCAAGTGCAATAGATACGCCAAGCGGGTTTCAACCAGAGACAAGAGTCGGTCTATAAATGAGGAACGCGTGCGCCGGGAGACATCCCTCTCGACTACGCTGGTAGTCAGGTCTAGATTCCTTTCCATTCCCATGCCAGTGTCGCCCCGTCTACCATCCGGATCGTTTGTTTACCGGTCAGACCAGGTACCGATTGCACGGCCGCCTTCCGATCCCGAGGACTGTTCTCTCGCGCCAGGAAAGTCTGCAACATGCTGAACACGATAGGACCCCCACGCCTGTCATTCCATGTGGCAAGTCACGGCCTTTGAAGTGCTTGAGTGTATTTACAGCACTCTCCATCTCAGATACCTGCAGTATTTCTACGTTGAAAGCTCAGTTCTTACTTTCCCTGTAGCATCAATATGAAGAGCTGTGCATATCAACACTTATAGCTGACTGCTAGCCTGATAGAGAAACCCAAAAGTATAGGTCACATATAATTGATGCTGAGAAGCCGTGAAGTACGAAGTGCGGCCATAAAATGATCTTATCATTCTCTAGCTGATCCTACATGCTACAAACCGAAGGGTCCATGCTAACTTGAATCAGGTTTAAGTTTCAGCACAAAAGGGTACTTGCGCCAGGGTCCGGGCGGCGTTCACCGAGCCGGAGTGTAAACATGGTACAGTAAATGTAAACAAGTTGCTCTAGGAGGTGAAATTTGTTGCTTTTCGTCATAGATATGTATCTACATTCCAGCCGTCAAAGCCGGTCTTTCTTATTCTTAGAATTACCATGTGCAATACCGACATCTCATGGAATGGAGAGATAACACTCTGTAGTTATATGACGACAAAACTCTCTGCTAAGCAGTGCTGGATTGAGCATAAAAAAGAGTGACGCTGGCCTATCAAGTATTACTGTCCCACATGACATCTCTGTTTTTCAGTCTACCCTGCCTTTGAGAAAATGTCAGAAGCAGGAAGGAACATGATCTGTTCGCTAGGAAGCCGAGTCATGCTTATAAAGAAAGTAGACCAGCCATTATAGCCACGCGATGGTAATTATGCGCAACGGTATTCCATGATCACAGCGCATAGGCGTTTAAACAGCCATGTCATGGTGCCATCCCACAAATCCATTGTGACAGTGGTGGAGCTGAGTATGATATGCAGGTTCTGCAATGGCGCTGTTTCAGGACTGCAACTCATTTCTGCTTCCCGCCACTCTTGCAGACGATTGCCCCGTCCCCCCGCGAAAGCCCAAGCTAGAATCGTCAGATTTACTGGCAAGGTAGGCTGCTGGAATGCTGTGACAGTCTAGTCGAGAATCAACTGGCAAAAAGGTCAAGATTGACTGCCCCTGATCTACGGCGCTAGCGAATTGACAAAAAGAGCCAGATTGGATAGTGGCATTCTAAAAGTCCAAAAGTAAGACAGTCGACGGGCACTAAACCCTGGGAGAAACTCCAGTTGTCGTGTCCACAGGCAGTTTGAGGGAAGGGAGTTCAGCAAGCCAATTGAGGGAGGCCCACGCACGTCATTTCTCCGAGTGTCTTTATTGATTGTAATGCCGAATTGATGTATGGGTGTTGTCTCTTTACCAAGGTCAAGTGTTCAGTGGTGGTCGCCTTGAAGAGTTCGAGCCAAGGGGTCACTCGACCTGTTACAAAGTGGGCAACAATGTCTTACAAGTGACGTTGCCTTGGCGATTGCAGTGTCGAGACCGTGGTTCTTCCCGTGGAAGGTTTAGCCGTTGAGTTAGCTGAAACTCAACGGTGATTACCTTTCCTATTCTATCCATCCAACATTCCTTGGAAGTAAGTCCATGCCTTACTTGGAGCGGGTGTGGCCGAAGTCTCCACCGACAGTGAGCCTCATCCAGTCCCATCAGAGATAGACTTCTCTTCGCAGATGAACAAGCCCCGACTCGAGGATCCATCCCATGCAAACCTCGCGTAGAAATGGCCCAACGGGCTGGCAAGCCATGCCGAGAGATCGATGAGCTGATTCACGAGTTTAAAGTTTTCCCGGTGGTTGCTATGTACGGCCTGATGCGTACACAAATGGCTACAGCTTCTTCCATTGATAGTGATCGACAACTCTGTGTCATACCTGGTTTCCAGGTGAATTGTGTACCGAAAACTAGACAAGGTAGACTTATGAAGCCTCTCGACCCTGGTGCACCGTAGAAGAACGTGTTCGTCCTCCACTCGCAATCTTGCTGTCCCTCTTTCTCTCACGACGCTTGGACATATGCGCGTAGCCATGAGGTCCTCCTTGGTTGCGCTCGTCCCTGCAATTGGGCTTTGCCTAAGCAAGGTCATCGAAGGCCCAATTGACCCACGGCAACAAGATGGCTCTCAAGATAAACCCGAATCCATTTGCATCACATATGTCACGACTTACCTGGCCACTGTAGAGCCCAGAGGCAGCCCCAATACAGGTACGTGGAAACAAGTTGGGCGATGTTCAGAGGCCGTCATGCACGGTTGACATGATCAACAACAGGACTGCCGAACCCACTGCTTGGTGCGCTTCCACCAAGATCCTTTGGTGTAGATGAACCTCCGCCACAGTACACAGAGCCTCCACCCAAAGGATATGGACAGCAGCAACCCCCGCCGAGTCCATATGGGCCGCAACAACCTCCGTCCAATCCATATGGTCCGCAGCAACCTCCAACCAATCCATATGGACCGCAACAACCGCCTAATCCATACGGTCCGCAATGGCCGCCTAATCCATATGATCCTCAATTTCCGCCCAATCCATATGGTCCACAACCTCCCCCTGATGGATATGGGCCTCAGCCTCCGCCGCCTGTGCCGCCGCCTCCCTCTTACGGCGGGCCGCCGCCCTACTCGCCGCCTGCACCGATTCCTGGCACAACAGGTCCCGTCCTCTCACCGAGCGGCGGAGTTTCTGCATCTTCTCCACCAGAGGTTTCACCGTCTCCGGGTCCAGACATATATATAGTCAACGTAGAGGCTCTTGTACCTCAAGTTGTGCCACAGCCAGCTCCCGGGAAACGAAGGGACATAGACCCACGGGCTGTCGACCCTACACTGACTACCAACATTGGATTCATTGCCAATACTAATGTGACCTTCACTTGCTCAAGAGCTGCGCCATACTACACATTCAATGGCCAGTTGTTCGAGGTGACCACAGGGTTGGCGCTGTCTGTTAACTTCGGGGTGCCATTTATCAACTTCACGATTGCCGCCCAAGGTTCCATCTCGACCAGATTTGAGGTCGTCGACAGCATTTTGCACTGGTATAATCCGCAGTTCTATAACGGAGAGGCTACATTTTGTGTGGTGGGCAGCGCTATTTTTGCGACATTCACCTCGTTCGGCCGGCCAGCTGATTGTGTCACTGTCCAACTGGTTCTTATCAGAGGTCAGTCATTCAAGAACTCCTTCCGTCTTACCGCTCAAATATGCTAAAATTACAAACATTCGCGTAGCCAACCAATGCGTGGATGGTGTTGTCAATGGACTACCTGCAGTCACCCAGTTGCCATCCACCGCCTCGATACGCACGAGCTCACCTTCGCGAGCGGTCACCACCCCAAACGTCGTCTCTACAAGTCGCGCATCTCAGGCGTCGTCTCCAGTGTCTTCACCAGCAGTACAATCTTCAGTGCCTCTCACACAAAGATCAACGGGGATACCTATAGCTCCATCGGTACCGGCTGGTTCTACAGGTGGACTTCCAAGTGTACAACCTCCCGCCTCGGGCCCCTTGCCGGGGGTGTCCACAGGCGGGCTATCCAACCCGCCATCTGGGATTCCATCACAAATCGTTCCGACGAGTGGACCGCCTGTTATACCACCACCAGCCTCGACAACGCAGGGTGGACTTACGGGTGGGTCATCCAGCCCGCAAGCATCGGCACCGAGCCCACCTCCGGGAGAGTCAACAACTGGTGTGCCTCCCTTCCCGACCTCAGGCTCGCCGCCACCGTTTAGCCCTACAAGTGGACCGCCTAATGCTGAATCGTCAGCACCAAGTCCACCAGGAGGGTATTCTGCAAGCGGGTTACCTAGTATTTCACCGCCAGTGGTGCCATCGGGACCCGGATCTACCAGTGGAGAGCCCATTCCTGAGCCTACAACCCCCTCGGCTGGCCTCCCAACAGGATCACCGTCTCTTCCGCCGCTTTCTCCGCGGGCCAGCGGGTCTGGCGCGCCACCTTCATTGCAGCCTGTCATCCCTACCTCGAATGCTTTGCCGCCTTCCGAGTCCGGATCTCGAGCCTCGGGCGTGCCGACCGCAACACCATCACCGTCCGGCTCTGGCGCCGACCCGACCCAGACAGTCATTGCGGGCCAGCCTTTCAACATAAATCTGGTGCCGTACCTGAACAACGCGCTTGATCAGGTTGATGGCATCACCACGAGCCCTGATACTGCGTTCCTGAATAGCCTCAACCAAGGGCTAAAGGTCCTTGCTGGTACGGTTCCGGTCAAAGCCACTGCGGACACTATTACTGTGACTCTTTCAGTCGCAGGCCTGCTGGGGGATTCCTATACGAAGACTTTTGACGTGGTTGTCCTCGAAGTCGAACGGGTCTTTGCTGGCCAGCGGTTTGAAATCTTCCTGACTCAGTACATGCAATTTGCACAAGATACTCTCCTTGGCGTAACCACGCTCCCTAACACTGCGTTTCTCGACGTACTCAACAGTTTGGACAAAACCATATCTGGTACTGTCCCAGCATCAGCCGTTGGAGATACCATCACTGTGACTTTCACGGCTGTTGGCGTGACCGGCAATTATGTCAGGAGCTTCTTGGTACAGGTCTTGGAATCTGTGACCATAATTCCCGGCCAGCCTTTCAACATCGACCTGAAAGATTTCCTGGATGACCCCGCGGACTCGATCACGAACTTTGACACCAGCCCACTCATTGGGTTCTTGGAGGATGGCTTCGACGCAACTGGGCGGGATATAACCGGGACCGTCCCGATTGGTGCAATCCCAGAGACCATCACCGCCACCCTCACCATCACAGGGCAGGTTGGAGATTACACCAGATTGGTCTCCATAGTGGTTGCTCCACTGCAAAGAGTCTTCCCAGGGCAGCCTTTCACCATAACGCTGTCTGATTTCCTGGATGGTGCCGGGAATACAATTAGGGGTATCAGCACCGCCCCTGTCACTTCTTTCATAGACAGCTCCCTGAACGCTGCTAACCAGCAAATCGTTGGCACTGTTCCTCTAAGTGCAGCTACGGGTCTCGTTGAGGTGGCTCTAAGCGTGGCAGGGCCAGATGGTCTGTATACCAAGCTACTCTACGTTCTGGTTGTCCCGTCGAATGTCATAGTCATCGGACAGTCCTTCGACATTTCGTTGACCCAGTACCTGGTTAACCCTGCGGACACCATCAATGGTCTCGTCTCCATTCCAGGCCTACTAACCTTCCTCCAGGATGATCTGGACATTGCTCAAAGGCAGATTGCAGGTGTTGTTCCATACACCGCTATTGAGGGATCTTTTGCTATATCTCTCAGTGTCACAGGCCAGCTGGGCATCCCTTATATCCAGATATTCTACGTGATTATCATCCCCGGAAGCTCGTCAAGCTCGTCTATCCTATCAACGTCAACGCTTTCGTCTGGAATCTCGAGTGGGTTCACCTCGACCTCGCTTTCTAGATTCTCCAGTACAGTTTCGCAATCCTCGGGGAGTTTGTCGACGTCTCAGGGAAGCAATTCGATTTCCACAACTCCATTCCCGTCCTCTGAAACGAGCAGCGAGTCTTCTGAAGCTCAGTCTACAACGCAAATTTCCACGCCGTTGCTGTCAACTGCTCTGTCAAGCGAGAGTGTGGGGAGTCAATCAACGAGCGAGCCGGGCCCGACCTCATCAGAGCAGTCCGTCTCGGCCTCAGGGAGCTCACTCACTGCGGAGAGCCCGACGCCGACGAGCTTCTCGTTCTCAGGTGAAACAAGCATATCGACACCGCTGAGCTTGTCTACTGAGGCCGAGCAATCCATGTCAAGCCCGGGAGAGTCATCTACTCAGGCGAGCCAAACAGTGGCATCGAGCACTCAATTCGAGTCGTCTATTGAGTCAAGCCAGGCCACCACCTCCCTGCCACCAACTGAATCAGGTTTCTCGAGCCTGTCAAGTGAGACGGGAGTGTCCACCGGCTCAGAGGCGTTGAGCTCACATAGTTCCGAGAATCTCTCATCCGAGACCAGTAGTTTTGCGTCAACTATCGAGACTTCTCAAGGTAGCGTTTCTACAGAAGTGACGTCGCCGTCAGGCCCTACCCCGGGTCCTTCTTCGACGGAAGTGAGCACAAGCAGTGAAGCCTCAGTGGAAACCTCGTTATCTACGGAAGTGCAATCCTCATCGCAGAGTGAGCCTACAGACAGCTCGACTTCGTTCTCATCAGGTGAGCCCGGGAGCACGCTTTTCAGTAGTGGCTCTTCGCTGTTCTCGACGGAGGCACCGAGTACACTACCAGAGAGCAGTACGTTGGCCACCGAGTCCGGCAGTATAACTGCGACAAGCGGTGAGCCCACATCTTCCGAGAGCTCAGAAACCTCCGCTGGAACGTCAACAGAGTCTCAGAGCCCGATAGAGACTTCCACAAGTGAATCTGAAGCTTCCTCGTCTTTCACAGCATCCCAGGCAAGCAGTTTGGAGAGCGCATCCGAGACCTCGGGCAGTATTTCTGGCACAAGCAGTAATGAAGAGACGACTTCGGCACCCACCGAATCGGGATTTTCGACCAGCGCTCTTGAAACTTCAAGTCTAAGCAGCCAAGAAAGCACGGAATCGCCTTTGTCCACCAGCGAACCGTTCAGCACTCCGACCAGCGGCTTCGATGTGACGTCCTCCACGGCCGATGAAAGCTCCACTGAGGCCAGTAGCACAATAGCGGGCTCCACGCCGTTCTCAAGCACCTCTCAAGAGAGTGGTGTACCTTCGACCTCTTTCTCACCTGAAGAGTCAAGCACACTTTCTACCGAGCTTATAACATCTGAGCCAAGTATCACACCATCGAGTTCATTATCGAGTGGGGAGCTCAGCACCGCCTCTGCTGAGTTGGCTTCTTCTCAATCTAGTGAGGCAGAGTTGAGTTCTTCGTCAGCCTCAGAGGAGAGCAGCACAAGCGAGCTCTTCTCTACTACGGAGGCCAGCACGTCTGAAGTGAGCAGTCCGGCATCATCTGCATCTTCAGAGGAACAGACGAGCAGTGGGAGCAGCGAATCCGAGAGCCTAAACCCGAGCTCCAGCCCAGAGAGCAGCTTGGAGTCGTCTTCCACGGAGCAAGTTGCCAGTACTTCGACGAGCGACATCTTCACAACTTCAAGCCCGCCCGAGACAAGTGAGACGCAGTCGAGCTCTCCTGGCGCAACCAGTTCCATACCTGTCAGCTCTGAAGCCTCATCCCTGACAAGCGCTTCGGAACAAGAGTCAGCTTCGAGCTCCTTCAGCTCCACAGCCTCTGAAACCGAGTTGTCGAGCTCGTTTGAGCCAACCTCATCAGCATCTTCTGAGGCGTCTGAATCCACATCCATCGAACCGAGCTCGACAGAACCCAGCAGCGGTGGTCCAAGCTCGACCGAGCCGATTTCGTCGGAATCCACGTCTTTCGAACCAACCTCGACCGAACCAAGCTCATCCGAACAGGCTACGAGTGAAGGAAGCACGACGGGTGCCAGTACGAGTGAGGAAAGCACGGTTGGCCCAAGTTCGACGGAGTCCAGCTCAAGTGGAGAAAGTGCGACGGAGTCAAGTTCAATAGAGCCAAGCACTACCGAGCAGAGTACCACTGGGGAAAGCACTATTGGCTCAAGCTCGTCCGGGGAAAGCACGACCGAGCAGCTCTCAACAGAATCAAGCTCCTCTCAACCAATCTCAACTGAAGCAAGCTCCACAGAGCCGAGTAGCTCGTTTTCAAGCCTGGAACCAACATCGACGGAGCAGACGTCAACTGAATCCACGCAGCTCGAGTCGACATCCACCGAACAGAGCTCCTCCGAATTCACGTCGTCTGGGCAGACATCGAGCGAGCCGACGTCTTCTGAATTCGCATCATCGGAGTCCACGTCCTTTGAGCCAACATCCACTGCCCCAAGCGGCTCAGAGTCCACCTTCCCCAGCCAAACGTCGACCGAGTTTACGTCTTCTGGGGCTACGTCAAGCGAGGCCAGCTCCTCCGAGGCCACATCTTCCGAGTCTACGTCTGCCGAACAGACTTCCAGCGAGCCCACAATCACGTCTTCAGAGCAACGCTCGACTGAGCCTCCATCTTCCGAGTCAACGTCCATCGAATCAACGTCGTCCGAACCTCCGTCGTCCGAGTCGACTTCATTTGAACCGACATCCACCGAGGCTACGTCCTCTGAATCAGGTTCTCTCGGCCCAAGTTCCTCGGAAATAAGCTCCGAAGTCCTTTCGAGTAGCAGTGAAGACCTGAGCACTGCCAGAACCAGCTTCCAGGACTCATCGACACTCTCCTCGGAATCAACTGCCCTTGAAACAAGCACCTTTGGGACCTCTTCCGAGATATCCACGAGCAGCAACAGCCTTCCGATCTCCACCGAGAGCTCCTCCGAGCCGACTGCTTCCGAAACCACCTCGTTCGAGCCAACCTCATCTGGTGCAAGCTCCACCGAGGAGAGCTCCACAGAGACGAGCTTTACTGCCACCTTCTCCGAGCAGAGCACCACCATCGAGACAAGTAGCACCTTCGAAACTAGCACCCTTGAATCGACCACCTTCGAATCGACAAGCTTCGGATCGAGCACTTTCGAAACAAGCACCCCTGAAACAAGTACTTTCGAAAAGAGCACCTTTGAATCGAGTTCTTCTGAGTCGACCGCTTTTGAGACAAGCTCCGCTGAACAATTCCCCAGTAGCAGCAGCACTCCAATAGAGACATCGAGCTCTGAAGAGGCCACTTCGACTTCTTCCTTGGGCAGTAGCAGCCTGTCGGAACCGCCTACCACTTCTTCTGAAGGACCTTCGAGTACTGCAATCGATTTCACGTCCGAGTCCACGTCATCTGGAGAGGCTACAAGCAGTATCAGCGAGACGAGTACAGAGCCAACGTCGTCTGTCGAATCCACAAGCAGCGCCAGCGGAGCAAGTAGCCAGTCAACCTCGTCTGAAGAGGCCACCAGTGCGAGCAGCTTTAGTTCGGAACCAACATCGTCTGCTGAATCGACAAGTACCAGTGGCATAAGCTCTGAATCAACCTCCTCGTCCGCCGAACCAACAAGTACCAGTAATATAAGCTCAGAAACGACTTCGTCTGGCGAGCCTACCACTAGTAGTAGCGAGCCAACCTCATCAGAAGAGAGTACAAGTACCA
Organism: Diaporthe vaccinii; assembly: GCA_039880775.1. Taxonomy (NCBI): domain Eukaryota; kingdom Fungi; phylum Ascomycota; class Sordariomycetes; order Diaporthales; family Diaporthaceae; genus Diaporthe; species Diaporthe vaccinii. The sequence goes on from JBCEDN010000011.1 coordinate 1,499,102, forward strand.
GCGGCGTCACCTCGGAGCCGACCTCATCCAGCGAACTCACGAGTAGCAGTAGTGAGCCAACTTCGACTGAAGAGAGCACGAGTACCAGTGGCTTTAGCTCTGAGCCAACCTCGTCAAATGAATTCACAAGCAGTACCAGCGAGACGAGCTCAGAGCCCTCATCGTCTGAAGGGCCAACAACTAGCAGCACTTTCGAACCAACGTCGTCCGGAGAAAGCACAAGCAGTGAATTTACTTCAAGCTCTGAAGGACCGACCAGCACCAGTTCCAACCAAATATCGTCTGAGTCAACTTCAACCGAAGGGTTAACGAGTAGCAGTACACTCGAGCCGACGTCTTCTGGCGAGAGTACAAGCAGTGGTCTCACTTCAAGCTCTGAAGGACCAAGCAGCACCAGCTCCAACCAAATATCGTCTGAGTCAACTTCAACCGAAGGGCTAACGAGTAGCAGTACACTCGAGCCGACGTCTTCTGGCGAGAGTACAAGTAGTGGTTTCACTTCAAGCTCCGAAGGACCAAGCAGCACCAGCTCTGAGCCAACATCTTCTGAGGCAACCTCATCCGAGGAGCCAACCAGCAGCAGTACCTCCGAGCCGACTTCGTCCGAAGAGAGCACAAGCAGTAGCAGTATTTCAACTGAGCAACCGTCGAGTACTAGTAGCGAGCAAACCTCCTCGGAAGAAGCCACAAGTACGAGCTCCGAATCGACATCTGAGCAACCATCAAGTACTAGCACCCAGAAGACCTCCTCAGAAGGGCCCACGAGCACTGGTTCCGAGTCTACGTCCGAAGGACCCACGAGTACCATCTCTGAATCGACGTCTGAAGAGGCTACGAGCACGAGCTCCCAGCCAGCATCATCTGCGTCAACGTCCTCTGAGGAATCCAACAGCAGTAGCACTGAATTGACGTCGACTCAAGGGCCCACCAGTACGAGTTCTGGGTCAACGTCTGAAGAGGCTACAAGTACCAGCTCTGGGTCAACGTCTTCCGAAGAACTTACCAGCAGCAGCTCCGAGTCCACGTCGACTGCAGGACCCACGAGTACAAGCTCCGAATCCACGTCCGAAGAGCCGACAAGTACGTCCACAGAGTCAACGTCCTCCGAAGGGCCTACAAGCAGCAGCTCTGGGTTTTCATCGACCGGGGAGCCCACTAGCACCAGCTCTGAATCAACGTCTTCAGAAGGGCCTACAAGTACGAGCGTGGAGTCCAGTTCCTCCGAGGTGCCAACAAGTACCAGCTCCGGATCCACGTCTCAAGAGTTTACGAGTACAAGCTCCGAGTCAACGTCCTCCGAAGCGTTTACAAGCACGAGCTTGGAATCAAGTTCCTCCGAAGAGCCCACAAGCACCAGTTCCGAGTCATCGTCAAGTTCAGAGCCAACAAGCACGAGTTCAGAGTCTACATCTTCGGAAGCGCTAACGACTAGTATTAGCAGCACTACTGAGTCAACTTCTTCAGAGGAGGCTACAAGCAGCAGTAGTAGTGGAACAAGTACCGAGTCGACGTCCTCTGAAGAGACATCCACCACATCCTCGACAACCGCATCACCCACCTCTACACCATCATGCAATGGGATTCGTGGGTTCGCTAGAGATGGCTCAAGCATTGGTAAGTACTCCGGAAAAAGAAAGTCTAACGAAGAAGCTTAACACTAACTGCTTCGGTATAGGTTACTATGTTGACGCAGCTTCGGCAACCTTCAGCGGCTGCCGTGCGCTCTGTAATGCTAATCCGGCCTGTTCCAGCTTTGGCATTCTTATTGGCCCTGCATGTTCTCTCTACGGATACAATGTGCGGGACAACATTGCTGTGGACGATAATTCTGGCAACACTTTCTACGACAAGGGTTGTTCCCAGCCATCCAGCAGCAGCTCAGTGGCAACATCTCCCAGCAGTATCAGCTCCTTGTCTGGGACGACAACTTCCGAATCGACCGAGAGCAGCAGCACCCCTCCTATCACGAGTACTAGCTTTACTTTCTCAGAGTCGACATCTAGCGAGAGTAGCAGTGCTACATCGTCGTCCAGCTCAACGTCTGAGGCCCAGACCACAAGTCCATCTACTTCCTCGTCGGGTGTCGAGTCGACCACGAGCTCAAGTAGCGCTGGGGAAAGCACAACATCATCCAGTTCGAGTGCACCGGGCACAACAAGTTCAACCTCGAGTAGTATCCAGGAGACTACGACCTCGTCTAGCACTAGTGAGCTAACCACAGCAAGCTCCAGTTCAACCAGTGCCGAGGGGACGACAAGCAGCTCTAGCTCGTCTTCGACTATTCAGCCGACAACAAGTTCGAGCTCCAGCTCCAGTGCGGCCCAGTCAACAAGCAGCAGCTCTTCAAGCTCGACGTCGACAGCTGAGCAGACCACAAGCAGCAGCTCATCGAGCTCCAGCTCAAGTACCATCCCACAGACTACCAGCACCACCACCAGTTCCAGTACAGCCCTCGAGACTACGAGTAGTAGCTCATCGAGCTCTAGTTCGAGTACTGTGCCGCAAACCACAAGCAGCAGTTCCTCCAGCTCGAGTTCGAGCACAGCTCTTGAGACCACAAGCAGTAGTTCGTCCAGTTCGAGTACGAGTACGGGTCCAACGACCAGCACCAGCAGCTCTTCATCAAGTTCAAGCTCGAGTACGGCGCCCACGACTAGCAGCAGTAGTTCGTCCAGTTCTAGTACCAGCACAGGTCCAACAACCTCAAGCAGCAGTAGTTCGTCCAGTTCTAGTACCAGCACGGGTCCAACGACCTCGAGTAGCTCCTCGTCCAGTTCTAGTACGAGTACGGCACCCACCACATCGAGTAGCAGTTCCTCATCGAGCTCAAGCACGAGCACCGGTCCTACAACCTCGAGCAGCAGCTCTTCATCCAGCTCCAGCACAAGCACTGGTCCCACGACATCAAGTAGCAGCTCCTCCTCAAGCTCCAGCTCCTCCAGCCGCCCCACGACGTCGAGTAGTAGCAGCTCGTCCAGTTCTAGCACGAGTACAGGGTCGACTACATCAAGTAGCAGCTCCTCTTCAAGCTCCAGCACCTCCAGCAGTCCTACGACGTCCAGCAGCAGTAGCTCATCCAGCTCGAGCACGAGTACAGGGCCCACTACATCGAGTAGCAGTAGCAGCTCTTCAAGTTCAAGCTCAACGGTCCCGACTACAAGTAGCTCCAGTTCAAGCTCATCCAGTTCGCGTTCTAGTAGCAGCTCTAGTTCGTCCAGTTCAAGCTCAACGGTCCCGACTACAAGCAGCTCCAGTTCAAGCTCATCCAGTTCACGTTCCAGTAGCAGTTCCAGTTCGTCAAGTTCAAGCTCGAGTACAGCACCGATCATCACAACCACCTCAAGCTCATCTAGCTCCTCCAGTTCGAGCTCATCCAGCTCAAGTACAGTGCCGCGGACAACGACAAGTTCCTCAAGCTCATCATCCAGCTCTGCTTCGTCGTCCAGTTCCAGTTCTTCCAGTTCGAGCTCGTCCCGTTCAAGCAGTAGTTCGAGTAGCAGTTCCAGCAGTTCTTCACGGTCAACCTCCAGCTCCAGCTCATCGTCGACACAGTCGCTTTTTACGACTTATACGACCTACACAACAGGAACAACTACATTTACTCAGACGGCATCAGGGACGGCAACGGTCTTCTCTCCATACCCGACATTCCCTTGCGACGACTTTGGCTACCTCGTTCAGGGCGGCAACGAGTTTATTCGGGTCAACGTCACCTCTGGGACATTTACGACACTCACCACTGACCTGGCGTATCCTGGCGCGACCATCAACGCCATCGGCTACAATCAATTTGACAACTTTATCTACGGTGCTGTAGGACCCCAAACGACCGAGAACATACTTCAGATCTCCGCCTTGGCGACGACTGTGATATTGCAGCCGGGATTGACCGTGCCATATCCGCTCAGGGTGGCTGATTTTGATGGCGCAGGGAATTACTGGGGATCTTCAGTCGTCCAGGTTACACTGCAACTCGGCCAAAGTCTCGGCAACACGTACTGGACGCAAGTCAATCTGGCCCCGGGCACATCCAACTACGGCAAGCAAATTGCGAGTGGCAAGGCGGCATTTCCTCCTACCCTAGGCATATATGATTGGGTCTATCTGCCAGAAGGAAATCAAAACATGGTAAGTCTCATCAGTCGCCCCGTCCTCTTGCTCTCCCGCCTCCCCAGTGGCAATTGTCCGCGACGATCAACGCTAACGAATGTACCTCTCATAGTGGACGGTTGCAAGTGGAATTACTGTTCTTGGTTTCCAACTCTATCGCTTCGATCTCTCCAGCAAAACTTGGTTCGCGTCGACCAGTTACGGCACCCTGCTCGGCTTGACCGTAGGAGCTGGCTTCGGTGCACTTTACCCAGGAGAATACGGCTACTTTTATGGCTCAGAAAACAATAGCGGGGACATCTGGCTGTTCCCATTGCCCGGATTTAACAATGATAAAGCTGTCAAGGTTACCTCAGGGCCGGCTTCGAGCCAGAACGACGGCGCTAGGTGTTGGGCGCAAAACGGGTGATTGGTTTGGAACGTTTTAGTTTAGAAATTCGGTTCTCATTGATGGATTTTACGAGTATGGATCATGTATCATGAAGCTTACGACCTCGCATTGTCATGAAGGAATTCGGTCGTTGACAGCGTTGAATATCGGTCCTGTTGTTGCTCATGTAGTAGTCATTTCTATCGCAAAAGGAGAACACGTCTTAGCAAGGCTGGAATAGAGGGCTGCGATCAAGGGCACAATTATATCTTGCGTTTTACATGGTAGCCATCCCCATAAGTCTCCCATTTCCTCCAATCATAGTCTCGAGGGCCGACTTCCAAATGGCCCTCCCCCAAAAGGCCATTGGCATATGGCTGGAGCCGTTCCGGCACCTCGAGGTCGGGATCATTGTAATTGGACCACGCCCAAAGCATGTTCCAGAATTCTCTGAGCTCCTCTTTCCGCAGCTCGCAAAGGCCCCGGTCCGTGGCGTGCTCGAGGCAGGGGTGACGCAGAGTCCATGAGTGACTGAAGTCGATTAACTTGCCGCCTAGGTAGTTTCCCGGGTGGATGTCGCGAATTAGGATGCCGAGCGAGTGGAGAGTCTCTAAATCGTCGTAGATATGTATGATATAACCATTATACGTTACAATGCCACCCCCACAGGCAGTGCCACGACCTGCTCGTTCGTCAGGTACCCACAACCTGTTACGGTTGCTGTCGCGTTCCCACCAGCGGCAGCCTGGTTCTCAGTGAGACACAGGCCCGACGCGCCATTGATCAGGTTGCCCGAAACGAAGTAGTCCCATCTGTTCTCCTTCCCGGCGGCACATCCCGACTCCCGAGACGCAAGCTGACCATTTGTGTCGGCAGCCAAACATTTCTTGGTGCTGAGCAGGCTGCTGACGTGCCCATCCGCCTTGACCCTCCAGACCTGCGCGTCCGTTCCGCTACAATTGGACCATGTGACAGCTCCAGAGCTCGAGTCAGTCAAGCAATGGAGCGAGTAGGTGTTGAAGATGAGCCCGGTTGGGATGGTGCGAATGCCGCTTCCAGCCGAGGGATTGGAAAGACGGAAGACTGCCGTACCGCGTGGGACGACCGATGCCTTGATGCCGCCTGCCTCGAGGGGTATTGACGTCGTTTGGTTCGTCCAAAGGTCCTTGACGTTGATTGAAGACGGCGTGGGTAGTTCATCAGGGAAGATGCCAATCCGAGCCCATGACACTTCTATATCCCCGGAGACGTTGACGTTGCCGCGATTCAGCACCGTGACCAACCGATCCCCGTTGTATAAGCTCTTCGTGAGCACGTCCCAGGTCCCATCCTGACTGACCAAAGTTGCCTGTTGCACCAGGGGATCCTGATCCACGGCGATCAGGTCCCTATTCATAAGGTACTCGACTTCGGCGTCCGTGATATTCAGCAAGTCCGTACTGAGGATCAAGGGCGCCGAGAGGCTGCACCATAGAGCAAAGTGGCTCCTCTTCTCAGTCAGGGTGTAGTCGAAATGGTCCACGTTGAGGAAGTCTGGGTCGTTGAAGTAGCCGGGCCGCTGGAACCTCGCCAGCCTGACCTCCTGCCCGTAGTTGAACATCACAGAGTCCCAGCCCGTGATATCTGGCCAGTAATTTGTGCTATTCCAAACCAGCGAGTCCCTCGAGTGCCTCGCGAGCTCGCCGTACTGCGGCACCCACTCCATCACTGCGTACCAGCTGCTGAGATTGCTGGCTTCAGCGAAGTACGCCGGTGCAGATTCCGAGAAGATCATCTGCTTTGGCCACATCGAGGCCAGGATATCGTGCCACTTCCCGTACACCCTCCTGTACGTCACTTCCGTGGTGTCTGGCATGTTGCAGCCATCCAGCTTCAGGTACTCAAAGCCCCAGTTCACGAAGTCGCGCGCATCGATCTCCTCGTATCCATAAGCGCCGGGGTAGCCAGCACAGGACTTGAGCCCCGCGTCGGTGTAGATGCCCGGGATGAAACCCTTGGATTTAATAAAGTCCGTGAGCCACGGCAGGCCGCGGGGGAACTTGGCCTCGTCCCAAGCCATCGAGCCGTTCGGCAGGCGTTCCATGAGGGACCACTCGTCGTCGAGGTTCAGGCGGTTGTAGCCTGCTGTCAGGAGACCTCTGGAGATCATGGCCTCTGCCGTATCGACAAAGAGGGACTCATTCAGCCCGCCCATGTACCTGGCCCAGTTGTTGAACCCCATCGGCGGCAAGGGAGAGAGCACGCCAGGTGGGTTGAAGCCCGCTGCAGCAGGGCCCGCGAGTAGGAGCTGGGCCATTGCGAGGAGCATCGTGGATTTGCTTGGATTTCCTGGGGCTGGGTCTGACTGTCCGAGTCTGTGGCGTGGTGACAGAGTCATGAGCGAGAGACAGTGGACAGGACCGAGAGCTCCGTTGGAAGTACCTGAGTGGGAGGGCAGTAGTAGTCCGGCCTCCATGGCACGCAGAGCCACAGATGCAGCATGTTGAGATTATCCCCGTTCATCTGGTCTAGCCATATTGCTCATCTGGCGCCAGACTAGCTGCGCACTTTTGGAGCCGTAGTATGCATATATTGATGCACACATGCACCCCATCGGAGTTCAGTGGTCGCCAGGCTGCAATGGAGGGGGTCCGAGATGGCCTGCAGAGCGGGGTCGACATCGTATCCGGCCGCACCGGCCTGACCAGTTCCCGGTGTATCGGGCCACCGGCGCGTCTGACGATTACCAGCAGCAACGTGCACCGAGGAAAGTTTGTAACGTTTCATGCATTTCGCTGGATACGTGATGCGAGGCTGTCGTGATGACTGATGACTGCAGTGGTTGTGGGTTCAACGTTGCTGGCTGAGCCGCTGCGAATTCCCTGAGCGAGGGTTCCCATTTCAAAACCCCGACAGGCGTGGGCCAAACCCGGCTTTGTTTCTGAGAAGGGGGGGTTCCCTGTCTCAACTCTATGTCATCTATCAACCAACGCCAAGGCATATCTAAATCCTCAGGCTCACCCCCTTCGACCCAAGAGCAGCCTTGAGACCACAACCACAACAAAGACTGGATATTCCTCACAATGGCTGCCGATTCCCTTCTCGAACGTCTCAGCCGCGACGGCTTCGTCGTCATCCCATCGGCTATCACACCCGACCAGCTCACCAAGCTGCGCGAGGCCACCGCCGAAGTGGCTTCTTTAGCCAGGGAGGGAAAGTGGCCCTCCGTCCGCACACTCCCCAAGCAGTTCCCGCCTTGGCCTAAAAACAGCTCAGAGGTAGCGAAAGGTGGAATATGGGGCGTTCAGGGCATGATGCACCCAGACCTGCCCAACAGCTCCACGTTCGTGCAGGTCTACTTCAGCGACGCCATCGTCAACCCGACCAAGGAGCTGCTCCAGTGCGGCGACGACGAGCTGGTCATGGAGCTGTTCAACCTGCTTGTGCGGCCGGACAGTGACTTCGAGCTGCGGTGGCACCGCGACGACATCCCCGCCACCGCCACGCCCGAGGAAGAGCTCGACAGGCTGAACAAGCCCGCCTTCTCGGCGCAGTGGAACCTCGCGCTGTACGACGACGCCAGCCTGATCGCGGTGCCGGGCAGCCACACGAGGGCGAGGACGGACTTCGAGAGGAATGCCGACCCGTTTGAGAAGGAGATCCCTGGGCAGATGAGCGTTGAGCTCAAGGCTGGCGATGTGGTGTTCTACAATAATAACATCCTGCATCGAGGGGTGTACAGCTCCGAAAAGGAGAGGATGACGCTGCATGGGAGCGCTGGGCACGTCGACGGCTCGGTGTTGAGGGCGAGGAACGTGCTTCAGCATGGGCTGAGGGACTGGATAGATCGGGTCGATTTCAGCGGGTTGGATGAAAAGACGCTCAAGCGGGCTCAGAAGATGAAGGCCAGTCTTGTCAAACTGGGGAAGGAAGCAGGGGATGTTGGGTATTCGCTAGACGGGTGAATAGGTAGGTACATTCAGGGCAGAAATGGGAAGTCACGGAGGCAACATTTGAACCAGAAGTATCGACGAGGCAAATCGCGCTTTCCTTCACCATCTGTCCTCCTTTTGTGTCAAGGCAGCCACAGCTTGGGCTTGGGCTTCCCAGGCCTTGACAACAACAAAATTCTTCTAGCTGGAAACTTCAAGCAGATTCTCACTCATAGCATTTCAGCACTCGACGAGCTATCTTTCCAGTCCGCATGCACCGCTTTTAATTTAGCAGCCAAGTCTCAAGGCTTCATTCAAGTGCGCTTTCCTTCCTCCAACCGTCCTCGCTACTGCAACAGATTCTTTACATACTCAGCAGAGTTTCACTCAATCTTTGCTCGTGACCCATTCCGTGGCGATGGCTACACCTTCGAACGCTTCTGAGACGACTGCGGCGTCTGTGACCTCTATCGACTCGTCGACTAGGTCCGATCTACCGGCCCCTGTAGCCGTGCAGGTACCCGTGACTAGCATACATCTGGCCTCCGATCTCAGGTGTGTTACTGACAGTCATCTGCATCGGTCGACTTAGAGCTGACGCAAGAACACAAGTATGCTGGAGAGCGGCGACCTTTCCGACTTCACCGTGATATGCGACGGAGAGGAGTTCAAGGCACACAGATTCATCCTGAGCCGCTGCTCCTACTTCAAGCCGATGGTTTCTGAGCCTGCCGTCATTGTACGCCATTCTGTGAACTGAGATTTGACACTGGAAACACTTGCTAACAATGCCACCCTCACCTGCTACAGGACGGTCTGAAGCCACTTGGGATACAACGGTTGCTCCGGTACATCTACAGCCTGCTTAATCTTCAGCCTGCCTTCAAGGTACGCCATTCTGTGAACTGAGATTTGACACCGAAAACACTTGCTAACAATACCACCCTCACCTTCTACAGCAAGGTTCTGAGTCCAGCATCACGATCACTGATTTCAAGCGATTTGAGGTCAACTGGTTGCTCCGGTACATCTACAGCCTGCGTAAGCTTCTTCCTCACAAGAGTCGTGGGTGGCAAGTAGGCTGCAAAGGACGAGAGCATAGAAGGACGCTTGATTGGCTGCATGTGTATGCTTGCTAACGAACGATACTTTTATCAGGAGTTGACATTGATCAGATGCAGGCAAGCAGCCCAAACAACTCGTACCTGGAAACCTGCGTCCGTCTCTGGAGTCTCGGAGACTTCTATTCCCTTCCAGATCTCTGTGAGCTGGCGCTGTCTCCGTTGTATGCGCGATGCAGGAGCCTGCTCGATGAATCCCGATCTATCAATGCCACGATCAATGAAATCAGCTTCTTGCCTGACCTCGAAGCCGGTATTCGCGCAGCCTGGAGCACTGCCCGGATTTCTGGTGAAGTGCGCAGACCACTTATGACTGTGTGCACCGGTCTTGCCCCGGTTATACGGGACAAAAAGTCTTTTATGAAGCTTCTCCGAGAGATTCCTGACTTTTCTGGAGACTTCCTGGACGCTATTCTGGGATGTGACGGATTGCAGATAGGCCATCAGGACGCAACACAAACCGTATGTTCCCAATGCGGCTTGGCCGTACTCACCTCAGACCAGGGAGAGGGCAAGAAATTCATCGACGGTGCTTTCGTTTGGGCACCAAGATCATCGAACATTCACAGTGAGCATCGGCGTTTCTACTGCTCCGAGACTTGCTACAAAGCGGACCCGTTCATTCGTTGAAACTATCCATGCTTCTACAGGAAGGTGCCGCGTACATCAGCAGCAGCGGACCCCGAATCGGCAGACATTGGTGCATAGAGCACTTCAGCGTCAGAATTGAGCCCCGAGAATTGTCTGGCTATGAATTTGTTAGGTAAATCAAGCGAATGTGCAGCGAGGTGGAGCTCGCTTGCGGATGCCTGAAGGGGTGCTCAAGCGGAGGTTGAATCAAGTAGAAACACTCAGTAACAAGGTTATCGGCACATTGGTATTTGGAGTTCTCCCACCATTGTCCAGAGCTCTACCTGTACAGAACTCCCAGGTGTACCAATTCAATCACATTGTACTTTCTTAGTACAGAATCCTCATGAATTGACTGACTAGCGTGGTAATTGTCCGCGCCTCAGAGCACCCCAAACCGTTTCCCAACGCATCTTAGACAGTCTCTTGCTCCAGATATCAGCTTCCTTCGGCGCAGATGCATTACGTCGAATTCAGCACGTCTCGATATGACGCGACAGTCCGCTCAAAGGAGATTGAGGTCCCCACTTGAGTCACATAATCCTGTGCTTACATGTACGCCGCTTGAGATCGACATCGATGATTAAGCTTCTAAGATGGCCTGAGGTAGGATAACAGACACTTCGAGTAACTGCAAGTTCCAACCTGTAATAATCATTCAAGCGTGCTTTCATGCTCAGGTTCAAAAACAAGTATAACTTTCTTTATGAAACATGTTGAAGCCGAAGACTCTTCCCTTTATTGGCTTACATTGCGACCGACGCTTCTAATGTAGCTGCCTACAAGTCTCACCCAAACCACTGTTCTGTTCACCTGTGAAAGTGGCGAGTTAGGCCACGAATCCGGACCAGTTTTCCTCCATATTTCCGGCGTGGCAGGCTGACGTCGGCTTGCCCAATATATTAGGGAGAGGCTCTACTTGTTTTAGATCGAATTTCTCGAGCACTGAATCCCACTGCCCGCCATAAAGCCCATACCCTTTAGGTGTCTCCCTATTGGAAATGCTTAACTGAAGGTGCCGACATTTGACTCATGGGGAAAAGCCTTTTGGCTGATTCCAGCCGACATCAAGAAAATTGAGAAACCTCCTCAACAACCAACGAACCCCGAAGTTTCGGTCTCCAAACGGAAGGATGATACCAAGTTTACATCACACCTGGCTGATTTCCCGAAGTGGCACTCGACTGACTTTTTTTATCAGGGTGCTTGAGACCGGATTCTTCGCCGACTGCACTGTGATCAGTAGAGATCAAACATGGGCGACACACAAAGTCATCCTCAGCCGGTGCCCTTACTTCGCCACCGCCTTCTCATCCAATAACGGCTTCAAGGTACGGATGGGATAAGACAAGTCGACTGAAGTGTCTCTGAGGTTTAGAGCTAATTGCGGATCATTCATGTCTTGCTGAAGGAAGCCGTCGAGTCAAAGATTACTATCGAAAACTTCGAGCCGTTCGAAGTTTCCTGGTTGCTCCAGTACATATACGGATTGCGTAAGGACATGCTGGATCATCACTATCAGCCACAGTCCATTCACCGAACAGAGCTTTCCTAACAAATAATTAATATACAGGAATTGACGTCGAGCATGCCAGAAAGACCAGCCCGAGCAAATCGTTCTTAGAAACCTGCGCACTTCTTTGGGGCATTGGCGACTTCTTCCGCATAAAGGATCTAAGAGAGTCTGTACTCACTCAGCTGCAGCGACGCTGCAGAACCCTTCTCCTCAAAACTCGCCGCGCGTCCACGATGCTGAAGAGGATCGATTTCTTGCCCGATCTGGAGGCAGGCATCCGAGCGGCCTGGCGCCACGACAGAGCTGTCAGCCCTGTGCGACTGGGCCTTATCAGCCTCTGTGTTGGCATCTCCCCGTCTGCCAAGGACCACGGCTCCTTCATCAGCCTCCTTGACGAGGTTCCGGGGTTTGCCGTGCAATACGTGAAAGCTCTCCTCGGCTGTCCTGAAATGCAAAGGGTTGAATCACACGGAACACTTGCGACCAACTGCCAGCGTTGCCAGAATCAAATCTTCGACCACGACGGGTCGAATATTGACGGTGACGCCTTCGTCTGGACTCCGACATTCTTGAACTTCTGGGACAACTACCCTGGGTGGTTCTGCTCGAGGGCTTGCTACAATGCAGAAATCCATGAGACAATCCTGTGTGATGATCCGTAAGGCTGATGGCTCAGCATTATAATCATCTTGACAGCCGTGCGTTCGCAAACCATGCACTCGGAACGCTAGTGGGGAAACATTGCTGAGGGATGTGGCAAGAGAAACGGAAACGAGAAGCCCTGGTATTGGATTTCAATAGACTCCTTTGCTTATCAGATCCGCTGGAGGTTCTTACTCGATATCACGTCGCCCGTTGTTCTCGCTTCAAGCAGACGTCCAAGATCAAGAGACGGTCAGTCGATGTCCTTGGCAAGACCATATTTTGGGGCCCAATAAAGCATCCTTTTCGTAGCATTTTATTGTCCGCAATCGGTAATGCCAGGTGCACTGCGTCGAACGCAACACACCTCGATATCGTCGTCCAAATTGGCCTGCACGCGATACGTAGTGAGTCCTTGACCCTCCCGGATCTCGTCCTCCATCTCGAGATAGTGATCAATCACCTCGCCCTCGATCATCCGGTTCACGCCGTTGATGACGCTCCGTGCTCCCAGCTGCTCCACATACTCGTCGTGGGCGATGATCCGGCAGACGGTGTAGTCCTTGGGGACCTGCAGATCGATGTCGCCGATGAACCGCTGCTTCTCCTCCTCGCGCGAGATCACTACTGGCTTCGCGAGCTCCTTGCCCAACTCGGTCAGGTACTTGTGGGCCACGGCGGCCTGCTCTGTGTGGGAGAAGGTCAGGAAGGGAACAAACTCGGTGATCCTTCCTGTCAGTGGCGCGCCAAACTTCGAGATGGATTCTGTTCGAAGGGTCTTGCAGAGGCCCTTGACGAGTTTCTCCGAGGCAGCTGGGCCCTCGGATTGAAAGAGAGCTGCTTCATTGTTCTTGCAGAACTCGTGGATGGTTTCGTCAAAGGCGTTGGTGGCTAGTATCCAGATTGCCTTGGAGCAGTCCACTGTCTGCCTGGCCTTCCTGTCTTCGTATTCACCTGGTCATGCCGTTAGTCAGTTCATTTGCCAAGGTAGCTGGGACTCGACCTCCAGACTTCGGGATCTTACCATTCTGAAATGGAAGTAGCAGCGTCTGGTGAACACCCGTGCTAGTCTTCTCAAACTCGTCCAGAAATACGATGCATCTCTGTCCAGCGTTGCGAGCCAGGAAGCTGTTCAGCGGCGAGCTATTCTCCCAGCCTTGGTAGGGAGCGCGAGCGCCGAACATCTCCTTCTCATCGCTCTTGTTGGTACAGTCAACGATCTCCATCTCAAGAGAGATGAGCTCGCCGAGCCTCCGAGCAAGCTCTGTCTTGCCGTGGCCAGACGGACCAGCGAAGACCATGACGAGAGGCGACTTGGATGGCTTCGCCAGATGACGAAGGAGTCTCTTGATAAGGAACTGTCCCGCTGGTGTCTGTCCGATGAGGAAGTAGGGAACTCCCAGGAGGTTGGCGGCGTCCTTGTACCACGTCACCTGTTTCGCCCGGGGTCCATGAGTCCTGAGGATGCTGGCCATGTGCATGTAGTACCGCTGTCTGAAGTTGAGACGGGCAGTGATCATAGCTCGCACAGAAGGAGTACACCATGACATGTTGATCTGCGACAGCTCAGGCATCTCCTGAGTTGGCGGCCCCTCGGCAGTCAGGTCCCGCGTGAGCGGGAAGTAGAAAGCCTTCGGAAGGACTGCTGGGTTGGCACCAACGCTGAGGAGGGTGGCGACTAGATCAGTGGTGTCGTTTCTGAACGAGCCACCCAAGGCAACGGCATAGGCGAGCAGTGGCACACCCTCAGACAGCCCGGAGGAAGCCGTCGCGTTGACATCTGCGCCGTACTTGCACCAGAGCCTGAGAAGCTCGGGGTTGCGCGTCTCTGTAACGTAGAAGACAGCTGGAAAACCAGCAACAATTGCATTCATATGGGCTCGAATGATGTCAGGGCTGTAGAAGGCCAGGTAGTTTCGGATCCTGTCGCAGCTCCCGCCATGTTGGATGGCACCGACGAGCTCGTCAAGGAAGAATTCACCGCTGCCATCCTTGCCTCCGTTTGTGAGGGGCTTGGGAGGTGGGATTCGCGGAAGGATAAAGTCCCACTCCTCAGTGTCGTCTTCTTGGTCTGATGATGAGGTCTCCGATGGAGGTGTAGGAGTTGCCGAGCTGCTGCCCGAAAGAGGCTGCTCGTCCTCCAGTACCTCGGGTTTCGAAGGCGGTCGAGGCAAGGCGACGATGATCTTGTGGTACGATTGAATTGCCTTGTCGGGGTCGTTGTCGTTGCTTCGCAGGAGTGCTCGAGCACGGCCATTGCTGACGCCGAGGGTGTCCGCGACAAGCTGCTCGGTGCCTGGAGGATCCATATTGATCCGATAGATGGTCTTTCGTATATTATCTAGATATGGAGAAGAGGCCGGGGTGGTCGCCGGATTTGCAGTGTTGTTGACGATCAGGAAGCATGGAGGGTTGTCTCAGGTCGTCTGGCGTCACGGCGAAGCATTTAAAAGAAAAGAGCAGCCTCAGAACTGTGAGGACATTCACCCGTTTTTCATAGTGAATGGAGGAGTCCCGTTAACTGACATCATGGGAGGGCGCAGGGCAGCCGGGGCTGGCGGTCGGCCTCCTGCATCTTCCCCCGCCAGCTCGTTTGCCACAACAGGAAAAGAAGTAATTCCTTGCCGTTCATTAACCGCAAAATTCACTAACAATGATCTTTGTCAATTTAACGTGGGCTCCAAATCCTCCCGCGTCTCACCGGGTCACTTCACGATGACCCTGCGATGCAATCTGCTGCGTAGGAAGGTGCCCGTCAACCAATTGCCAAATTTCACCGCATGACCACCCAGTCCTGCCTAACTCCTCAACAGTTCTCCCAACTCGCATCATCTCAGTCTCTTGATTCATCAACATGCCGCCGTACGCTGATGCTTGGCGCGATCGCCCGTCTACTGGCCAGAGTGGCAGCACGTCTGCGGCCTTTGCCTTCGCTTCGCAGCTACCTCAGCCTGCTCAGCAAACCGCGTCCAGAAACGGAGCAACCCTTCAGATGGAATCGAACACCGACTCCGCACCGGCGCAGCCAGGCAACCAATCCTCTGCGGCAGGTATACCAACAAAGGATAAGGATGGTGAAGGCGCCCCTACCGCAGGAGGAGCAGTCGCAGACCAGATCGACCAGCTGGAGGACGAGGTGGTCCACTTCATGAACCTATCGTTGGAGGAGAAAGAGAAGGCAGAGGCGCTTTCTGGACGTCTTGAATCTGTGACGCAGGAGAAGGAGAATCTTGAGCGCCAGGTCGATGAGCTCGATCAAGACCTCAGCCGGGCTGATTTGCAGGTCCAGGATGACGGGACCTCTGCCACCGATGGAGGAGATACGATCTCAAGAGTACATGCCAAGATCATCAAGCTGAGGACCACAGCTCAGAAATTGGAGAGCGATTTGAACACTCTCACTATGACCAGCGAGCAACACACCAAGACCATCGCCGAGCTGGAAGAGCAACTCCGCATCGCAAGAGAGCAGCTCACCCATAAGACAGAGGAGGAAGAGCGCTTGCGCAAGGAATTGGAGCAGAACACGAAGGCTGTCCGATCTGAGAAGCAAATCAATGAAGAACTCCTGGGCAACATCAAGAAACTTGAGCAGGAGTGCAACACGCTCCGCTGCTCGAACGCCTGGACCAATAAGAAATTGACAGAGGCTGAGCAGACTACAGACACTCTCAGTGATCTGGTGAAGCGAAAGGCCACCGAGCTGGAAGGGGTGCAAAAGGCCTGGGCTTCCGAGGTTGAGACTATGCGTGAGAGGCTGGAATCCAACCAGAAAATGATCAATAGCCTGGACGCCACATCGACCTATCTCGAGGCCAGATGTAAGGAGGCCGAGTCTGCTCTTAGAGAGCGTCCGAGAGTCAAGCACATATCTTACCAGCCGAGCGCCGCAGTTGAGGCCGCCCGGTCCCAGAGCGAGAAAGAGAAAGAAGTCATAGTCAAGGACCCGAGCGAAAAGCATCAAAACATCAAGCCAAGTGGGGCAACCGAAAGCGCCAGCTCCCAGCGCGAGAAGGAGAAGGATGCAATGATCAAGAAGCTCACCGAGGAACTCCGGGGCAATCAACAACGCCGCGTCCGTGGAGTCGCCATCGCCATCGACCTCAGCGGAAGCGCGGCCGGCAGCCTCACGGAAGGGATCAAGCGCCTCTATCGGCATCTCCTCGGCCAGCTGCGGCGCTCCCCCTGCCAGACCTACGTCATGACGGTCGTCCACGGGCCAGGAGACACCGTCGCCGTCAAGTCCAACTTCGGCGACACCTGGTCCACACACGAGAGGGTGCTAGTGGCCCAGAAGGCCGGTGGCATGGAGCAGCACGTCGCATGCCTCCAGAAGATCAAGGAGGTCGCGGTCAACACGGGGCTGGTGCTGGACCTGCAGGTCGTCCTGCTTGGGGACAGCAACACAATGCCCGCTTCGCATGTCGGCTCGGAGGAGGTCTGTCATGACTTTTCCTGCAGCAACCCAACTGTTCATATCCACTCGGTCGCGGTGAAGACGGGCAGCGCAGAAGAGACGGAGAGGTACTGGAACAGCCTAGACGACTGGCAGCCGTGGAACTACGCGAGCGCCACAGGAGGCAACATGATGGTGTGGTGGCAGAACAGTCCGCTTCCCGACCTGAGTAACCTCGTGTACTGAGCGAGAATCTGAATCCTGGTGAGACTGGGCACTCCGAGTTGCCGGAAAAAGGGAACATACCTGGGCATTATAGGGCCCTGTCGACACCGTGGCCACCGATAAGACGGGTGAACCGATTAGAAAGCTGTCCAAATGTCTCTTGATACTTCAAGCCTGGCTTGCACCCATGCATAGCCCAGACACGGCTAGACAAATGGGGTTTCAGGTAACCACTTACAATTGCTCGGTAAAAAGGGCTGTACTGCTTCTCGAGATTCAATGATGCAGCGGTAGACATGAGAGACTCGAGTCTGGACCTCCGTGAATGCTCAACCAGGCGCGTATGTGACGCGAGCCTATCTAAGGCAAAGCACCAGGGGCGCGACCCCCAATTGAACCTTTTCCGTGAGGATTTGTTTTCTGACGAACCTATCCTGCCTTGTCAAAAGGCCACTAGGCTCGTCTGAACCTTGTACTCCCTGTCCAGAAACGGACCAAGTGCCGGATAAGCATGGCCGGATACGCTCATTTCTGCTCAGCTTAATTTAAAAAATACAACCTTAAAAGGGCAGGTTCCTGCACAGAGCAGTCATCAAATACCCCTAATACAGTACTCAGAACTCGCCTGCATAAGCTTTCATCTCATACCGACCGCCCAAACTACACAGTAGTCACATACGAGCAGTTGATGTCACCCCGGGGAGATTTTTGACCCACAGTACTATTGTGACGCTATCGATTCCGATATCAAGACGAGAGAAGATCGTCGAAGGACAAGACGAAAAAACAACATGCAAAACGACGTCTTTGGTGAGACGAACAGCCGTCCCTCTTGACACAGACGTCCCACGATCTCTGTGTCATTCGATCGTCTGATTCAACCCCGTCTCGCTTCTGCTTGGCCCAGGAGAGGGGTCCCAAGCCGTGTGGGGCCGCCTCGGCGCGCCACGAGCTGACGGAGCACTCGAACAATGACGAGCTCCCTCGAATGCTGCTTCACGCCTCGGGTGCTCACGATGAATGAGTGCCAAGACCGCGTGGCATGCATGTGCGTGCCGTCTTATCATTCGACGTCGACCCCGGCGCCTCGACGCACCCACCCTGTCGGTTGCCCTGGTGCTATCACTCGCCTCGGGCGGGCACGGTGACATAGTTCGCGCTATGACACCTTTGTTCCCTGTATTATACTGGATTTTGAGACTTAAGAGGGGGCGGTTTCCAGCGTCGGAACGGGCTGCGATTGAGTCCACGTGCTGCGCCGCCAGGGTCAGGGCTCGAGGGCAAGCTTTTCTCCTCTTGTTTCCTCTCGTCCGCAAGCCACGCACGCCACGATTTCATCGCCGCGTGGGACGTTGGTTTGTTTCGTCATGTGGGGAACGGTGGAGAGGCACCTGGGGGGAGGGTGTGATAACGGCATCCCGAGAGGCGGCAATCTGCAAAGTCGGTCTATAAAACCAGACCAATTATAGGCCGTCCCCTGACTGCAACCCTACCAAACGTAGCTCGCCTCTGCAAAGCCACATCCCCACACGGATGTCGTTTCCCAGTCCGGAAGGGCATTGGCAGTTTGCAGCTCCCGCCCAATCACCTCGACTGCCGCTTCCGCGGGGGGGATCACAGAGTTTGGAGCCTCTCCTGTCACCGGTGGCCCAAAACCAGGGCTAGGCTCGGCGGGCTAGGCGGGCCCCACTGCTTTTGGTCTTCCTCCACGCGAGGAGGAGCCGGGTTTAAGCTGTGCCAACGGCCGCGCTACACTATTTTGGGATTTTACGCCGCACGGCATATATGAGGATCGACTCCACATCCAGCAGTCCTCGCTTCCTTCACACGCCTGACCGTGCGGCCCAGGATGGCGGCACAGAGGAAGGAATGAGGACAAGAGCCTGTTGGGGGAGGGAGAGGAGGAAGAGAAGAGAGATGCTGTGCCCGGTGTGCCGGTATGTCATGTGGGCGACCGGGGGACGAACGACAATGTTGCATCGGCTGTCCACCCTCGTCGGTTTGCTGCTCTTGAGTCGCCGTTGGGAATCTGGGCCCTGATCTGAGGTGGCCCTAGTGTGCCTTTGCGGATCGATCTGCAAAGAATCCCAATTGATCTGTACGATGAATAAAAGCGAGCACGGCCGGCTCTCTAGCCCGCCCGCCTTGTGGAACCTGAGATCTGCTCTGGTCCTTTCTCTTTCCCTTCTCTGATCTACACTCTCATTGCGTTTCATTCTGGAGCGCACCCCATTTTTTATCATGGCCTCGTCAGGCCAGTTGTCGCCAGAGATGGCGGCCGAGAACAAAGGCCCTGCGATCCTGGCTGCGTGCTACACTGTCGAGGCCATCGCCAGCTTCTTCGTTGTTGCCCGCCTCTTCGTGCGCGGCCGGATGATGGGCAAGTGGCAGCTCGACGACTGGCTTATAATTATCTCTATGGTTTGTGGCCCCCAGTGCCGTCGTGTGCTCCAAGCCCACCCGGATCACATTGACTGATACCTACATCTGATTTAGCTATTCGGCTGGATCGCCGTCGCCTTCACAACTGCTGCCGTCGCCACCGGGAGTGGCAAGCACTCCGAGGTGCTGACGGAGAGCCAACATTCTAAAGCTGTATTTTGGACCGTCATGGGCTTCGGCCCTGGTGTCATGTCCTTCGGCATACCAAAGCTTGCCGTCGTCGCCTTTCTCACACATATAATGAACCCGAGCAGGATCCATCGTATTGTCTTGTGGGGGATGGCATCGCTATGCGTATTTAATTTGTTCCTTTGTGTTGTTTTTCATTTCGCCCAATGCACGCCGGCAGCGTCGCAATGGGACTTCTCACTCGAGAGGAAGTGTTGGAGTCCATGGATCTTGATATGTTGGGCCACTTGGTCTGGCTGTGAGTCGCGATGCCATTCTCGGGCTCTCCTGGAATGCTGGGTCACTTACTCTTTGAGACAGATTTCTCTGCTTTCCTCGATTTATACCTGGCTGTGTACCCATCGATCGTTCTTTACAAACTCCAAATGAACCGCAAGAAGAAGGTCGCCCTCTGTGGTGCTCTGGGGATCGGCTCAATGTTCGTGTCCCGGATGGATCCAGTTGCTGCGATGATGCTAACACACTGCCCAGATCCACCATCGTCGCGGTATACAAAACAACCAGGCTACCCTCGTTAGCAAGCGGCGACTTCACCTACTCAACATCCGACCTCGTCGTCTTCACCATCGCCGAGGGCGGCACGATCATTATAGCAGCCTGCATCCCGGTCCTCCAGCCCCTCCTCGAGATGCTCACGGGCAAACGCGGCTGGCTGAGCAGCGACAGGACGTCGGGTGGCCGCCCCTACCACCAGCAGCAGTACGGCGGCCGCGGAGGGCAGAGCTACCTGGCCGAGAAGTCGGTGCGGTCCGAGTTCGAGCCGCGGCGCACGCAGCGGCGCCTAGATGACGATGACGACCTGCTCATGACGAGTATGGAGATCGAGAGGGCGCAGGGGAAGGACGGGTTCTGGACGGCGGGCCAGCCGCCCGTACCGCGGAGGGCGGCGCTGCCGAGCACGCCGTCGCGGGCGTCTTCGAGGACGAGCATCCGGGCCCATCCGAAGGCGGCGAGTGCTGCACGTGGAATCTTCAGCCGACCTCGCAAGAGTGAGGATACGACGGCTGTCCCACCGGTCATCACGAAGACGCACAGTATCAGAGTCGAGTATGAACCCTACACGGGCAAGTCAGGGTCGTGGCCTCTTCCACAGGATTCGTTTCCGATGGGCGATGATGCAAGTCGTGCTGGTTCGAATGCTGGTCTTGTCAACCAGCGCTCATTCTCTTTAAGCAGCGTCAGATCGGAGGGTGCCTGGCGAGGTTCATAGTCCTCAGGATACGACTGAAGTCGTCAGTCCCGAGTAGCTGCAGCGATTAATTGTACAACACACTACCAAGCATCCTGTTCATCGTTGGGATTGTCACTTCTACTACTCAGCAATAGGTCTTGGATGTGTTCTGATGTTACATCGAATTTTCACCGGGTGTGAACATCAGTCTGGGCTCTGTGTCACTCTCAAACCTGGGCGTAGTAGGGTGTCCATCCACCAATAACCATGAGAACGGATATTCACACCCGCCAAAACCGATGGTACACCCATACATCACTCACGCCACAGCTAAAGCCCATTAGAACACATCACCCAGGCCTATTCACACACACACCCAACACCCAATACCTAATTTATAGAAGTATTGGGTTTGTATGTGTCAGGTGTACGAGTATTGGGTGTATAGGTGTATGGGTGTATGGGTGTATGGGTGTATGGGTGTATGGGTGTATGGGTGTATGGGTGTATGGGTGTATGGGTGTTGGGTATGTGAGTATTGGGTATTGGGTATATGGGTATTGGGTATATGGGTATATGGGTATTAGGTATGTGGTGTTGGGTGCGATACTACGTGTGGTGAGTAAAATAGGGCTGGTGATATATACGGGTGTGGAAGAGGATATATGCACTGTGAATAGTGCGAGGGAAATGGGGGATTCGGGGTGTCCTCTACTATTTCGTCGGAAACGAAACCGAAAGCGGCTGTACCGGTTCTTGAGAGACCGGATCTACTCGTACCTTCAGCGGAACCTGAACGTCGAAGTCTTGGAACGAATTGAAGCATCTATCGAAAGGGATCTCAACCTTTTGGGCCCTGCACTCCTTCACCTAATCGTCGACCAGAATGATGTCTCGAGCGCCGCTTGATTGGACAGGGAGCTAGCGTTGGGAGTCACTGTGTACCCTCCGTTTTTACGGGTGCGAATATCGGTTCTCATAATCATTGGGCGAAAGCCTTCCATTTAGACATTAGAGTATGTTGAGTGTCCATGTTTGACACAATCACGTTTCATACTTCTTCTCAACCGGGTATCTGTATGCCAACTCAAGAATCCAAACAGCCTTTTCCAAGCCGAAACGCCTGTTGCAACCATCACGCGCTCTCAAACATCTTCATTGCTGCTCAAGCATGGATGGCTTGCTGCACGTGCGGGTAGACCTGGACCATCTGGTGATAGAGGTCTCCATGGTCACGTATCATGACCTCTGGGTCCCAGGCTGACGCCACAAATATCGTGTCGATACCACTGGACAGCGGGGTGGTAAAGATGTTGCAGATCTGCAGACCGATGAGGAATGCGAAGGCAACGATGACCACCGTATATTGGCCGTTTGAGTTGTAGGCCGGGTCTGTGAACTCCAGGTACAAGAAAGCGAGCAGGGCGGTGGCGAAACCGATGAATGTGGCACCAAAAGAGAAGACAGGCCCAATAAGGCACTCGTTGACGAGTGCATCAATACCGCGATCCTTGATCATCCTATAAAACCACAAGGGTTAGTCATCTGGCAACAGTCAGAGTGTCATGATTGAGGGGTAAGACATACTTCCAGGTATCCTTGGCTGACTGGAAGTAAGAACGGCCGTAAAGGGCAATGTGCGAGAATGCGTATCGGTTGACGAATTCGATGACCCATTGGAGGATGGAGATGAGGCAGCTGAGGACACAGAAGAAGATGTAGGCGATCATGTCTCCTGACTGCCCGCTCTGGTCACGCGCCGTCTGGGCCAACATCCTGAGGAAATTGACAATGGCAACAATGAGGCTGCCCAGGCTGATGGATCCAAAGCTGTAGGTCAAAGATCGCTTCAGTGCGCCGCGTGTGACACCGGTGGGGTACGCGCGCGAGTTGAAGTACCAGGATCCATAGACCCCGGAAACGGTGGTGTGGATCGTGTTCTTGAGCCATTCAGAGAACCAGTATGAACAGAACGTGATGAACACTATGAGGCCAGTGACTTTGGCGTAACTGCAGCCACCTGCACCAGTGCTACATGCCGGATTATCGTTACTGGGCGAGAATTTGACATAGACGGCGGTGAAAGTGACGGCGAACCAGGCTGCAAATGCAGCACCAATGAGACCGCCGACAAAGCTGACCATGTAGACATGGCCGTGGTGGTTGGCGACGTTGATGGCCGTACGCAGCATGAGCGCACTGAAAGGTATACGCGGGATCCACGAGATGAAGGCGAAGATGAGGAAGACCACAAAGATGAGGAACACGATGCCTCCCGCGTAGTACTTCCGGTACAGCATATAAATAGCAGTCCCTAGGCCCCAGACGATGTTTAAGATGCCGGTCGCCCATATGAGCTGCTTGGGGAAGGTTCGGGCGAGGAGAACGTAGCCGTAGCTGAAGACGATGGCGATGCAGAGGCAGAAGACGAACAGCAACAGAGTGTTGGTGTTGATGCTGATGTCGCGGCTGTTGCCATTATAGATTCCGGTGCCGTTGGAGCTTCGAGTGGCAGCTATGGTGGGGGAGAGATAACATGTCAGTCGGTTGTGAGGCTTTGGGGAGACTGTACAGGACGTCAAGGGATATCACCGTAGCCCTGAATCGCAATGCCAGACACGACAACGTAGCCAGCCATGGTGAGCACGAAGAGGATGCCGGCCCAGATGTCATTGTACTTGGGCTGCTCGATCTTGAAGGCCTGCTCGAAGGGGATCTTCTCGTTGCCATAGCCGCCATTGTCGGGCGGAGGAGGTGGCGCCTGCGAGTAGCCATACTGCTGCTCTTGAGGGGGAGGCGGGCCATATCCCTGGGGAGGATATTGCTGCTGTTGACCATACTCCTGAGGCGGATATCCCTGGGGAGGGGGATACCCTTGAGGAGGATACCCTTGCTGCTGTTGCATGATGATGATGCTGTTGATCAGCTAATGGACCGGTGTGGTTGATGCGATACTGTGGGATTGATTCTCTCAAGCGCCTGCGTCGTGGCGATGCCCTGAGGTCGTGAAGTAACGGATGGTGTTGTGGAAATGGATGGTTTCCGAGGTGGAATGTGTTTGTTTTGTTCTGGCACGGACGGCTACGGTGGGGAGATTTAGTGTGACCTCATCTAAAACAGCTGGGAGGGAACCACAGCTCACAAGTGCAAGAGGGCCTCAGACTCATGGATAAACGGCAGGTGGGATGTGATGAGTATCGACAGGGATAAGCTGCCGGGAGTCCACCGAACTTTGTTTTTAGCGACTCGCTAAGGCTGAAAAGGGTCTGGCAGGGAGTGGCCTTAGCTTCTAGTACAACCCTTGACCTCGTCGGCCAACCAACTTGTCTTTGCCAGCAGGACTTCGATTGTTGGCAGTGGCAGGATGGCAGACAGGAAGAGGAGTGGGTTGTGGATACCAAGCTGACAGAACAATGGCACTCGGAAGAAGGTGCCGTCTTGGTGACATGTTTTGTGGGCGGCTGAGACTGGGCATTTCGACATGCAGCGCCTGCCAATGCCCATCGGTGGGCCTCCAGGCCTTCCCAAGCAGGGAGGCGAGCTCAGGGGGTGGGCTCCGGGTATGAGGGGTCGGTGTAGGCACAGAGAAAGCTTGAGTCTCAGGCACAAAAGCACTAGACACTATCAGGGTTTGGTCATGGCCTGGCTTGTGGGTGCCATTGGACAATGGCCGCTAGGCTAGGCCTGATGTTGTCTCTAGTTGGCCTTGATGAAAGATTCCTTGATGTTGAATCCATGCAGGCCAAAGCTTTTGGGCTCGCGCTTTCATGACCATCCTTGCTAGCAGGACCCTGGACAAGCTGAGCCAATTTGTGCCTCATGGCTCCCTCTTTCATGTGCCATCGATCCCACGTCCAACAACAGAGCCAATATCGACAAAATGGTCCGCCGATAATTGGCTGATAGATGTTGCATGCCACATTTCCGTCCCGCAACGTGGTCTGGCGGCCTCGCCAAAAGAGGCCATAAGAGGCTTCAGCTTCTGCCCACGGTAGGCTGCAGACCTTTCCCGTTCCTCAGAATGACCCCGGAACCATAAATGGGGATTATGGTGCTGATGCCAGTGTTTTGGTTCCAAAGTGGTATAGCCCCTGTCGCTCAAGCAGATTCCGCTGTGTTATTACGATGCTCACGACCACTTCGTATAACATTTGTGCAAGCTCTTGGGCAGACCAACTTTAGGTGCGGTCATATAGCACGCTGTTCATCACTGAAATAGATTACTTCGGCTGAGGAAATCACATCCATTACGCGACTTCCCCAACTCGTGCAGCAGCAACGCCATCTGACACCTCACCCATCCTTGGTGGATCACAGTTTACTCTTCTCTTCGGGGGACTTCACCTCGACAAGCAATTTTCCTACTGAAGTTAGCTTCCACACAGGACTGCACCTGAAAAAGCACGGCGCCTTACCTGTGTTTCCTCCCTTGAAGAGGTCTACCAACGCTTGCTCAGCTACCTTGAGGCCTCCCTTCACGACGGTCTCTTGTCTCTTGAGCTTTCCCTCGGCGAGCCACTGCGCCAGCTGTTTCCGGGCTGCTGGGTATTCCTTGACAAAATCGAACACGATGAAGCCCTCCATGCGTATTCTCTGCGTGATGACTTTGGATATTTGCTGAGCCGCATGTTAGTGCCGAAACGGAATACAATCCAGCGATCGATGCTTTGACGTACCCGTGGCCCCTTGGGATCTTTCGAGTTGTACTGTGAGATGGCACCACACATGACAAACCGCGCATTCTTGTTCGCCCTGCTCAGGGCCATGTCCAGAATGTCTCCGCCAACTGCAAGTCGAACCATCAGCCAAGCTCAGCCGAACCGACCAGATCAAGTGGCCAAAACCACCTGCCAGGTGTAGACTCACCGTTGTCAAAGTAGACATCAATATACTTCGGCGTCGCCTCCTTGAACTTCTTCCTGAAGTCAGGGTCCTTATAGTTCAGGCACACGTCAAACCCGAGCTCCTTCTCCAGCCACGTACACTTCGCATCGGAGCCCGCCAGACCAACAACCCTCGCCCCAGCAATCTTAGCCATCTGGGCAGCAACACTGCCCGTCGCCCCCGCCGCACCAGAGACGACCACCGTCTCCCCCGGCTTAGCCTTCCCGATCGTAGTCATGCCGAAGTAAGCCGTGAGGCCCGTCATGCCCAGCACGCCCTGGAGGTCTGTCACCTTGCCGTTCGGCGGCAGTGGGATATCAGAGGCCGTCTCGAACTCCTTGGGCCCCGCGATGGCAACCTCACGCCACCCCGTGGACGCGGTGACGAGCCCCCCCTCGGCCACGCGGCTCGACCGGGACGCGAGCACGCGCGCGACCGCCGACCCGCGCATCACCTCGCCGATCTGCACAGGGGGCACGTAGCTGCGCACGTCGTCGAGCCAGCCGCGCATCGCCGGGTCGAGCGACAGGTACAGCGTCTCGACGAGGATCTCGCCGTCCTTCAGGTCCTCTGCCCGCGGCGCCGGGCCCTGCTTCTGGTGGAAGGTCTTGCCTGGCACGATGTCGCCCTTGGGGCGCTCGGCCAGGACGACTGAGGTGTTTGTGCGGCTCATGATGGCGGGTGTTGTTGTGAATGAGGAAATGCAACTTGAGCTGGCCGGATCGACGGGCTGACGATAGGTAGGTAGTTTGTTGTGCAACACGACGTTGACCTCGGGACAGCCAAAATGGGCAGGGGGGAAACGTATGGCAGCCCGCAGCCAAGACTCTGGGAGCCGAGGTACTCGGTGGATCGCCCCTCCGGGATCCGACCTCTAATCGGGGATGATGATTAATCGCGGGGGTCGTTAACTTTCAACTCAATGTTCGGCATCCGCTGTCCTGGCTGCAGACAGGCTGACAGGATGAAATCCTGTAGTAGCACCTCTCGTGTCTCAAAATACATTGGATCAATTTGGTCATTGCTTTGGAAGAAGTGGGTGACCGTCCACCAAATTACCATCCAGTCGGACGCTGATGCCGACGTTTCGACCCTGGCCTCACTTATTCTCTGGTTACATATGGAAAACAAAACAAAAGGCCATCCCACCTTCAACCTGAACCAACCTTCCACTCCCTTCATCCCTCGTCCTCGCTCGTCGTCGATCATCCGTGACGATCACTCATCATCAAAACATCATCGACACCAATCTTTGTTCTTGTGTCCGGAAAAGCAATCATGCCTCCTTCAAATCTGACCTCGCATTTCGTCTTGTTTGGGAGCAAACGTTGGTCACCTTTCTCGTGTGAGAGTTGATCCAGAGTGCCTCTCCACACACCAACTTTCTGTCCCTTGTTCGGGCCATACTTCGAGACGATGTCGAATACCAGAGGGACCTTGCCGTTAGGCATAAGTCCCAACATCCTAGCCAATCGGTACCGGTCCGCCGGAACAAAGTCTTTGTAGTTGTCCTTCTCCATTCTAACGAAGTCGAATGCCCACAACATGTGCTTGATCATGTGGTTGAGAGATTCCTCAATCCTCCTGGGAACGGCTGGATCGAAGCCTCCGTCGTGGAGCGTTAGCCCCATTCTTGCCGTGATCTGATGCGCGTCGAGTTTGTGCGGCGCCCCGGAGGGTTTGCCGCTTTGAAAATGTTGTTGGTGCAGTAACGGCAGCGCTTCATGACGCCCTCTCCCACCCACGCTTCCAGTTGGGGTTCGAGTACGCATTGCATCCCGGCCCACGCTCCGTAGCCGGCGTTTCTGAACCGGAGCCTCTGCATGATCTTTAACACGGCCAGTGCACACGTTTTAATTGCTCCAATTGGGTATTCTTGAACATGTTGAAACATGTGCTGGAGAAAGGGTCAGATTGACTCACTGCAGCCTTTGCATCCCTCCAGAGCTCGCTGTCGCTCGAGATGATGTCCGGGAGGACCTGTTACTCCGTCATTAGCTTGTGTTAAACGTGCTGTGGATGGGAGAGACCGCTGGCAGAACCAGAATTCAGCGCTGATTAGTGGAAGGGGAGCTTACCAAGCCACCTCCGTCCTTCATGACGGGCTTGGAGTGAGCTCTAGCCCCAGCCGAGCTGTAATCATTGACGTTGAAGCTCGTCGGCAACGTAGAAGCCGCGGTATTTTTGTTCTGAGGCAAGGGCTGACTAGGCGGGTTGGCCACGGCGACGGGCGTGGATCAACGTCGCGCCGAGTACATTTCCAACATTGGGCCAGAGCGCCGCCTACAAGAGAAGATTTCCAGCATCATGCGCGATCTCAACATGACCTCGGCGACCTTCGGATCCCACTAGCAGTGGGTCATGGGAAAAATGCGATCTGGAGAGTGGAAAGTGCGTCACCTACTGCGAGCGTGTGTTGTCATGTCGAGGCTCCTACGCTTTGGTCTCCATGACTCATTCCTCAAGAAACGTCACTTGTGTCTGCTTGTTAAGAATCCTCAGGGCTTGGAAGCTAAAACCTGGGTTGAGAATACTGATGTCGCGCTGAAAGCGCTGCACCTCAGGTTCCAGAAGAAGCAGACGAGAGACGACGTCAAGAAGCGCGATGACCGACCCGGAGAGGCCCCAGTTGACCCCGACCGCCCACCATCGTTGATCGTCGGCGACCAGACTGAGCGCTACAACAACATCGGCGTCATCAAGAGCTTTCTGGGACCGTTTGACCTCGCAACGGGAATGGAGGTTGCGCTCCGTGAGGACCCCGTGACGACAATCTACCAGAAAGCACTCCCTTTCCCTGGTGGCAAGAGTATGTACCCAGCCTATCTCATCTGCCCCTCGACTGCTCAACGTGCTAACATGGAGCCCTTGTGATGGCTTTCGACATTTCCGGTATGATCGCCCAACCTCCCCCTCCCCCCAAACTCACTTCGTCCCACCATACGACAGACCATCGCCGAATCGTATCAAGCAAATCGAGATTCGCGAGAAGCCGTCCAGCCTGCCATGTGTAGGTCGACTCAAGGAAGGGGGCATCCAAGACGACACTTGGGATGACGAGGTCTCGGTGGTGGACGTTACCCACATCCTAGCAAATGCGCATTAGCAGGGATCATTGAACATCATCCTGATCCATCAGGCCTTCCCACACTCCTGCTAACCAGGGCGAGGACTCAGTCCCCAAGGAGCTATGAGCAGTCCACGCGATGAGTGACGCGCGAAACTTGTAAACCAGGTGACGATCTACCGACTTCCCTGTGTGAACAGGGCATGTCAGAGAACCACGACCTCGTCCTCAAGGCTCACTCTAGTCTCCGCTTCCTCGTCAACGAGAAAGCTGTCTTTGCGAGCCCCAAGTTGGCCAAGGTCGTCTTGCTGGCTGAAGTGAGTGCCATCTTAGTTCCACCCTATTGACGCTTCCCACTTCCGAGATTTGCTCATACTGACGTCCAAAAAAGCCACAGACAAGTTCGAGAACGTGCCTGTCTTCAAGGTTCGCGGAGGGCACCCAGATGACCAGGTCAAGCTTGTGCTGGCTTTCATCGACGTAGTTGGTAAGAAACAACCGTTCAACCAGACCGTGCTTTTGGCTTACATGAATTATACAGAGAGTGATGCCGAAATCTCCTTCTACGTGACTCGCAACACCGACGAGTCTACCTACTTGGACTGCCTTGTCAATTGCCGTGACCTCTTTCACGAGTTCGGCATTGAGAAGCTCGGGGTCCTAACCGCCGCTGTCAGAACACCTCACCGACGCTTTTGACTCCATGCGCTGCGAGGCCGAGCACCCTGGTGTACACATTGTCCACAAAAGGAACGAGGTCCTTCGTCGGTCACCCACCTTGGAGATGGGTCCTGGTGAGGTGATTATGCGCGAGATTGTGGCGGGAGCGGGAGCGGGAGCGGTATGGGCAGCCAAGGGGCCTTGGGAAATTGGCAGGGCAAAGATGTCGGAAGCAGTCTGCTTCTGCACGCTGTACTTGCGGAATGTCCCAGGCTTCGTAGAACTCATGAACGACAACAACGATTTCGGAGCGGCGTTGGCGCAGGTGTCCCTGGGAGGGGCTGGGAGGATAATGGAAATTACCCAGACCGCTTCGAGAAAACCTTGGAGAATCTTGGTCGCTTCTTCAACATGGGGAGTTACCCTCAAGTCGCGTAAAAACTCTTGCAGGATGCTGACGAGTCACCAGCTCTACACCTGGCTCTTCGTCCAGATGTGCAAGGCATACAGGACGATGTGCGACGACCACACGAGCAGCATCTGTCGCAAGTGGAACTTGCCCGGCGACCGGGGGCAGCGACTGCGGTTCATTGACGAGCTGCCTGTCCATGCCTTCCTGCCGGAGACCTTTCCCTACGGTGATGTCCCCTACCTGCATCTCCCCAGCAAGGAGCGTTTGGCGTGCCTTGGCATCTTCATGACCGACGACTCCTACCACCGCCACGCCATGCGGCTGCAGGGCATGGCCAACCTCCGGGGTGTGGACATGTCTCTGGGCCAGCGGCAATTCATCACCAAGTCAACCAAGTTCAGCAGAAGCTCAGCAATGGCAACTGGGACGCGTTCATGACGGTTGCTGCTGTAGTCTCTTCGCGCAACGCGACTAACGCCGACCAACCCATGACCAACGAGCAGATGAGCGCTCAAGTCATCGAGTTCGCAGCTGACGCCGATGCTGAGGCCAAGTCAATCCAAAGCAAGATTCGCGACCAGTTCGAGCGCATGAAGAAGTACAAGATTCTCAAGCTCCACAAGTATCGCATGCACACCCACACCATCCTTGCCCACTTCGATCGCAAGGCTTTCAAGTACTTTCAAGTACTACGAGGTTGACTCCCAAACCGAGCCCGCCGAGAAGAAGTGCCTCGTCTCCTCCGACATCACGGGCCCCGGTGTTGAGATGGTTCGCCTCAACTGCGGGTCGGCTAACTCGCCCACATTGGTGTCGACCTGGCTATCAAGATCGAGCGCAAATCCGTTTACTGGATGAGCGAGGCATGCTGCCCGGCATGCGGCACTCTCTTCCCCGCATTTGTAAGATCTCAGTCACAGTCATTCCTATCTCGAGACGTGTGCTAACGGTGTCAACTCACAGGTCCTCGAGGACAATGCGTTCACCTTGGTGGAGGAAGCTGGAGGACATGGTGAGGACTTTCAGAAGTCGATCATGTTCGATCATGAGAACATGCATGTCGAGATGGACCGGCCGTGGGACATTTCCACCGACATTGTCGAGGTGGACCTCAGTCCTGCCGAGGAGCAGCTTCTTGCGGCTGCCAACTACACTCCCTGAGCATCGTGCCATAGCTTCGTACTGAAAATATCACGACCGTTTGCTGCCTCGTCTTTATCTCTTAATATTTGCGTCCCTATTCTAGAAACTGCCAGTGACAGTACGTGTGCCAGGGTCTGTACTCGCGCGTCTATATGCAGTGCGGCGCTTGCGCCGGTTCCAGATGGACTGAGGCATGGTGTTCCGCTATGCTAGTCAACACTGGACAGAGTCATTATTATACGATACAGGATAACGCACCTGGTTCCATCGATTGTTGAGATTCCGATACGCTTGTGCTGGTGGTTGGCGAATCTTGGCAGGACAGAATGGGAACCAGCACTGAAGAGCTGGTACAAATGTACATAAATGGGTAGGTCCCAGAGTGATTTTTTCGAGCTCTGGGTAGTTAGGTAGCTGGGAGCTCCCTGAGCTCGAAGAAGGCGTGAAAATATGGCTGCCTGGTTGGAATTACAGTGTTCCAACCCGAGGAAATTCCATATTCGTCGCAGGCTATTCAATGGCATGGGAAGATCGCTTATTGATGAATTGTCAGGATTTCGGCCACGATACCACCCAACCCGTTCGGAGCCCTCCTCATCCGATGGGGTCACTAAAGCGAACAGTTCGATAGACGAACAGTCCCGGCAGGTGGCCAGTTCCGAAGACAAGTGCGATCAACTGTTGAAAGTGACCACGAGTAGCCGCACCGCAAACTTACAGGCCCCCTACACTGCCCAAGGTTCCCTTGCCACGCATCTATGTGCCCACGCACGAAATCAGAACTTCAATATTCCCAGCCCTTGGGGGAAGTTTTACCAAACTTATGCTGTGACTGCGCCGCTCTTGTGCAGGAAATGTGACCCTGCGACCTGGGCATGTACTGAGGTTGCAAATGGTCCATCCAACATCCTACATGCATGGACTTCTTTATTTGAACCAGAATACAGACTAACTTATGAGTTACGAGAGATGTTCATTCGTTCATATGTCGCCACTGTCTATAATATCATGGCTACGCATACCCACGACTTCGCAATTAGTAGCGAACTTTTCTAGGTAGGTGGGTAGATACATTTCCAATGAGCCAAGCCCTCCATTTCGAGTGTGGCAGCCAACCCCGACCAACAAGTACATTGCTTCACACATCCTTGTTCCAATGGAGACTCATCTCCCCAGACGAGCTGAACTCCCCATTTCCACGTCTTTTCTACCCCCCTCGTGCACTGCTCAATTATGCTCCCTGGGTGCTTCAGTCAACCAAACAGCTTGCAGGCACTGCATCACGCATCCCTTCGCGGTTTTCGAGGCTCAAAGTCTCTCAATCAACAACCTCCGTTCCCACCTCGCTGATCATCAACATGCCTGAGTTGTCTCTCAATACATCCTGGGAGATACCTCCCCAGTCATGGCTGAACATCTCGGACTGCGAAGCCATATCTCCCTGGATCGCCCATGTCTTCGTGATTGCTTCTGGCGCAGCCACATCAGGTGGCTCAGGTCACGACGATGTTCCTACGAAGGTCATTGTGGACTTTCTGAGATCGCTCGTTCCGAACAACTGGACACAGCCAGCTGATGGGGACCTTTTACTTTGGTATCTGGACTTTTTCGACTACATCGATGAAGACAAGCTGCAGAGTATTGGAATGTTCTCACTTCAGAATTGTGGGCCCAAGGTTTGCCCGAACCTGGGCTCCTCTGGTGACTCGGACTTATCAGGCATTGGCGTGAGTCTTCTTCGCATAAGCTATCTCTGAAGTTGCATACGTGCTGTCCTCGGAGCCCGGAGATGCCACGTCAAAGCTGGAATTGAAGAATGATGACCAAACATAACTCATTTCATACCTTGCGGATGCTAACATCATTTAGATGATGATTTCGTACTACATGGTCGCAATATTCGCGACTCTGTATTACCTCGCTCTTACCCCAGGTATTCTGGAAACGTACGGGGTTCCTCTTGGTTCTTCGCAGTGGGCTGCGAGGTATCGAAAACTTGCCTCCGGCTTCGAAGGATCCGTCATGGGATTTCTGGATGCGATGCTGCTTTTCGCAGTATCGATGCTTATTGCAGCTGTCACTCGATACTCGGCCCTGATTCTTCATCCTGAGGAAGTCCATTCCCTTTTCGGCTTACAAAACTGCGTTTTCCTGTCCGCCTTCTCGGTGTTTCCCTCATTTGTGTTACAGTCAATTTCACGAGACCTTCGAAGACGGCGTGTTCGTCTGTGTCTCTGGGACCTAGTCTTCGTTTTTGCCCTCGTCGTTGAAATTCTCTATCGACTCGAATATCGCAGTACCGTGGAGAAGCTGGATAAAATTAACAGCAGTACTGGGTCCGAACTCAGCCAAATAGCTTGGTTTTCAAACTGCCAATCCGAAAGTCTTCGCCAGTCTCTACAAGCTTTGCTCAGCGTGGGCCACGGAATCATGTTAGCGAATTGTGCGTGGTGGCTCTACAATGTCGCGGAGATCTACATGGGGCGTTGGTGGAAGCCAGCACTTCAGCAAAAGTCCAAGCTATGGGATGCATGAGCGACGTGTCGGCTTTGGCTTCGCATAATCAACGGATTGATCTGTCTGGCTGTTATGTGGGCCTTCCTTGGCCTTTTTACAGCATTCCGACACGACGTTTTGACCAAAGCCGGCAGTGCGAGCGAGGATAACGAGTGGACATTCGGTCCGGTCCTCTCATTGACCACGTGGATACCAATCGGCATTGAACTGTTGGCCGTATATATATATGTAAGTACTCGATTCAACTCCCTCGGCGGTTCCCCATATAGCTAAGTCGAAGTGATGCTGACTCCTTTCATACTCAGATGACTCGAACAGGTCTTTCCAGGTTATGATTCCCAGCCAGTACCAGGGAATGGAGAGGATTGATACCGAAAGGATCAAGAATAGCATGATTTACGAGAAGACCTCGGGGGAAGATAAAATTCCACTAACAGCGTCAAATGCTGAGAGATGATGACGGCGGGTGTAACGTATCGAACGCTAGATGGGAGTGAGCTTTCATACCTCGGGGAGGATCAGGCATCTTGGCACTAGGATCTTGTAGTTGGGCCTGCTCATGTCTACACGGTTGAGACAGCATGAGTCTTTGGTAGCATCGTAACATATAATACCTTTTCAAGGACAAATCATCCACCATTAGGTTGCCCTGTCGTTGGATACCTAGGTACTTGGTGTGTCACGCCTTACGCACGCGTACAACGCGACTGAGCATGCCCCTCGCGTCAATACATCAGCATCAGGCCAAAGTGCTCACCAAAATGCTCACAATCAGCAGCGCATGGACAGGTTTGGTTTAAGTACCAAGCGAAAGACCTTGACTAAAAAAGAAAAACAATGGATATTCGCACCCGCAAAAACGAAGGGTACACCGATACTTCGCCAGCACTAACCCGGCACCCACACCCAGTACTCAGCACCAATTTACACATCAAATTCCCACAATCAATACATATAAACCTGATTAATACAGGTATTAAAAGTGTAAGCGTTGGGTGTATGGGCGTTAAGTATGTAGGTGTGTAGGTGTTGGGTGTGTAGGTGTTGGATGCGTGGGTGTGTGGGTGTGTGGGCGTTGGGTGTGTTGCTATGTGTCTATGTGTGAGTGTGCAAATAAGCCTGGGTGATATGCTCTATAGCTCGTTTGATATATAGGTGTAACCTCCATTTTTACGGGTGTGAATATCCGTTCTCAAAATAAAAGGCACCTACAATGAGCAATCCGCGTCTTTGCATCTGCCGCGGAGGACATCAAGTATACGAGAGTCGTCCAAGATATCTTAGGTCAGTATGAGAAAAGGGAAGAGAGCAAGAGTGTGACTTGCCCATCAAAGTTATTGGTCTGAAAATGGTTCATCCCAAGTCTGACTTAGACTTTTACTCCACTTCCTCAACATGCTCAACGTGATCCAGGAGTGAATCACGACAGGCCGCTTCAGTTAAGTTTTGAGGACCTGGCTGGCCATTTGGCTGTAAAATTAAGTTTTGAGCTGATGTACTAATCCCTAGAGATAGTTCTTGTCATGACGAGTGCATTTTTCAGCCTCTCCGGGCATCATCGCGGCATCCTGCGAGGAATCAGCTCACATCAGAGTTCCAAGGCGACCATGGCATGCGGTCATACCAAGCCCTCTTAATAATGAAAATAATATAACCGCACCTGTGCAGGTGTAGGTGTAAAAATAAATAGAATTCGGGGTCAAATGGCCCGTATCTAGCCTGTCTTCGAGAAGCACCTCCCGCAATCCCGGCTTGGCATAATTCCAGATCGGCGATATGGGGAAACATCATTGAACAATTCTTTGCCCTGAGGCTGCGGAGAATGCTGGTCTCAACAGGAACACACTCCGGAATTCAGGGATGACCCAAGACAAGTTGGCTCAATCATATCAGGGCAATGAAATGAGATACTTCACTCCTTTTTCATGGGTGACATCGCGGGCAGGCGCAGCTTTGCATGTTAAACGGAAGCCTCTGCGAGATTGATTGTCAGCAGTCTATGACGACTCCAACAAACTTACGATCACGGATCGCTGTATGTGTTCAGACACATTGAGACCAAGCGGACATGGTGCAGGATTTGATCAAGATGGGCTCGATATTGGGATGCGTATTTATGCCGTCGAGTTCCTGTGAAAATGAATTGAGAAACACAATACGAGCAGCAAAAGCCACTCTCTCAACACTACCAGTTGACTCTCCATACATTCTGTAATTACCCTTCAACGATAAAATGAGATATCTCTGTGCAGCCACCATTCTGGCGCTTGCCGCCCAAGCCAGTGCGCAAGACTTGGTCGCAGCCCTACAGGCGGACCCCGACCTGAGCACCCTCTTAGGAGCCATCTCCGCGGTCCCGGGTCTTGCAGACCAGCTCGATGCCGCCGAAGGCATCACAATCTTTGCTCCAGTCAACGCTGCCTTTGACGCTGTCGACCCGGCCAGTGCTGCCGGGCAGGCTATCGGGAACAACGACGTGGATGGCATTGCCTCGGTGCTGTCATACCATGTGGTGCCGCAGACCATCCCCAGTTCTGCCATCACGGCTACGGCTCAGTTCGTGCCAACTCTCCTCACCCCTGAGAACGTGATCGGTGGTGCCGCAGCAACACTTGTCACCCCTGCTCAGACCCTGGGTGCCCAACTCAACGGATCGAGTGTGATCCTCCGCTCTGGAAACACCGCGACGTCAACCGTGACCCAAGCTGTAAGTCTATTGTGAAGACTCATAACTCGTATGTCTTGCCCCGTGGAAGTTAACATCAAATGTAGGATATTGTCGTTGGAGGAGCAACAATCCACAAAATTGATTCGGTTCTCACCATCCCAACCAACGCCTCCACCACCGCTACTGCTGCAGGGCTTACCGGCATTGCGGGTGCTCTTACGAGCGCGGGCTTAGTCGAAACCATCGATTCTGAGCCAGATATCACCGTATTCATCCCTTCAAACGAGGCTTTTGAAGCCATCGCCGACACCGTAGCCGGCTTGACCACAGAGCAGCTCCAGCAAGTGCTTCTGAAGCATATTGTTCAGGATGCGGTGATCTACTCTCCCAGTATTCCCGCTGGTGACACAGTCGTTGAGAGCGCCCTCGGCGAGCACCTTACTGTCACCAACAAGGATGGCGCAATCACTGTCAACGATGCGACGGTGATCTTAGCCGACATCCTCTTGTCGAACGGGGTCGGACACTTGATCGACAGGTAATATCTTGAGCCCAATCATGCCTCTACACTTGCTAACAATATTTTTAGCGTCCTCATTCCAGATGACCTGAGCTCCGGGGACAAGGAGAATTGCGACTAAGAAGCCGGGATGGGCTGCTGAGCTCTTTCTGCTTGATAATGCTTGAACTAAAACAGAAGTACTTCAAGCAAGGGCTCGTGATGGAAGTCCTCGTCGTGGGAGAATCCATTTTTGATTCCAAAAGTTCCAATTCATCTACCCAAGAATGCATCTTGGGGACAGAGCCCGTATTCAGGACGTGGTCAAATAGTAAAAATCAATTAGTCGTCTACTTTGCCACCACAAATGCCAAATACTGCGAGTATTCAGTGCATGAAAAGAGTGCAGATCCAAGCAAGCGATTTGACAGCATCGCGGGAATTGTAAGACATTGGCGTAGCCTGAGGTCTCAGGACGTGGTAGCCACCTAGGCATGGGGATGATGTGGATTATCTCGGTCCCGCACTCGGGTACCAGACAGCATTACCGTGCCACGGGAGATCATCCGGGTGTTTTTGCTTCCCCCTCACGAGTGATTGTACCACATCCGACCCAGAGCTTTGGTTCGCGGGGTACGTGACCTGCTCCGACAGCCAAGGCGGAGGGCAGTAATCTCAACAACGGGTGTGGACATCGATTTGTCACAATTTACAGCCCACCGTATGAAGGATCTCTTGTTACAATTTCTAATTGATCTTGCCTTTTCTTGAGCATCCTCCAAAGTTCGCTAATCGAGATGGCTGTCACTAACGAAGGGCTCACCGGCATCAAGGGTGAGTAATCTCGGAGACTCGAATATGTCCACGGACATACTCACACAGTACAGTGATCGTCATTGGAGCCGGTCTCGGCGGATGTGCCGCGGCGCTCGCCCTGAAGCATCACGGGCACGATGTAGTTGTGTACGAAAAGCTCGGAAACTTCCGCCGGCTAGGCGACTCCCTGGGCCTCGGGGAGAACGCACTCAAATTGCTACGACGCTGGGGCGGCGATACCTTGTATCACTCGCTCACGTCCATTGGGAATCAATCACCGGATATGCAGATTCGCAGGTGGCACGACGGGAAGATCCTAGCCCAGCAGCCGTTGATGGACATGGCTGGGCACATAGGCCACCGTGGGGATTACCACGAAGCTTT
Source organism: Diaporthe vaccinii (assembly GCA_039880775.1). Classification (NCBI taxonomy): domain Eukaryota; kingdom Fungi; phylum Ascomycota; class Sordariomycetes; order Diaporthales; family Diaporthaceae; genus Diaporthe; species Diaporthe vaccinii. The sequence continues at coordinate 1,536,875 of JBCEDN010000011.1, forward strand.
CTTGCGTGGTGTGCGCGATGCCGGCATAGAGCTTAACATGGGATACGAGGTTGTCGGATTTGGCGAGGGCGACGATGAGGATGCCAGACCAAGCGTCGTATTCAAGGATGGGACAGTGGTCCGAGCTGATGTTGTCGTGGGCGCGGATGGGATCAAGAGCCGTGCACGAGAGCTAGTCCTGGGATTTACAGACGCCCCGAAGAGCAGCGGATACTCGTGCTGGAGGGCATATTTCCCGGGGAAGCACCTGAAGGGCGACAAATTGTGTCAAGACTTTATCGATCACGATTGCGTGAATATCTGGTGTGTGATCCTTTTCACCTTTCGCATTCACATTCTTCTCCCCCCGCTTGTTAACGAATCTGACTTCCAAAGGATCGGACTAGATACGCACCTCGTCCAGAACACCCTGCGTGATGGCGAGGAATTCAACTGGATAATAACACGCAAGCTCTCTCATGAGGCAGATATGGAGATCAAAGAGTCTTGGTTCCAGGAAGGAGACATGGCCGACGTGCGAAAGCACATTCAGGGCTTGGATCCCAGGATCGCCGCCGCAGTCGAGAAAACCCCCGCGCTCTTGGACTGGAAGATCTGCTATCGAGATCCATTGCCAACCTGGATTTCCAAGCAACACAATATTGCCCTCCTCGGTGACAGCTGCCATCCACACCTTCCCACTAGTGCTCAAGGTGCGAGTCAAGCAACTGAGAGCGCTGCGGTCCTGGCAGTGTGTCTAAAGTTGGCGGGACGCGATCGGATTCCACTAGCCGTAAGTTCCACCTAATAGCTCAATATTCGCGCCAGTGAGCTGTCATCAAGTTCAACCTCGCACTGACACCATCGGCAACAGACGAGGTCCTACGAGAAAATCAGGTTCTCACGGACCAGACAGAGTCAGACTGCGGGGGAGGATCTTCGTGATCGATGGCACAATGCTCTTAAAGGGTTAGAAGAGGGGGTAGAGATCGACCCGGAGTCGGTAAAGATGCGTAATAGATGGTTGTACGCTTATGATGCTGAGGCAGATACTGTGGCCAGGTTCGAGGAAGTGTCATCCAGGGTTGCAGAGGAATTGAGGTCGGGCGAGATCGAACCCCTCTGCACCGTTGTACCGAAGAGTACGAGTTTGAAAGATACCTAGGTAGCCACCAAGATCTTCGGTATTTGACTGTAACGGTGCTCGATCATGGCGTCAGGCGCCTACAAGCTGCACTGCTAGACGGGCCGAATTCTCTTCACCTGCACATTGAAAATAATTATCCTTGCCTGTGCGTCGTAACTGCTTACTGTGTGTATGTGATTCACACTGATATCCTCGGCAATGTTGAGCTCAAGCTCTTCATAGCTCTAACCGGGCTCGGTTGCTGGATAACTTAAAGGAAGCAGCTGTTCCTTCACCGTAGATACTTCACTTATGCCTTGCATGATTGACCATTTGACATTTCTAATCAGTCATAAACATGGCCTCGAGCTTCCACGTACTCATAATTGCCGGCCTCATGATGGGCCGCGGTGCATTGTGCCTGCCACAGCACGCGCAGCCTGGCCTTGCTGACCCTCCCACGATTACGACCAAGCTCTTGCCGTCAATAATTACTTGTGAGTTCATAGCTTGATTGTGTCAAATGTCTTCTGCCTGTGTTGACGATCAATCTCAGCGCCATCGTCCCTTGTCACTCATAAACTAGAGCCGAACACCACCACCACTTACCCTCCAGTCGACAGGACAAATGCTAATAGCCAGACGATGACAACCATCACCAGGAGCGACGGCCGTATCCAGACCCTGACCGTCCCGTACCCTATGCCAAGCATCATTGACCCTCGGCCTCCAGAAGATGATGAAGGCCATACTACCCGGCCCAAGCCGTACCCTATGCCGACCATCGTTGACCCTCAGCCTCCTGAAGATGATGATGACCACACGAGCACCCGGACTGTCCCGTACCCTATGCCAACCTTCACTGTCCCTCAGCCTCCAGAAAATGAAGGCCACTGAGGGCTGGACCTGCCGATGGCTTGGTCTATACCAAATGGTGTATTCTCGATGACCATGCCTAGGAGCGGGACGGGGCACTCATTCGAACACACAAATTTCTTAACGGGCACTGATTAGTTACCAACGCGTTAAGGGGGTATCTGTACAATAGATCAAAGTTCAACATCATTCGCTCACTAATTAACCCATTCTTTTTGAAGTAATTATCTATGGGACCGAGTAAGAACTGTGTAGGTCGACAGCGTTTTCTGTTGCGTGTTTTGCCCCAGATGATAAAGTTATCCTAGGAGTTTATCCCAAAGGAGTTTATCATAAGAAAGATACTACAAATAGATGCTCACTGCAGCTTGGTTTACTCGAGCATGCTTGGCACGAGTCTGGTTTGATGAACTAGAAGAGACCCAAGTACCCACGTGCGTCCCGACACAGCTTCGATACAGCAACTCAGATAAGGGATAAAATCCCCGATGCTGCAACATGCACCATCGCTGCCATCGCCTCCCCACCGCTGGACGGCATCACCCGGTCCACCCGTCTACGAACAGGCCACCCCAGACGGAACGTTCGAGCAACTTGCGTACTTCTTGCCTCCCGTCACCGTGACGCTGTTCCAGGTCCACCCAGTGCACGCACCTGTCCCACAGACGACCACAACGTCATACCCGCTGCTGGAGACTGCGCCAGACCCGGAGATGGTGTCGAGGGTCAGGCCCGTGATGGGAATTCCCGAGGTGGCAGTACCGCCATCGAGATCTCCTCCGTCGTAGTTCTGCTCGATCAGGATGCCATACCTGGAGGCAGAGCGTGCGTTAGCAACAGAATCGCTCGTCCACGGTGCTTTGGGTCTGGGATGGGACGACTTACTTCGAGATGCTTGACAAGGTGATCTTCTGATAGGTGACCCCCTTGATGGTGCCAGTGTCGCCTTCGGTGGCCTTGACTCGGATTCCTGATCGGGTGTTAGACCGTAAACTTAGGAGTGTCAAAGTTTATTGATACACCTACCATTTACTGAGTTCTTGACCTCGTTGTTGTAGAAGGTCACCGTGTCAACCGTATTGTCGGAACGGCCTCCCACCGAGCCAATTGATAGGCCATGGCCGCCGGAGCAGACCGAGTTTTCAAAGGTGATATCCTGGCCATGCCATCAGTCCATAGTCCAAGAGAAGCCAAGATCAGGTGCTATACTCACGGTTCCAGAGTTGACAGCAACGCAGTCATCCTGATTGTAACAGTTCGCACCGGTAATCACAACATTCGACGAGCTTCCAATATCGAAGCAGTCGGTGTTCTTTCCCTTGCTGTCCCCGGCCGAGTTGTCGATGGTCATGCCGGTGATGGTGAGCCCGTCCGCGCCGTTGATGCTGACGGCCTGGATGGGCGTGTTCTGGATGTGCAGATTGGTGATGGTCGAGGAGGTAAGGTCATGCGCGTAGAAGAACTTGGGCTTCGTCACGCCGCCAGAGCCGCCCTCGCCATCCCAGTACTCGGACCCACCCCCATCGAGGACTGCCCCGGATGCGCCTTGGACGGTGATGGACTTGCCCTCGATCTGCAGGAGGGGCCCGGCCCACTCTTTGTAGCCCCAGGTTGTGGTGCCCTCGAAAATGACCTGTTTATGTCCGGTTTAGATATCTGCATGCGATTGAAGGATGTACAACCGAGACTGCACTTACGGTGGTATCATCCGCGAGGCTGGAGAGGTCCAGAGTGGTACCAGACGGGACGACGAGCGAGGACAGCACGAGAGTGGCGCATGACTTCTGGCTAACACTGGCGAGCGAGGCGCCAGACGAGCCGGAGAAGGTACAGCTGGTGGCCCTCTTGATCTTTTCGGCGCTGGGGGCAGGGGTGATGGCAGGGCCCGGCTCGGCGACGGGTGAGGCCGACACGCAGGCGGCAAAGGCTGCCACGAGCAGGGAGTAGCAGCTGGAGGGCTTCATTGTCGATCTTGACGGCGGCTAGAGACGAATCACAGCAGTGTCTGATGCCAAGGCAGATGTTCAAGAGATGATGTTTGTCTTGGCATCTTGGCAGCCTTATATACACGAGCTCGACTCCATCGTGAAGGCGCCCTGGTCAAAGGAACGCGTCACGGGTGGTCTGTGTAGTCGGCGGAGCATGGCAGTCGATATCCTCCATTTGGTCTCGTCTCCACCATACGAGGGGAAGATCTTAATCCTCCAATAGCAAGACTATCATATAGCCCCCTGGTTGTGTGGTGTCGAGGTTGTCTGCGCTTGGAGCTTCGGCCGACGGACGGGAAATCCCCCCAATCGGGAGGGTGCCAGACCAGCACCACCATCGACCAATCACAGCAATCGTTCCGCGCAATGTGGACTTGGTTGACAGCGTCCACATGACTGTTGTTCTCAATACGACAAGAACATGATTCGTGGCAAATCGCATTTCTGTAGTTAGTCCGTCACAACGCCTGATAGCCTTGAGAACGTCGCTTCCTAGTACGCAGGGGGTACTCAATGGTAGACAGGGCCATAGTGGCAGGGTGGGCAGGCAAATGATGTTGACGCACAATTGACAGGTGGAATAACTGAGACAGTGTGATAAGCGACTGCAGTTTTTCACAGTATTCTGCTTGCTGAGCAGAGCGACGGTATGCTCGCATAAGCAGTATCTTTGCAGATTTCAATTAATATCACATTGGTGAGAGATGTGAAGTCAACTGTCAAGGCATGTCGCGTCCTGAGAAGGAAGATGCGAGTGTTTGCGTGGTCTTGGTTGTATGGCTGGGAAGGTGCAGGCTTTGCATCAAAAGGTGCGCCTGAGTTGAGACTGCAGTCACGTCAAACGGACCAGGCTACCGTCTTGTCTTTGCCATTTCAAGACAAAAGTGGTCGTTTAACACACACTGACATTGCAGGTCGTGTGCATTGGAGAAAAGATTCGCTTATTTTTCGTTCCTTTGGCTAAATAGCAACAGACGCCGTCCCTCCCACGACACATGTCGAACCAGGACTTCCAGCCATCGACGCCCTATTGTCCTTCCAGAACAGAGCCGCCTCTTCACCGTTTCTGAACACCAACCGTTCAACAGCCGTAAACTCGTGCCACAGCCCTCCCGAGAATTGAGTTCCCTTTGAAGAAAAAATCTGTGTCCTTGGGAGTCACGTCCTTCCAGATACTGTACTGCTGCAGCACTCCCCCCTTCCCTAGCGAGCCCTCCGGCCAGCTCAAGCCGCCCGTCCACCCAATCCTGACCAAGCTCGTCGCCTGCCTGCGCCCGCCGGTGAAACACATGCACAGCAAACTCCCCTTCTCCAACAAACCTCTCCGTCACGGTTCCTACCTCTCCCACCTTCCTCGCCAGCACGCCCTTTTGATCCAGCCGACAGAAGACGTGCTTGCCAGCTGTCTCCTGGTACGCCGGGCTCTGGAACCCCTTCCAGACGACAAACGTGCTCGGCCAGTACAGGCACGTCACGAAGTCCCACGCGTCGGACGGGTTGGCCTCGTCCGGAAGCTCCCGGGCGCCCACCTGTACGTAGTTCAGGGGCAGCTTGGTGTGCTTGTGGCCCTCACGCGCCAGGTCCACGTCCACCTTTTGGTACTCGTGTAGGAAGTGGTCCTGCTCCCACGAGGGTTCCTTCTGCACTGCGATGAACCACATCACCTCGTCTTTGGTGTCGTACTGGGGCTGACTCGGGCCTGACATTGTGAAGACTGGCACTTTAGGATTTGGAGGGAGCTCTGGAGGCCGTTGGTCTATAGACGGGAGAAACAAATGTTTTTTTCTAGACCGCGCAGGCAAGATGACAATCTCGACTGGTACCCAAGCTCTGTGAGGACTATTGGGGGAGGCCGTAATGCGTTGGGAAGAGAGTTATAACCACAGTCCGGGTTTGCTGGACCGAGACACATTCTCGGAATCTTCCTCGCGCATGTGTGCTGCTCCTGACCCGGCAAGTGGGGGACGGGCCAGGCGAGCATCCCGAAGCGGAGGAGCCGCCCAGTGTCGTCGGTCGGCACGGGGATCGGGGTCGGAATTACAAGCCAATGCGGGCACTGAGGCATGTAAATCCGGGGAAATGTTTGAGACTTCATCCCATCTGTATTAGGCGTAGCGTAAAGCTTTCGTTCCCTACATGCAAGCAGGCTTTAGGAATCTCTCATCTTGTGAAGCGAACACTCTAGGCGAGAGAGGTAGAAGTATCGGGGGAAAAATATTGAGCATGATGATATAATAAACAACGCTAAGGTGCGCTTGCTAGCCATCGGAATATGTTCCTCATCATACCAGTTCGAGAGCTCAAATCAAATGTGTATACCGTCTAGCCTACGTGCCAATGCTACATCCAATAAACCGACCCAATGGTACAATAAGCAAAGTGTACAATACAGAGACTCAAATAGAAAATACAACACAGCCTTTAACACTGCTATTTAAATGAAGAGATAGTCACCGCGGTACTTGACAGTCTGCGCGTACTTGTTCGTCTCGACACTGTTCGCCCGCAGGGCATCCGAGTCTCGCTTCGGGAAGCCCTCAAACGAGGCCGCATAGGTAGCCACGCTATGTGCGACCAGCTTAGTGTTGAGCTCCCAGGCGGTTACGTTGACGTTGCCCGTGTCGTCGCAGAGCAGGTGATAGCACTCGTCGAACGCCTCACCCGCATTGCCGCCAAATAGCTCGCGCTCCTCCTCCGTCTTGATAACCTCGGCGCCCGTGGCAATCCCGCCGGCAGGAATCCCGGCCCGGATGAACCCGTCGTAGTCGCTTCGGCCGTCGAATGGGATGAAGGTGTAGTTGAGATCGTGGGCCTCGTACCAGTCAACGTAGAGATCTCGGAGCTCTTCTGACCCAGTGGGGTGCGCGTCGTTGGTGGCATTATAGACTTGGTAGGCGAAGTTGGGGCTCGCAAGCATGTCGTAGTCCATAAACAAGCGGACCTTGAGGTTTTCCTCAGAGGACAGGTTGGAAGCGTAGTAGCTGGACCCGACCAGGCCCTCCTCCTCGGCCGACCACCAGGCGAAGCGCACGCAGTTGTTGACGCGGAATTTGGTGAGCTGCCTCGCCACTTCTAGGAGAGACAGCGTCCCGGATCCATCATCGTTGATACCCGGGCCTGCCTCAACGCTGTCAGAATGGGCGCCGAGAGCGACGCAGTTGTTTGGGTCCCCCTCGACGGTCTGAATCACGATGTTCTTCGTGATAGCACTATTAACCCATGAGCTGATATAGGCAATCGCATCAACCGTCTCATTGTCCTCCAGCTTCTTGAGAAGGGGCTCGGCATCCGCGCGAGGAAGACCGAAAGTGGCAATGTGGTTTTCATCAGGGGTACCGAGAGTCCCGGAAAGTTCCCCCTTCTCGTTGTTGTATATCACAGCAGCGATGGCTCCTGCTTTGCCTGCCTGGGCGGATTTGTCACCAAAGGCACAGGTCCCCCGCTTAATGAAGGCAATGTTCCCCTTGACACTGGACGGGTAGTCCTCCGACGAGCATCCAGAATTCTCGACCAGGACCAGATCACCCCGGACGGGCTCCCTGTCCTTCGTTGGTGGGGTTAAGCTCATGGGCTGGGCAGCTTCATAGAAATCGTTGCCGATCACGAGACGGAACTCTTGAACCCAGCCGACGTACGCAGGGAAGGGCTGCTCCAAGATCTCGTAGTAGTCTCCCAGTTCCGAGATGGATTTTCGGATGTAGTCCAACGTTCCCAGATGGCCTATAGAACTGTTAGCCCTTTTGAATGCCGTTGCAGACGCTGATAGTGCCTCTTCTGAGTGGGTTCAGACGGGTGCGGTCTTACCTTCGCTACCGATTACTCGTGTTGGGCGATTATACTCATGCGAGCTGAGGTTCGCTATATCATACAAGTCCTGGGCGCCCTTGAGAAGCCTGTCGATGGAGATGCTGTCCTGCAGGGCCTCGCTGTCCACCAGAGGCTTCTTTGCCTGGGGCAGAGCCGCTTGATGGGCATCGTCAAACAACGGCTGCTGCAGCTGGGCGGAGGACGCAGAGACGGCATGGAGGGAGGTGGTGGCAAGCGAGGCCAGACCGAAGATTCGGGACACAGCCATGGTGGTAGGGATGCTGTGGAACCTTAAGAAGCAGTTGATGTGAGTGTTGCTTCTGAGAGATCAGAAATAAAGGCGCGTGCAGCTAGATTGACTTTTGAAGCTGATAAGGCGTGATGTTGTGACGTTGCGGCGGTTGATCCCGGCAGGCAAGGGGCGAGAGGCTGGGGGAGGGCAGGGGTCATGCAGGGGGCTTACAGGGGTGGTCGCGGCTCAGATGACCACTGACGATAGTGGGAATCCAGCCAGCAGCAAGTCCCGTGGTGCCTGGATGATATCAGCGATATCAGGACATCAGGTACTCGATCCGTGAAGAATATTTCGAGATCTCATGGGCCTACGGTTCAAGCATCGTACTATGCACCGCATGTGCTTGCTCCAATTGCCAGAATGTCCACCTTGAACCAAGCTTTTCGGGTCTGTGGGTGCCTCACGGCCTGCAGTCCAGGGGCAGGCACTGTGCGCTAACCCCTTTCTGTTGGATGGTTGTGGGCATTTCCCCAACTGCATCACTCAGCATGTCGACTTGCTTTTCCCTTCGTTGATTCAGATTTGATCGCCATCTCGTCAAAGTTGTTCGACCTGTCCTTACCTTCATAGCGACTCTGTTTGCATGGGATCTTCAGCGCAGCTTCGTTCAGATTGACACCGTAGCACCTTACCACGTGCCTTGCTCCATCACGACACCGGTCCTTGCGCAACCGAGGCCACCTTTCCACCCTTGTTTCATCACGAAGACAGCTCCGAATCAGGTAGGTCCTCACGTGCCACCAACATCTGAGACGGAAGTGCTGAATTTCTGGCAGGCTTTCAGCTGAGTTTGAAGCAAGAAGCCAGAAGAAGCTTACGACGCGGCTGCAGCGCACTGCAGCATGGCATCTCAGACGGCTGATGCCACAGACCAACCACGAACCATCACACTGCTCCGTCACGGCCATGCCTGGAACAACATGGTGTCAGGATTCCCATGCAGGGACCCAATCCTGACGGAACGGGGACGGCGCCAGGCCGCCGCCGTCCAGCTCTCCCAGCCGCCCGACCTCATAGTCGTCTCTCCCCTGACCCGCACCCTAGAGACAGCCACCATCGCCTTCGGCCCCCTGATCCGAGGCGCCGGCGGTCCCAACGCCTCTGTCCCCGTCCAGGTCTGGCCCTCGCTGCGCGAGTGCGGCGACAGGCCCTTCAACCACTGCCGCACCCGCTCGCAGCTCGAGAGGCGGTACCCCTTCCTGGACTTCTCTGAGTGCAGCCGGTCCGGCGTCTACGACAACAGCAGCGAGCGGAGAGGCCACCGCCGGGCCCGCCGCGTGCGCAGGCGCCTGATGGAGCTGTCGCGGACGTACAGCCACATCGTCGTCGTCAGCCACCAGGGCTTCATTCATAGGCTGAACGGGGGCTCGGGGAGGTATCGGAACTGCGAGTGCTGGAGCTACAGGGTTGGCGTCGACTTTAGCATCACGGACGATGGGGACCTTGCTGCTCCATCGGGATCCAATGGCCCGACGCAGGTGGCGGCCGGTGAGGAGAGCGAGGTCAATGAGGCAGACTGAATGGTGACATAACCATCGGGTCATCATTGTACAGCCGTGGGCATGGGAGGGGGCTGTATTTCTTATGCAGATTACCACATCGTATTTGCAGACAGCCTTTGGGGGAGCGCGCAAGTCTGCTTGCAGGAAAGTCCTCTGGTGTAGCTCGGAATATAATTCGAGAGACCCTTGTTGAGAAAAGTAGAAGGTTCATCCCATTAATGATACGCTCATGAGGAAGATAGATATCAAGGCCACAATGATCTTCGATGAGAAGACAGTGCACTTCATGGCAAAGATCATGTTAGATAGCGGCACAGCGTTTAGTGTATGTCGCATGGATGGTAGAACGCAGGTTGCATTCCTGAAGCGTCTCAGGCACTTTTTAGATTTGTCTCGCCCCATAGGACGTCACCTGAATGAGTCCGTACCAGCTTTCACATCGTAGCTTTGAAGCATACGACGATCCATTGGTCCACTACGCGCAATATAGGGTCGATCCTACCCATAACGTTCTCGGTCAAACGATCCATAACAGATAGTCACGTTACATTTTACCAAGTGCACAGTTCACATCTGCGGCAGGTCCATCTATCACCCTATGGGACACGTTGGGTGGCTGTGACTTGACTTTGACCATCTCCTCTTCGGCGGGTTCTTCGCCCTCCTACTGCTCCTGCTGACTGTCTCCTTCTTGGCCTCCTTCTTCAGCGCTAACCTCTAGCATAGAATCGCACCCGCCTTGTCATGGGGACCTTCAGACACTACTTGTCAGAAGTAAACCACCTTCCCATGTTCCTGGTGGCGGCCATGGCTCACATGCACTAGCACAGACCAAGAGATGTGGCAGCCGGCGTTCTGTCAAGGTGTTCGCAATTCCGCCCGACCACCGTTGGCCAATTGACATTCGAGGCACATGGCTTTTCGGGATGGTCTTTGTTGTATCGTTGCCTTTGTCGCTGAATATCGCTCGAGAAATTTCAAGGAAACTGGTTCTTGCGCCGCATTCCATTGGGAGGCCACCTTGAAGGCCATATTGGGCGCTGTCTTGGAGTCGATTACGACCTGGCCTAGGAAACGCAGGAACAACGAGGGGAGCTCATTAATTGGGAAGTCTCGGGGTCTGGGTCCTTGTCAAGGAGAGACTCTTAAAGGATCAATTTGGCGTGAGCTGAGTGAGGTTGACGTCGAGCTTTTGGTGCTGGATGGTCAAAGCCGTGGTCGACTGTGGAGAGGAGTCAGCATGTGTCATGTAACTGGTGCAGACAGTAACAAACCAGTACATCAGACACCAAGGCCAACATTCTCAGCAGTGACTGCGTCGGTGCATTGTACCCTGAATCGGACATAACGGTATGGTCGAGGAGGGTTTGGCAACTTGAAAGATCCGGTACTATGTATAATGGCTTCAGCACCTCGATCCAGGACAAATGATGACAGTTAGTTCCAGTTCTCAAGAAAGCCAGAAACCCGGTTCAGACTAGACCGGTTCACAGTGCACCTTTTCCTAAGCCATAACCTGCAAGACAGTACCCAGGTAGGTTCTGCTCGACCCCTTCACCTAATGTGCTCTTGGGCATTGTGAAGCCTTGAGGGATTCCGTAGCGTAGCTGTACTCACCGTGAGAATGAGGCCACTAAGGGTCTCATTGGCGGTGAATTAGATAGACGTAGGCTTTGTCAATGACGAGAGCTGCTGCTTCTGAGGTCGCTCTCAACCTTTGACCGGTGCGTCGCGGTACTTGTCGTTTTGGCCTTTGGCCACGGAAGCTGTCTTCGTTCGGGACACGGTTCTTGTCGCAGAATGTGTTGTTTTTGACGATGCAGTCAAATCGGCAATCTGTGATACGTTAGTAGATGCCGGTCAACGCGTCCAGGCACATGCCTGAACCAATTTCTACCGAAGTAGAGAAAGAAAGACTGTCACAAGGCAAGGTTGCTGAAATGATGCTGGTATAACTCACACAACAGTCATGACCCGTCACTCTCTCCACTTCTTCCCGCAACGCAACCAAAAGTCGACCATGCCAACAGGAACACACCACCAGATCACCGAACAACCCAAATCATGTCACCCTAAATGGGACATCAAAAAATTGCGGGCTGCCACGTAGGACAGCCGCGAGCGGGTATGCTCATTTAACCAGCGGCAATGGAATAATCTTCAGTCGATCATGGGCGAAAAGAGTGGATCGAATGGCGGCGAAGAAGAAAGAAGGAAAGCAAAAAACGTCTGGCAGTTGGCCCCAGGAAGGAAGGTGTAAGCCAGACTTCTTATCGCTCTCATCAGTGCACGCTCAATTGCACCCAGTCAATGGCTGCAGTTGGCAACCTTCCCAAAACATTCGCCATGTTTTGCAAGTAGAATTATGGTCATAACAAGCCACACAAACCTCGACGATTCCGAAGAATAACTCGGGGCATTTGATTTGGTGTAAGCAAGTCTGCAGATGCACGGGAAAGTTAGAAAGGGCAAGTTAGGACGAATAGCAGATTCGACGATTCAGATCTGCTACTTGCCCGAGGTTATCATGCTCTATGTGATGATGATGGGAAATGTCCACGAGTTGTCAGGTCGATGTTGAAATTCTGGCCAACATATTTTCCAATAGATAATTTGACAACGTCTTGGGTCTGCTTACACAAATGGCATCTAGTAGTGTCAGACGGCCTTTTGTTGTTAAACATGTGTTGTATTGCTACGAGCGCGTGCCTCACGCTGAAAAGGTGCCCGCCCTTGCAGGAGGTGCGAGCGGACATTGGACATTGGGCGCTGCCAAGACAACAACATGCATTCCGGGATGCGCCGTCGCAGACGACCACCACGAATGCGAGCAGCCTAGTGGTCTCCGACGGCGCCTTCTACGTCATGATGTAACCTCTCATCAAAGGAATCACATTTGGGAAAGTCCATGCGTCTGCGGGCCTAGCTGCGGGCATCCCAATCTTGCATCCTTCACAAACCCAAGCTTCACGTTGCCACCATTAGCACTTCAGCCGACCCAGCTCGGGCGGCCACGTTTTTTTTAGCTTCCGACAGCCAGAGCAAGTGCGAAGCCGGAAACCGTTCACCATGAAGCTTCTGAGCCATATTTTGGTGGCGTCGATTGTCGCGTAAGTCTGACCGTCAGATGTCGTCAAAAACGCGTGACCAGCAACAGATCACTGACACTCAAAGCAGCATCCCGGCTCACGGCCAGACTGCGTCGTCAACCTCGTCCCGAGAGCCGACGACCACCGTCTCCGAGTCCGGGCTCACGGCCACCCTCACGTCGTCGGCCTCCATCTCCTCGTCAACCTCCCAGGAAGGTTGCCCCACGGTCACCCTCACGAGCAATGTCTGCCGCTCGTGCGCGACGCCGGATTGTGTTGAGCTGGTGCCCCTGACCAAATCCTGCGACTGCCCGTCGGCCATCCCCACCGTGTTCGTCGACTACCCCTGCGAGTCCGGCTGCGGCGGGATTGGATGCGCCGCCAACTACGTCTTCTTCACGGCCAACTGCACCAGTGAGACATCGAGCTCCTCGTCGGGCTCATCCGGCGCGACGTCGGCCAACTCGACCGCGTCGGCGACCGGCACCGGGCTCGGGGGCCTTAACTCTACCGCAAGTGGGATCACCTCGTCCGGGACATCAACGAGGAGCGGGTCTGCCACAGGCACAGGCACAGCGGCAGAGAGCTCGTCCAGTATTGCGGCGGCAGGGAGAATGAGGCCGTTCTGGATAGGTCTCCTGTGAGCTCGGAGTGTCCGTGGCGATATACGTGCGAGTACATTCCCCAATCTGGGTGCTGTAACTTTTAAATGAAAGAGTCTGAATATGGATATTGCGCATAGTCTCAGCTATACCGCAAGATCTGAGCTGGAGAGCGTAGTAGCTACAAAACACGCTGGCTAACTGACGTGTCTTCTCGTGTCAAGAATACGCTTCACACTTAATTCGAATTACGCACCAAATTATGCAGTGCCATCAACTTATTTCTTTCCTTCTCCGTGGGACCAAGAACCAATCGAAGCGTACCACGTGACGTGCTAGATTTAATCCAGTGGCACTTTAGTCCTGAGGACAGAATGGTGTCTGTCCTCCATACACAGACGTATCCTACCTCAACGCTCTGCGTAGACTATGTGGTAGGCACTCTGTATCCAACAATTGCCAACAATTACAACGGGAGTATATAAGAGGAACCGAAACACACTGAATTTATGATTGACTTCAGGAGGCGGAGCCGCACCACCGCAATGGCGGTTCTACAGACCTGAACGGTAAATATCCCCTGGCGAATAGAAATACGGGCACCATTTATGTTGATTGGTCAGTCCCATAGTTTCACACGTCCCATTGACTTCCTTCTGTGAAATCAATTGAAGCTCAGGATCGCCAGGAGAGGTAATCTCATGGCAGCAATTCCTTCACCAAGCCCTCCACTGACTGAACGACGGGGTATTTCGGGAAAGCGGGCTTATAAACCTGATGGCGGGTCAGCAGGCTCCAAATTTTGGAAGAACGATGTTATTGACGTACAGCTTGGCAACGAGCATTAAACTCGTCCGTCGTCGCCTTGATCAAAGACAGCTCGTCCCCAGGGACACCAAGCTTGACAAGTGGGCCAGAGTCAGCCGCAACCTTGTCCCAGCCGGGACTGGCAGAGGGGTTCTTGATCCACTCGACCAACCACTGGTGGATAGAATCAGCCAGGGCTTGTTGCGCATCAGTCACGTTCGAAAGCGCGGAGAAGCACTCGTTGCCGCCATGGAAGAAGGGAACCTCAGTGCCATGGGTAGGGGCCGTGTTGGGAGGCCCGACAACGTTGTCGTAGGCGCCGAAGAAGCGATATACCCAGGTGTCCTGGGCAGAGCTGCGGAGATCTTGGAGGTAGTCCACGGCACAATCGAAGCGGGCATCACCGTACTGAGCGCCACTACGAAGTGATTCGGTCCCATAGTCGGAGGCGTTGTACTCGTCGATCAAAACCGCGTCCTCAATATGAGCACTGTCTGCATCGAACGTGTTGATCCAGGAGCTGAAGTTGGTGTTTTCGGCACCGTAGACGATGCTGAAGATTGTGCCCTCGCCGTCGGAGGTACCGGTTAGGAGAGGAATATGAGACGCATAATTGCCGGCGGCGAAACGGGCAGCGTAGTCAGAGTGACGGGTGATGTTATCGATGACTGGGGTGAACCAGGTGTTGAAGGTCGAGTTGAAGTTGGAAGTTTGGAAAGCATAGAGGTCGACCTTACGCAGGCAGTCGATCTGACCGTCGCCGCCAGCAGGGCATCCCACTTCGGTGGCGACGGCATCAAGAGCTTCGTTGATTGGGGCATAAGCAGGACCAGAGACAGCATTGGCACTCATCTGCACCGCACCCTTCAGCCAAGAATCGGGATGATTCCAAAGGTAGTGATCGACTTGGACGGAACCCGAAGAATGGCCACCGAACACAACGTGGTCAGGATTTCCTCCAAAGGCTATGCTGATGTTAACTTCGCATCACTTTGGTAAACACACTCCTGACTTTCTAGATTTCCTACCTCTGATGTTCTCGTGGACCCAATCAAGGGCCTTTTCGGCGTCCTGGATACTAAAGTTCTGAGACTCTTCAGGATTGGCTGCTTTCAACTCCGAGGAGTGCGGGGACGCGAAGATGCTCTCGCGAGTGTTGAAGTTGACATAGACAACTCCATTGCGAGCAAAGTTGGTGCCTTGCAGTTGAGGGTTGCTATTGGAGCCTGTAACCATAGCACCACCGTACATGTACACGAATACCTGAAGGCCGAACTGGTCAGTTTCCGGTTTCCGGTTTCCATACGCATGTGTCATGATCGATACTTACGGGCAAGTTGTCTCCAGTCGGAGGAGACCAAATGTTAAAATTCAGACAGTCCTCTCCCTGCTTGCTAAAGGCCGTGCCGGAGATAGCCTGAGGACATGTTGGCCCGTAGGATGTCGCATCAAATGTTGAGTTCGATTCCGGGACATCCTGAGGCGCCCGCCACCTTCGAAGGAGTTAGCAAAACTCGACCGAGAAAACAGGAGCGGTCGACAAACCTGTTTTCTCCACCCGTAGTCGCGGCGAATGGAACACCCAGAAACACGGAGTTGGAAGAGTCATCGTGAAAGCCCCTGATTTTACCCTGCGGAAGAGCGACGTTCATGGACCGCGTGATGTTAGTGCGTGCCCCTGCTGCCGCATAAGAGAAAATAGAGGACGCGGCCAGGACTAGGCTTGCACCCGTGCTACACGCATTGACAAGTCCCATGATGGGATTTGATGGCGATGGAGGATATTATATCAGCGCGCGTCAGAAACAAACTACTTGTCCAAGATGTCGAGACTGTCCTATGTTGGTTTATATCAACAAAAATCAACGCTCCTTTTGCCTAGGCTAATGAGGCGAGATCCCCACCAGTGCAGCTGTAGGCAGCGAGATGGTAGTCCAACGGAGTGGAGAGAGAGCCACAAAACTCAGGGGGTTACATCCAATAGGGAGTCCTTCCATCCGCGCTATCGAACGAAAAGGTGCATACTCCGGAAAACGTTCATTTAGTGTCGAGCTGGGCGTTCTGGGATCAAGGTCAGCAAAGACATGCTCCATCATGCAAAATTCATGCATGTTGCCGATGCGGCTCCACAACTAGCGGTCGCGGCGATGACCCCATGGCCAAGAGGTTTACGAAGGTTGAAGAATTCCGAGATGCAGATTCCCATATGCAAGGCACTTTACGACCCTGTCAACTCCAACGTTGCAGAATGCAATTAAGACACCCCGGACAAGCCACGGGCTACCGGGAAGACCGGATTTGCTTAAATTGTTGTTTGACCAGCCTCTCCCGTTCCTCCTGTGTTATACCCTCCCCCAGTATCTGGCTGCAACTTCGACGCCTCTGGTGAGGCACGAGAGACCAATTTTGACCACCTGGCTTTACGTGACGAAAACTATTTCAGTATCGAAACGTCGTAAGGTATGCCCAGCAGTATTTCTAGATCATCTCCACGCGTGTCACCTGTCTCTTCAACATGTTAATCTCCTCCAGTGTCCGTCCTCCCAGTCGTTCCACGATCTCAGCCGAGCCGACGAAAATGTCACAGGTCTTCTTGATGGCAAGACCTCAGGGGCTGCAACGCAAGTCATGGTCTGTTCCATTGGTTGGTCTCGGAGCGTATTGCTTCACAGGCTTGCTTGTTCCACGACACTAGTGCTTACGGTATTTATCAGAAATAAGGGTGTAAAGGTAGAGTGATAGGGCTAAATAGCCCTTATAAGCCAAAGCAGTAGTTGAACTTAAGGTCTTAATCTCCCTAAGGGCATATATATTATATAGCAGCCCTTATATAATCATATAATCGCTATTTTATAATGATCATACCAAACCTTTATAGGGTTTAATAGGTAACCTATAAGGTTTATATTAGCAGTTTAGCATAAAGGCGATACTTAACTATTCTAATATATAAAGATACTATTTCAATACTCAATATTTAATAATATAATCATTAATTATAAGGCTATTTAATTATTAAGCTAAATATTTAAATTAATAATTAAAGAATCTATTTTATAAAAGCTATTTATTATAATAATAACTATATCTTTATATATTCCAACTCTTTAATAAGATATATTAAATATCTTATATTTAATATATCTATTATAGGTTAAATATATTAAATATCTTATATTTAATATATCTATCCTTAAGGGGGTAGTAAGTCTTAAATCTTAACCTTAGATTTTATATTATCCTATAATTCTATTATTTAATATTATTATTTCTCTATTAAGATATTCTTTTTTAAACCCTTAAGCTATTAAAATTAAGCATCTAAGTATTAATTATATTAATTTATAATATTATCTCCCTTTTTATATCCTTTATCCTTAAAAGTTAATTTATATATTTCTATTTATCATTTATATTTCTATTTATACCTTCCTAATTTATTATATTTTATAAAATTAAAAAATCTTATATATTAAAATTATTTAATTATATTAAGAAAACTAAGATAAGGGATTCTTTATTATTTACTATTCTTTAAAGCGCTATTATTATACCTTCCTATTTTTATTATAAAGGGTATAAGTTCCCTTTTTATTAAATATTTAAAAAAGATTTAAGTTATTATATTAAATATATCTATTAAAGATGATTATATTATAATATATAAGGTATTAATCTTATAAAGCTATATAATATCGCGGCTTAATATTAAAAGTTAAAGGATAAATTTTAAATTATAAAGGAAAAGGTATTTTAATTATAAAAGTAAAAGAAGATATAATTTAAAAAGATAATATATATTATATATTAAGGAATTAATAATTTAAAGGAATTAAAGTATATAGAAAATAAGGAGGCTAAGGCTAAATATAAGTATATTGCTAAGTAATCTATTAAAGTTATTTATAATAACTTACTTAATTCTAATAAAATAAAGCTTTAAGAATTATAATTCCGTATTAATAATAAGGTTGGTATATTTAATTAGAATTTTATAATAAATAAAGGTATTAATTAATTTAAATTTAGAATTATAAATCCGCTTATTAATATTAATAATAAAGATATTAATAATAGGTTATTTAATAAATGATTTAATTAATAAATTAAATATATTAATAAATTGGTTTAATTAGTTAAGCTATATTAATTAATAAAGCTAATTAATTAATAGAATAATTAATTAATAAGCTAAGTTATTTAATAAGATTAAGTTAATTAATTGCGTCGTTATATTAATTAATTAATTAATTAATAAAGGGTTTCCTAGGTTAATTAAGACTTTTCCTTAATTGATTTATCTTTTAATTAATAGATTTTATTGCTTAATTAAAGATCTAGTTATTTATTAAGTTGCTATAAGGTTTTATCCTAATTAATCTTATTAATTAACTAATCCTATCCTTATTTTATCTTTAACTATATTTTAAGCTTAATATTATTTAAAGAATTTAATATAATAAGTTAGATTCTTTATTAATTCTTATATATTTTCATTTAAATCATATCCTTTCTACTTAATAAGGTATTTTATTATATCTTAATATTATTATAAATCCAAAACTTACTTTACTTTATATTCTTTATTATATTTATTAATAATTTTAATTTATATTTTAACTTTTATATTTTATAATATTAATTCTAAAAGTAAAATATAAAAGTTATTATATTATTTTATTTTATAAGGTAATAAAAGTTTATAATTAATATTTAAAAGTTTCTATAAAATTTTAAATAATTTAATTTTCTTATAATTAAGTTTATTATTAAGTCGCTTAGTTTTAATATTTTATTAAAGAAGATAAATTTTATTTCCCTTCTTAAGAATTAATCCCTTAATTCTTTTTTAATTTATATATTTTATTATTCATTCTTATATAAAAGAAAGTTTATCTTAAATATCTTTTTAAATCTATTTAATTCTAGTTGCTTTTTATTTTATTAATTTTGCGATTATTATATCTAATAATAATTTATAATATACCTAAGGTTTATATTTATAAATTATAAAGAAAGGTAATTATTTAATTGTATTAGTTATTATATTATTATAAGCAAACTATATTAATAATAGCAATTTAATTTAATTATCTTATAATTAATTAATATAATATTAAAAGTATTATTTTATAATTTAATTAATTCTTTTTATTTATTTATTTATTTATAAATAGGCTATTATTAATAACTTATATTTTATTTTAAGTTATTTTATTAATAACTTTTAAAAGTTTAATATAAAAAGCTTATCTTTATTTAAGATAATTTCTTATAATATTTTATAATTATTTATAATGATTTATAAAAATATATATATAAGTTCTTCTACTATATTAACTTCTTTATATAGTATAAAATATATATATTTACTTAATTTATAAATTATTATTAGGATATTATTATAAAGTATCTTAATTAAGGGTTCTTATAAGAGAGGTAGCTTAATAATAAAGTTTAAGTTAATAGATAATTAAATAACTATAGGTATTAATAGGGGCTTTAATAATCCATAAGGTTTATATTATAAGGTTTTATTTTTATTATAAAAGTTATATTATTTAATAATTTCCTTTATTTTTTATTTAAGGTTTAAGATTTGATATATCCTTTAGATTTATTTAATTATTATTAAGATGCCTTAATATCTATATATTAGGGCTTTATAGATTTCCTTAATTAATTTATCCTATTCTCCTAAATCCTTAGGTATTCCTTTTAATATCTTATTAATTCTAATTATAATATTAAGTTCTTTATTAAATGTAAGACTTTTATCTTCCTTTATTTTAAATATTATTTATTTTAAAGGAAATTCCTTAATATAATAGTTTAGTTATTTATTAAGAGTATCAGCTTAAGCATTCTTTATTCCTTTAATGTAAATAACTTTAATATTAAATTAAAAGAGAAACTTTATATATTTAACTTATTTTTTATTAAGTTATTTAATTATTATAAAGGTTATTAAATTTTTATAATTTATATAAAGTTTAATCTATTTCTAAGCTTTAATAAGATAATATTACTATTTTTAAAATATATATATTATTGCTATAAATTCTTTATCTAAGGTAGCGTAATATATTTTTAATTTATTGAATTTCTTATTAAAGTTTGTGATAATTTATATTTATCCCTTATTATCTTATTAAGTGAGTTCTTTATTTATTATATTATTTAAGGCATTTATATGAATCTTAAATTCCTTCTTTAGGTTTACTTCTTTAAGTATTAAGTTTTATATGATTTTTTCCTTAAATATTTAAAATATTTATTTTTCTTCTTAAGTTTATTAAAAGGAGATATCTTTTTATATTAAGTTTATAAAGGGTTTCGCGATATCGCTATAACTATTAATGAATTATCTATAGAAATTAATATATCCTTAAAAGGCTTTAATATCTTTAATATTAGTTAATATTAGCTATTCCTTAATTATTTAAATTTTATCTTTCTATATTTTAATAAATTCTAGCTTAATGGTATATCTAAGATAATTAACTTTCTATATATAGAAAAAGCTTTTTTTTAATTTTATTAAAAGGTTTATATCTTAAAGCTTTTAAAGTATTTTCTTAATATATTTTTTATAATCTTTAGGGTTCTTAGAAAAGATAAGAATATCGTTAAGATAAATAATAATAAAGATATTTAAATATTCTTATAAGATATTATTAATTATTTCTTAGAAAGTGATTAGGGCGTTAGTTAACTTAAAGGGTATGATTTAGTATTTATAATATTTATAGTGAATATAAAAAGCTATTTTCTATTCTTTTCCTTTTTTTATTTTTATTAGGTTATAGCTATATTTAAGGTTTAAGGTTATAAACTATTATACTCCTTTAAATTAATCTTATAATTCCTTAATAAATAATAGCGGATATTTATTTTTAATAATAATATTATTAAGCTATTAATAATTTATATAAAGTTATAACTTATTATTTTTCTTAGGTATAAATAGGATTAAGTATCTTATTAATGATTTTAATAATTATATATATTATTTTTTAAGGTTCTTATTAAAATATTCCTTAAGGGCTTTAAGTTACTCTTTATTAAATTTATAAATTTAATAATATTTTAAGGCTTTCCCTTCTTATAGTAAGATCTTATAATTATAATAATTATATTATAATAAAATTATATTAAATCTTTCTTAAAAGATTTTCCTGAATTTATAATATATATAAGGTATTTATATAAGCCTATCTATTACTTTTTTATTTATAGGCTCTTTCCTTTAATATAAATAAAATAAATATTATTATATTTTTTATTTATATATATTATTATAATGGGTTATCTTTTTATTATTATATAATAATCCGCTGTTTTTTTATTAATTTAATTAGCTTCTGCCCTTTTTTAAGGTTTAAGATTAGTTTAATCCTTCTTTATTTTCCTAAAGCTAAGTCTTTAATTTGCTTTTAAAGATATTTATAAGTTTATTTAAATATAGCTTTTTATTATCCTTAATAATTAAACTCCTTCTTATACCATTAATTATAACCTTTTTTTAAGGAATAATATTATCTTAAAAGATTTAGCTAATAATTTAATTAATTTAAAGATTTATAGCTTATAATTATAAAAGTCTTAAGATTAATTTATAATATATTATATTTATAATATCTAGAGTTATAAAAGTTTTATATTTTTAAATTAAGATTAAAAGATAATTAATCTTTATATTAATTATATTATCTTTATATCTTATTTCTATATCTTTTATAATACTAAATTTATAAGGATCTTCCTTTTAATATTATAAGATCTTATCCTTATTAATAATATTTAATAATATAAAGTTACCTTAAGTGCTATTATTTAATAATATATTATATATTTTTCTATTAATTTCTACTTTAAGTATGATATATATATAATTACTTGCTTATATTATATATAAGGACCTATAATTTATAATTATCTATTATCCCCTTATAAGTAATTATTATCTTTTCTTAATTTTTATACTTTTTTAATTTAAATATATATAATATACTTTTTATATTATCTATTATTATATTAACTTATAATTTTATACTTTTTATAAATAAGATAGCTAAGTAATTTATAATCCTTAGCTTATTATTATCCTTATAAATATTTTAATAAAAATTAAGGGTTAAGCTTAAATATTATATAAGCCTTATCCTATTAATATTTATTAATTTCTTAATAATTAAGTTTATCTTTTTTATAAATTTAAGTAATAGATCCTTTTTTAAAGTATTTAAGGAATAAATTAAACTTAACTTTTTCTTAAAAATAGAATTAATATAAATTTTAAATATATAAGGCTTAGGATATATTTAAATATTTAAGGTATCTTAATTATAAGTATAGTTTATTATTTAATTTATATTTCTTAAGAGGTTAATTAAGTTCTTATATTATTTAAGTTATTTTAATTCTTATAATAATGATTTTAATAATATTAATATTTAAGGCGATTAAGATATTATATCTTAGGTATTATTCTAGGTTTATATTAAGATTTTTTATAAGATCTTTTTTTAGTTTTATTATTTAATTAATTTATAATAGATCGCTATTTTCTAAGGTATTATTTTAAGAATTACTTACTTCTATATATTTAATATTTAAATAATTTAAATTACTATTATTTATTATTATATTATATAATAATCCTTTTCTTCTTATAATTAATTATCTTTCTTAATAAAGTTTCTTAAGAAACTAACTAGAAACTTCTTTCTTTAAAAGGTATAATATATATTAATTATTAAAGTAAAAGGTTTAATTAAAGGTTTTATATTTATTATTAATATCTATTATTTATTTAAATCTAAATAATAAGTCTTTTAATTCTTTATTATTATTAAAATAGATTAAATATTCTATATAAAAGTTAGATTAATAAATATAAGGTATCTTACTTTCTAAGTATATTAAATATTATTTATTAAGTAAATAGCTATAAAGTATAATTAGTTTTTATCTTTAAGTTATATTAATCTATTATTATCCTTTTAAAATAGATTTTTATTACTTTTTAAGTTATTAATAATCCTTAATGAAATATCTTAATCTTTTATAATTATAATAATCCTTATTATTTAGCTTTTATTAAGTCATATTAAGTTTTATAAAACTTATATAAGTATTTATTACGATATTATTATATCCTTTTTAATATTAAGGTTTATTGTTATTATTAAAGTTACTATTATATTAATACTTCTTGCTTATATTTAACTAATTGTGATTTTTCTAATAATTTTTAAGGTTCTTATAGTTATATTTTTATTATTATTTAAATAATTAATTATTAATATATATCATTATAGCAATATATTTAATAAAATTATTAAGTTAATTTATTTTAAAAATTTTATCTTTAATATCCTCCTTAAATCCTTTATAGAATTAACTTATAAATATTTCTTCTCCTTAATTAATATAAATAATAAGCTATTTAAAGTATATAATATATTTAAAGGCTAATCCTCCTTATTTAAGTTTTATAAGCTTATATTTTATAAACCTTTCCTTATTTAGATTTCTAAAGGCATCTTTAAAAGCTTATTTAAAGTAATTAAATCCTTTAAAGATTTTCTTAATATTTTTATCTTAATATTTCTTATTATTTTTTAAGTAATCTTTAAAGATAAATTTAAATTATATAAAAGTATTACCCTTAAGTTAATATCTTATAAAGATAATTATATTATATTAAAAGTTAAATTAATATTTATAATATTTAAAGTAAATATAATATTAAATAATAAATCCCTAAAGGGTTCCCTTATTTCCTTTATAAAGGGCTAACTTATTTATCTTATAGGCTTTAGCTTATTATATAATATAAAGGAGGTTAATCTCTTATTAAAGCATAACAATTTATATAGCTATATCTTAGGAATTATTATTATTAATAATGAAAGGGATAGGAATTAAAGGTATTATTATATCTTTATATTACTTAATTAATTAATTATATAACTATTTTAAATAAAAGTTATTAAAATATAATAATTATATTAAATCTTTATAAGGTTTAATAAATAATCTATAAGGTTTATATTAATAATTTAATATAAAGGTAATATTTAATTATTTTAATATATAAAGATATTATTTTAATATTTAATATTTAATAATATAATTATTAATTATAAGGTTATTTAATTATTAAATTAAATATTTAAATTAATAATTAAAGAATTTATTTTATAAAAGCTATTTATTATAATAATAATTATATCCTTATATATTTTAATTCTTTAATAAAATATATTAAATATTTTATATTTAATATATTTATTATAAGTTAAATATATTAAATATCTTATATTTAATATATCTATCCTTAAGGGGGTAATAGGTCCTAGATTTTAACCCTAGATTCTATATTATCTTATAATTCCGTTATCTAATGCTATTATTTCTCCATTAAGGTATCCTTTCTTAAACCCCTGGGCTATTAAAATTAAGCACCTGGGTGCTAATCGTGTTGGTTTATAACATATTTATAGGGCTAAGAATGCCTAAAGGGGACCTATATAATATCATATTTTAATAAATTACCCTCCCTTTTTAAAGCTTACCCTTAAACCCTTTATATTTATATTACCTTTACTTTAATTAAGCAACTTCTTTATAATATTTTTATATTATCTTTTTTTTAAATAAATAAATCCTTTATAATTCTTTTAAATAAATAAATATTTTAAATAAATACTTT
Source organism: Diaporthe vaccinii (assembly GCA_039880775.1). Classification (NCBI taxonomy): domain Eukaryota; kingdom Fungi; phylum Ascomycota; class Sordariomycetes; order Diaporthales; family Diaporthaceae; genus Diaporthe; species Diaporthe vaccinii. The sequence continues at coordinate 1,561,666 of JBCEDN010000011.1, forward strand.
AAATAAATAATTTCCTTATAATACCTTTATATTATCTTTATAATATATTTATATTATTTTTATTATTTATTTATAATATCTTTATAATTATCTTTATATTATTTTTATAATATTTTATTTATTTAATATAATACTTTCTTTATAATATTTTAATAACTTTTTTATATTATTTATATTATTTATTTATAATATCTTTATTTTACCTTTACTTTATTTTTTATAATATTTTTAGGGTATCTTTAGCCCTTTTTTTTAAGGCTTTATCTTAAAGCCTTTTTTATTTTTATATTATCTTTGTTTTAAATAAATAGCTTTCTTATAATTTTTTTAATAATATTCTTAATAATACCCTTAATAATTAATAATTTTTAATTTAATAAGATCCTTAATAAGATTAAATTAAATATAAAATCTTTTAAATATAATATTTATATTATTTATATTATTTTATTATTACTTTTATATTATTTTTATAATATCCTTATATTAATTCTTAAAATAACTTAAATCTAGATATAAAATCTTTTAAATATAATATTTATATCTTTTATATTACTTAATTATTATTCTTATATAATATTTCTTTTAAATATTCTTTAAAATAATAATATTATTTAATATAAAGTAATTAGCTTTTTTATTAAAAATATAAGTTTATTAAGATTTATAAAGCTTAATAGGATTTATATTTATTATTATAATGTAATTATAACTTATTAATTTTTAAGAATATTCTTATTAAATAACTTTCTTAATTTTTATTATTATTATACTTTACCCCCTTAATTTATATAAAAGGATACCTAAATATATACTTTAATCCTAAGTAATTATAATAAGGCGGCCCCCTTATATTAATATCGTTATATCGCTGCTATTTTAACTTTTTATAAGTTAGCTTATATAATTATAATTATAATTATAAGCTTTTATATTTATAATCTATATAAATTTATAAGATTAATATAGCTCTTTTATAATACTTTTATAATATTTTTATAATTTTAAAAATAATTAATTTAAAATAATTAAGATTTTATTATAATATTTCTTTATAAATAATATTTCTTTATAAATAATACTTCTTTATAAATAATACTTATATATAATATTTTTATAACTTAATAATAGGTTTTTCTTATAAATAATTTCTTCTTATAAATAATTCTTTTTTATAAATAAGTTCTTTTTATAAATAAGTTTTTTCTTTATAAATAAATTTTTATAAATAAGTTTTTATAAATAAGTTCTTTTTATAAAGGGTATATATATATATAGTATTTTTATTATTAAATAAGTTTTTCTTATAAATAAGTTTTTATAAATAGGTTCTTATAAATAAGTTCTTATAAATAAGTTTTATAAAGGGTTTTTATAAATAAGTTCTTATAGATAATATATATATATAGCATTTTTATTATTAAATAGATTTTCTTTATAAATAAATCCTTATAAATAAATTCTTATAAATAAGTTTTTCTTATAAAGGGATTCTTTTTATAAATAGGTTTTTATAAATAATGCTTATATATAATATTCTCATGGCTTAATAATAGGGTTTTCTTATAAATAAGTTCTTATAAATAAATTCTTATAAATAATGCTTATATATAATATTTTCACGGCTTAATAATAAGATCTTTTTATAAATAAGTTTTTTTATAAATAGGTTTTTCTTATAAATAAATTCTTATAAATAGGGTTCTCTTATAATGCCTTTATAATATATTTATAAAGGTAAATAGTTAATATATTTAAGCCTTATTAATCTACTTTTTAAAAAGGGTAGAGGTTTAAATTATTAAAAATAAGGGTATAAAGATAGAGTGATAAGGTTAAATAACCTTTATAAGCTAAAGTAATAATTAAACCTAAGGTTTTAATCTCCTTAAGGGCGTATATGCTATACGGCAGTCCCTATATAGTCATATAATCGCTACCTATGGGGCTGAGAGTGCCCGAAGGGGACCCACGTGACATCATACTTTGACAGTATTCAGCACGCCATAATGAAATAGCAGGAACACGCATGTAAGATTCCTCATATAAAAGAGAGCCATTTTGTAGTAGTCTTAGCTCGTTAAATCGGACTGCCCTCGGAAGGAATTGCATCAACGTTCCCGTAGCACCAGTTCCACACACCCTTTTGCACATCTCCTGTCGTCTCTGAAAAATGGCTCCTAGCATCCTGGAGTCCCAAAGTGCAACCGCATCCCTGAATTCGTATTCCTCCATCTCGCTCTTTGGCTTGTTTCCACCACTCCACATAGTCTTATCCGCGATGTCTGAAACAACCCCAGAGTCTGAGCAGATTGCCGTCGTCACCCACATCTCGTCGTCACCAGGACCTCGAGAATCCGCAGACTCCGGGTTGTCCACTGCTAGTCAGTGTGGTGCCACAACATCCGCAGTTAATTCCAAGACTGATACAACCCTCGACAATACCCTTGACGAGGTGAGACGTTTGGTCCGTCCATAGGAAAAGGTTTCACAGCAGCAGCGCGTTAAAGACAGCAAAAGATCACCGATCCTACCTGGAAGCACAGTCGAAAGTGCAATCCACATAAAGAGACCAGAAACAGACTGAAAATCGAGAGTAGAGGGCCAATATAGGTTACTCAGCCGTGCTGATGATGAGAGGAGCCTCGATGGGCTCAAGAACTCTTGCCAGTTTAACTGGCGCTTCGCACTCTACGAAGGCCCCGTCTTGCGTCTACGGCTGCGGCCCGAATATGAGCGGGAAAACTCAGCGTGCGAGACTTTGGACATACCTCCTGTGGCCGATGGAATCACTTGTACCAATTCTTCTCTTGACAAGCTTCGTGAGCGCATTCAAAAGCACTGGACAACGTCCATTGCTGGCTCGCAACTGCTTGAAGACAGGGCTATTCAGTATTATCCAAGGAATACGGTAAGTCGATATATCCACTGCAGCTCAAGACATCCACGGCGCTCCATCCAATTCCATACGTATATACGAGATACTTGAATAGAATGCAGGAGTCAAACATCTGGTCTTTTGATAGCTCGGCCCCCCACGCTGCCGGCAAGATCTGGTAAGTCACTGGTCCTTGAGGTTTCTGTGATATGATATGCACACAGGGCTTAGCATGATCACGGACTGCATGGACAAATTTGCGAGCTTCGGTGTTGGTCTTGTCGAGAAAATGTACCGCTAGACTATGCGTATGAAAGGGTGATCACCCCTAATCGCTATAAGCTCCTAGGGTCTTATATTTCTCCACAGGTCTGGACCACGGTCGTAGCAAGACGATGGACCTTGACACATTGATACTCCTCGAGCGCTGCTTTTTCGGCAGCAAGTTGGGTCATGGCCTGTGGTATCACGTACCTGAGAGAAATATTTGCCTTGCAGCACTTCATACTGACGTTCTCCGACCTATACCATCCTTTGGCCGAGCCGTCCCTGTGCGAAGTTTTCCCACACTCAATTGTAATCTTGCAATATCACTTGAGCTACTTCGCGCCTGTGGGGTTGGAGGAGACCTCTATAACATCGGTCGAAAGTGAAGGCCTGCTACTCAAACGACAAGTCGCGAAGATTGGGCGTCTCACGCACCCGAAGAACGGTGACCACGACCGTTCCAGCCGTAATAAGGAACTAGCAGATCGGTGTTTCAGGGAGCGCGTTTTATCGGTGTCGCTCACTATGTGTTCGGGTGACGGCGGGATCGTGAGCCGCCTTCGATTCTCGCCAGCCAGTGCTATTCCTCAGACTGCAAGAGTCATGTAAGGGAAACACCAAGCTTTGTGATTAATATGACGTGCATCACAGAGACTAACGCTACATGTTCCCCAGGGCGATCGATCCTTCTGCAAACCCCGAGGGCGGTGACAGTCTGGGAATCCAAGTAGCTCGTGACACCGCCACGAACGTTTTCCATCTTGTCACCTGCGTCTACGACATGCTCTACCCCAAGGTCTTCCTTGTTGCTGCGGACGGCGTGGATGCGGGCTTGAAAAAGCTTCGAAGCAACGACGCGGACATGATAAAATCAGTGACTGGGGGCCGTGTCCAGCAATGTGGTCTTCTTGCTTATGCAAACGGCTACAGCAAGTCCTAGGCAAGGATGTCCAGATGATTGATATGAGTGCTCTTACCAAAAGGAAGGCTTTTTTTCTTGATGTACTCAGGTGCTATTTTCAGCACACTGATGAAGATTCAACTTCTAATGTTTCACTTCAATGCTATTTAATACGGCTGAAGAAAAGGAGACACAGCGCTGTCCAGTCTAGTTTTGCAACGCTATGTCCAAAACCCAATGTGCCATCACCTGTCCCATGTTCAGCTTGAAAGGTTGGGTGTGGGTCCACTGAGATTTTGCAGAGTGAGGCATATCACTCGCCATAGGAGTTGCGTGTTATAACGTATTTAAACCTTTCTGATATTAGATATTTGTATTCAGTTGAAACTTAAAAGACTTTATTACCCTTACTTGCATATTATTAATGTTCTGTTGCTCGTCAGTGCCGGTAATCGCCCGTCTTCTCGATAGTAACAGCCACAACAAGCTTCTACTCTGAGTCTCTGGTGAGAATCCAAAACGGGTCATGATGGATTATTAGTGCCGAAGCTCTAGCAAGGTCTGTTGGCCCAATGGCAAGGCGTCTGACTACGACTCGTGATCATCATGAGACATTCGAAATCAGGAGATTGCAGGTTCGACCCCTGCACAGATCATATTTCCGTTTTGCCCGGTGCAGTGTCGTCTTCGCGTCTCATTTTTTGACCCCAAGCCAACAACCTTCTATTGAGCTGTTCAATTCAACTCGAAATTTTGTTTTATATGGATTGAATGCATCCATTTAGATCTTCTATTAAGTTAGAACAGCTTGGGGTGTGCTGGGACAATGTAGTGCAACTATAAACTTGGCTATTGTGCACCATGAGGCGCGCCCACTAGCGGCCCACATCCCTTTTCCGGAAGCGATTTTGAACAACGTGGAATTCTGCGTGCAGCCTTCGTGCATGACCCTCCATCTATAATAATTGTATCATAATTGCAAGTCAACATGCTTTGCTATAAATATCTTGTAATTCATAGCTTTGCATTTTATTTGGGGTATAGCGGTGCAGTGAGGTTCTTCTATCAACTGGTGGACTAGCTCCCAAGGTGCGCAGCACGCTGTACCACTTGTATGCCTCCTGTTGCATAGTTCACATACCGCTGTAATTGAAATGTGTCCATATCTTGTCTGACTGACTTTACACAAGTTCCGCTTCAAAGAGACATATGACGTGCATACTTCCCGTGTCTCAATGGTTTTTGATTGCCGGATAACCCAAGTACGCAGCGGAAAACTGGAAACAAAGCAAGACTGAAGACGCTGTTCACTAAGATATCGAGTACAGTACCTCAGTACATCACATATAGTATCAGCATAGTACGCACTGGCGCTGTACTATGCAGTTTTTCGAGTGCCTAGTAGCAAAACTGGAGCAATAAAGAAGGGGTACTGGCAATAATTCACAGCACCAGCTCTATATGATTCTTGACAGTCCACATTGTTCTTGCCTTGGATATACACACGCATTGTCTTGTATGTGTAATCAAATAGAAGTCTCCAGCGAGCGGAGTCGACAGATATTTCTAACCAAGACCCGCAATGTACCTACAGTACTTCATTTACATGACATTATTTGTTGTTGCTCAAGGGATAATTCCACAGTCCAAGCTGAACGTCACCGCTATTGGAGCACGTAACAATAATTCGAGATTCGAGTGTTGGCAGCTCGAGGAGTCGTCATTCACAGCTGCAGTTGTCAAAGGGACAACCGGAACTGCCATTGCATCCTTGGGCAAAGTCGACCGACTCTCAGTGTCAATTGGGCCTGCTGGATTACACGGTGGGCTCCATGTGGCACCACAGCCTCAGTGAGTAATTCTTGGCGGACTCGATAGGAGAAGCTCTTATCATCTCCGCTGGTACCAGTTCCTAATGTCAAATAGGTGGGTTGTGATTACGTCCGGAGTCGCCCTCCTTACCGTCCCCGATGAGGACCAGTATCCAGAGCATTTGTTTTCGGCTGGATCAGAATTCGGCCTGTTGTTTGCGGCTGACACAGCAAATGTCAGTCGGCTTGGCCACGATTCATGGTATATCACGGATGTGACATTTCTCCAGATCCCGACGAAGAATGGACAAATCCCAATACATAAGACTTTACACATGGGATCTTGCTATGCCAATGAGACAGTTGGACTGTCTACAGAACCAATCGATAGTATAGATCTTCCTTAAGGGATGGATTCCGGTTTGATCAATCCGATTTCATGAAGATTTCAAATGTCGGCCACATGTCGGGTCTTATGAGAGAAGTGTCCATCTGATCATATGACAAGTGAGAGAGGTACCTCAGATACTAGATGTTGCTTGCCTTTAATCACCTGGCTTTTTCTTAGGTCAGCTCCCAACATTCGTCTTAATGACAAATACCTGGGATGCTTAAGTTCGGCGTGCAACATGTGTTTCCGGCTCGGGTGACAATGTTTATTTTCATAGGTCCCACTGATGAATATCTACAGCACTTATATACTGTCCAGGCAGCCAGTCCGAAAATACAGATCATCCGAGTCTGAGTGGTTGAAAAACGCTTGAGCAAAAAGGGTTGTACAGTTTGCCTCCCAAAAGACTTTCTCGGGATACATGTACTCAGAGAAGCGAAAATCATCGTGGGGTCGGACTGAGGCACTTGATGCAGTCTGTCCGTCCTCCCCCCGAGCAAGACACCAAGTAATCTATCCACAGGAGTTGGTGTCGTTCGACGGATACGTCGTCATGACGAACGATGTAGCCTCGTCGCAGTACTGTGTGCAGCCGTTCAGACCGTAGTTGTCGTTGTCGAGCTTCAGGATCCTGCTGATTCCAGTGCTGCTTGATTGGGAGGTACAGTAGGCTGTGATGTCAGCCGCACTGGTTGCGGCGGCGCACCCACCCTCAGATCCATCGGCTACACTCTCACTATCTTGCCGCTTCTCGCTGCCGCCGCCGGCCGCCAGGCTCGAAGGGTACTCGATGTCAAAGGCCGGCTTGCCATTATCGGCGTAGTCTTCAAAGGTCGGAATTAGTGATTGAAACAGAAGACAAGAAAAAGACACTTACACTTTTGGAAGACGGTGCAGAACTCGTCAGGCGCTCCCCTGTTGGAGCCGACGTTCACCGATCCGACGCAATTTTCGGAAATAGCAAAGTCCATGAATGTGTGCACGCTTTCCGTAATACTCCACGCATTCTTTTGTCCGATCATCAGGGAGTGACCAAGTGTTGTTGTCTTGGAGTGTGCGTATTCCGCGAGGGTCGAGAGGAAGTTGATCATGTCTTCTTGTGTGATCTGCTTGCCGATGGACTCATCCGCCGACAGCTCCTATTCGACCAGTCAGCTTCATCACGCAGAAGATACTCTGATGCACGTACAAAAGTATCAATGTTATCGGGATCCAGGCCATCGCAACCGATTTGATGAGCGAGGTCAATACGAGCTTTGTGAAGCTCGAGGACTGTCGCATCCGTGACATCGACGTATTTTTCCTGAACGTAGTTCTCCACCGTTTGGCTTGTTTTCATGAGCCCATCATTTTCCCAGCTTGAGAAGTCGCAGTCCGTTGTCTTCACAAAATGTTAGCAAATTAATTGATCTTCATAGCACTCGCACCGTGTCGTTCACTAACCTGAACTGCGCCCAAGTTGAAGTAGCACAACACTGTGGCACCGGCCGCCTACTATCAGTTAGTACACATAATTTGCACCCGAGGAAGTAATTGCGAGTTGGGTGTTCTCACATGAAGTGCCGGTATTACGGTGGGGTCTTTGCTCGCGTGGAAGAGATCGATGTCAATGACCTTGGCATCAGCCGGCTGCAAGCCGGCCCGAGGGTCAACTGGGTTTTGAATGTTGATTTGCCACTTGACGCCTGGCTTAAATTCATCTGGGATCTTGGAACCAGAAGTGGCGTTCTGGCCTGCAACAGGCACTGATGAGCCCTCGTTGGCGGCTGGGGCAGATGTGACGGCTGGAGAAGAGGCGACGGCTGTGGGAGAAGTGACGTCTTGCGGCACCTTGGCAGGGAGGCATTTAGCACTGCAAAGCCCGAGAAGGGGGAGGAACAACACAGTTGCTGCGAATGAAGGCATCCTGATGCTTGGGAGTCTAAGGAGCGACTGAAAAGAACGACAAATAAGGAGTGTAATGGCGTGAAGTGACACCTGCCGAGCACAGAAAGCTTCCCGCCCTCACGGTAACCGTCTTTGATATTATATATCCTTCCATTTCCGGCTCCTTCACGTCCAGCTCGAGTGTAGTGTAAGCCACAGAACCCTATGCCGAAAATATGCAGGGTGCCGTGACGAAAAGGCTAGTCCGTTTCAATTAAGGATCGACCCGTGCGAGCCCCTTAGACGCGCTTTTTGCCGCCGTCCAATAGGAAAATCTTCCCCAACTCTACTGACAGAACGAAACAGCCATCACCTTTTAGTCTCCAATAGTGGCCCGAACCGCCGGAACTAATTCTGAGATGACAATCTTGGCAGGACTGTCACGTCTCAATAGCAGAAAAAAAAGCTGCACAGGCTGGGAGTGATGCTTTTCAAGTTATTTTCTTGTGGCGTCAGCCGCTACGAGACGCCCAGAGACCAAAAGTGGATGCAGATGCCAACCAGAGCAAGCCAAACGCAGGCCAAGAGTCAAAGCATCCCGATCCAAGAGAAGTTTTTTTCCAGCCCTCGCCAGTGCGTCAGCTGCTGTGCCACCCTGCGGCGGCGGCGGGGGTGGCCCAGACCTCCTCTAATTTTCCATCGCACAATCCTCTGCTGCGTCGAACATTCTCGAGATGACGCGCTGACGGTTCTAAATTCAAAAACCCAGCCCCTGATTTGGAATTCCTTCCTCACAAATTCACAGCTCCCTTAAAAATAGACGACCTCACCCAAATGCTACCGCTATAGCATCCCAAGTCTGCACAGACACTTGAGGCACGATAATTTAGGCTATTGAACTTGAAAAGGACTGGCTTGCTCAAAGTTCCAGCATAAGGACAGATTTCATCACGCGGACCTTTCTTGGCGTTTGTGGCGTTTGTGGATGTCTGAGTTGGTCTCGGGTAATTGTCAGCGTTGGAAAACGACACGTCTCTTACATAAAAGTAACACACAGATCTCGGTACCTACAGTTAAGACGACCTCTACAGTTTATTCACTCAGCCACGGCAACGGTTATAAAATACTATCACTCGCAGGTACATGTTCGACATCAAAAGAACAATGTTCCACATTATCGAATCTGCGAGACCTCAAAGAAAAGAGATTTAATATTATTATTCTAAATGAATGTGGCTACTTTCAGTGTGATAGCTCCAACCGTGAACCCCCGAGTACCATGTATGCAAAAGTCAAAAGTGAGTGACAGGAAAGCAATTGCAATTTCTCCCAGACCGACAACGACACCCTGCAAACTTGTCCCGATCCCGGCATGAGCGCCACCAGGGAGGTCAAAGAAATTCGTGCGTGAGCCATTAATAAAGCCCAACAATGATATCACCGCGGACGCGGGCAGTAAGGTGGACCTCTGCTTCCTGAATGGTTCATCAGTGTCCCGAGTCAACCTATTGTGGAATCGGCAAGACCTACCAAGTCCAGTTTGATTCCAACCTGAAGGGCGGCATCTTTCAAATCGCCTTTGGCGTCCACAGCTCCACGAAGTAAATTGCCTGGTGGATGATACATCAGTAAACGCTTGGCGTTTCGAGACACGGGTGAGGCAGGAGCTCCAATTTGTTGTCAAAGGTCTGGGACGAGGTTTCTTACCCACTGCCCCGTTCGGGTTACCGCTCAGGCCCGGCATGGGAAGATGATGGTGGCTGGTGAGCTTGTTGTCCCGGTCTCTGTCATCGTGTTGTCCTGCAAAGCGGGGGACGTTGTTGAGGGGGCCTGAGGAGGCGCTCGATGAGGGAGCTGTGGGAGGGGCCGGCGTGGTCTTGGTTCTGTGAATCGCCGCTGTAAGTCAGATGGAGGCGATGTCTTGAACCGGAAAAAGTACGCCCGTGGCGATACTCACGGGGAAGACATTGCTTCTCGAAACGGCCTGCCTCGGACGCTTTGGAAAGAAATGGTTTCGATTGGCGGATCTGGAGGGAAACGGGGAGATCTTGGAATGGAGATCTTGCGGTGACGGTGCAAGGCTCAAATGAATCCGGCTGCTTGTGCTGTGAAGGCTGGTCGATATCTCAACCTCAAACGCTGAGGGAGGCATATGGTCTTTATACCTGTCTTCCATGGCATCTTGGTCGAGTCTTGCACCTCGCCGTGGAGAGATATTCAAGCACTCGAGAGGTCTGGAGCCCGCCACCTGCATCCCTTCCCGGGTCGCACCCGTGCACCTCGTCGGGCAGCCGCGATAATTGATCCTACACTTCGGCGGACGGGATGGGCCGCCGAAGGTGCGGTTTACTCTTTTAAGTCAGCCACATCTAACACATCGAATGTTTTTCATGCGAGGGCTGATGGGAAGCACCGTCGGCACCAAGCTACACGCAAGTGCTAGAGTAGTCCCGATTGCCGAGTCAGCCAACAAAAGCAACTACGGTGCTGCAGCCTGGTGCCAAGCCTGATACACGGCAGCGAGCTGCCCGGTTCATCCACGTCGGGACGTAATTTGGCGCCTGGGATGCACACCTTGCGGGGATCTACCCTTATGCTTCACATTCCACGTTTAACGTACCGATTGGGCTAAACACGTCACACAAGGGCGCCTCGGACGGAGACATCGAACGATGGCTTGTGCTGTGTCACTCTGGTGGCTCGAGTCAATCTGGGCTCCGGCAGTCCAGACGGACGCACTTCACATAAGACCGCCCCTCGACTTGCGACGTCCTCCACGCCCAGGAGGAACACCCGCTAGTGTGGGGTGCTTCCGCCTCGCTAAGCAAGCATGTCGCAGCAAGTATCGTTCATTGTCGCCTTTGCCTCGGTCTTCGGGGCAGCGGAAGCCATCAGGCAGACCCAGGCGAGGGCCCGGAGGCAGGAGCATCGCAGCAGGAAAAACAACCTCGTTGTCCATTGTACAAAGTCCTCGCGGTACAGCCCCTTGCTTGAAGGAAAACATGTGATTCTCTCAGGGGACAAGGTTCGTACCCCTTCTCCCAGCTTTTGTGGTCGCCTGAGGTGCGCAGCGTAGGCCGGCAGTTGACCCAGATATTACTCTCAGCTCTATATCGACACAGGAACAGAGTACGACATTCCTTTCGGTCATCGCTTTGCGGGATATTTCCTCCCATTCCCAGAGACTCAGCATGAAGGTCTTGTCTCCACAATAATGGATGACCCTCCTATCATGTAAGCAATCCTGACTACGGAGAATTGTGTCTCACAATTTCCAAGAACTGTCGCTTTGCCATAGATAGATATCGCTGACTGCCTCTCTCAGGAACTGGATCTATATAGATCGCCAGACTTACGAGGTAAAATTTGGTACACGAGACTGGGCTGAGCCAAACTTCAAAGCCCCATTCGACTGCACAAGGCAGGACCGGAGACTGACACTCGGTGGATGGGAGGGGTTCATTGCTGTCGAAGAAGGGAATTTTTGGGCCCTGTACTTTGATGTCGAAAATAACCGGTTGGAATCCAAGATTCCTGAAGGCACTCCTCTACTGGAAGTTGAGCTGCAGCGGATCGAGATGAGGGTATCCAAACCTTTAATGCCCGAGCCCGAGCCCGAGCCCGAGCCCGAGGCAAGTGGGGACTGTAAGAAGGAAGATGAGCAGGAGGACATAGAGACACCTCTGAAGTCGGTGAAGCTTGAATCGCCAGAGGTTGACTGAAAGTGCTCCAACTACTCCATCCAAGCACTCTGAATCCCCAGGTCCACCTCAGGTGGGCACAGGATGCTGCGAACTGCATGTGAACGACACGGTGTCCTCGCCAAAGGACTGGCACGTGGCAGAGGCCGCCCCACGTCGATCCGATCCTGCAGCAATTTCAAGCCACAATGTAACCTTCTGGAATGTAGGTATGGGAATATTTGGCGTTTGATCGTCTTGCGGAATGTTCTGCAACCCTAATTGGTTGTCGCCCTTCGTATTACTTTCACGGAACCGGCCCCCATGAGCAGGAGCAATGTATGATGTGTATATACTCAAGCGCAGCGTAGAAAGATCTAGGCCAGAGGCTGCCTTGGACTAACAATGGGTGCTTTAGTAGTGCCATGGCTTCCACAAGAGCTTTCTCATGACAATCCTTTGAAAAGAAGCAAATAGCAGTGGCTGCATAGATTGCGGCCCAGCCCCCGGTGCCAAGAATAAGGGACCAGGCCGCTTTACACACATTAGTGATACTGTGGGGAAATAAATTAAACATCGGCAAGAAATGCAGTTTACGTGATGGGCCTACATATTTGCGGCTCGGCTCACTTCGTGCATATTGAGACTCTAATGGTTCCGCCCACTGGGTGTGCGGAAGTTGTGGCGGATTGTTTTCTCAGTCACCGTTTCTTTGACCGACGGAATGATGCCGATCTTCATTGCCTTCCGTGGCTCAATATTATCTCGTTCATACTACAGGTCTTTGGACATCGCTTTCACCGCCGTCTCTCAACTTAATATCTTCTCTCGTTAATACTTGCAACAATAACCTGTCCGTCCATTGTTCGGTGCTCTGCGGGCGCCACGGTCGGATCCGCATGCGACGCGGCCCAATGCCGTATGTACGCATCAGTAATACGTCTAAAGTACCACGGCATTCTCGTTCCACAACAGTGGCCCCACAAGGGCCGCGCGGGCGTCCTTATTACTGCTGCAACGGCTGTTTCACCGCCGGTTCTATGAGCTGATCATTCTCATGCCGGACCGCTTGTTCAACGGCCGGGCGAGAGTGTCCGGGCAGGTGGGCCAGACTCGTACAGGGCATCGGTCATGGGATGATTGCTCCGCGAGAGAGACTTCTGTGAAAATCCCTCACACATCATGACGATTAGCTACCTTGGTGCGCCGAGTAAATCAAGGCTTCCATTTGTTTTGTTCATCGCATCCGGTACGACAATGTATGGGTGAGATGAGGTTTCCCATCGACGCTCCTGGTTTGCAACACTAACTAGATGTCGAATGTCCTGACCAGGTACTAACGCTTTTGCTCGAAGCTGTGGACTTGCACAAAGCCTGGACATGTTTTAGACCTCGTGGTGGTGCCGTCTATGAGCGAATCACAGCATTTCCAATATTAATCTGTGCTTCAATCCGAAGTATTGCGTCGCGACTAGATTCTAACTTAGGTTTGAGCCCTTGATTTAAGAACTTTGAGCTAAACGAGTTCTAGGCGACAGTCTCCATCAAGTGCATATGCCATGGCCAAGAATACCAGACGCGTGATATTTGAAAGCGATTGCATGGTTGGGATCTGGCTTGGATCCGTTGGATCTGGTTGTTGTTTTATGCCTGAGTGTTGTCTTATGTGTGCAGCCCTTGTATTATGAGGACATCTGCCATGCAAGCCTGGAAACGGATGCATGTTCAGCATTTGCAGCTGAGCCAACATAATGATGTTGTTATTTACGAAACACGCACCCATCAGATAAACATCAGGAGGCAAGATATTAGCTAGTCAGAAGCCCCCTCGAAGTCGAAGATAGGCTGTTTGTGGACCAGCCTAGGCGGCGACCTCCCATTTGAATCTCCGCATAATGTGGACAATTAAATTTTGATACATTTCAAGACCTGATCTGACCTGGGTACCCCAAGACGAGGTGGACATTCCTTGCACCTACACGGGGTCAAGATATTGGCCACTCCCTTCATCTTGGGTCCCGCAGCATCCTGGTCCATTGAGTGCGGTAAACACATCGACACCTCTCATTTGCTGGACGCCTCGATGATCTTCTCTGCCATCTCAACCAAGCTGTCTGACACCACGTCGACTTCACCAAATACCTCCGGCACCGGCTCGATCTCCCAGACTGAACACCAAGCAGCCTTGAATCTGATAGGCGAGACTGTCAGCTTCCTCAAACACTTTATAGGGGCTCGCCACAGGTTGGAAGTTACTCACCCGTTCGCCTTTGCCCCTGACGCGTCCCACATGTGGGCGGCGGCAAACCACGTCTGCTCAGCGCCCTTGAACTGGTTCAACACGAATTGATAGGCCCGGGGCACGGGCTTCCGGACATCCAGCCCGTCGCACGTGAAGAAATTTTCGTCGGGGCAGTGCAGGCCCGCGCCGGCCAGGTAGCCCTTCACCCTCGTCTTGTCGCCCGTCGTGAGGGCCCAGACGGTAAACCCGGCGTCCCTCAGCTTCTGCCACGCCTCCTGGACGCCGGGCCTCGCCTTGAGCGCCTTGTAGCCCTCGGCGCACACCTCGGCGTCCTCCTCGCTGAAGAGCTCCCTGGGCTTGGGGATGCCGACCTGGCCCAGCACGCGGAAGAAGAGCGGCCTGAAGATGGGGAAGAAGGGCTTGTAGCGGCCCGAGAGGTCGAGGAAGGTGAACTCGCGCTCCGCGCACTCCATCCACGAGAAGCCGAAGATCTTGGCGCTGATGCCGTGCGCGCGGAGGCGGTCGCCGATGCGGGCGTCCAGGATGTCGAAGAAGGCCTCGTACCCGACGCATGTCCCGACAATGTCGAAGACGACGTGCTTGCCGCCACTGGCCATGATTGTTGCGGATGGATCGTTGGAGAAGAATCAAAGGCTGGAGAGTGGTGTTAATGGAGGTGACGACCCTTTCCCTCGATCGGTCTGAATGTGGTCGTTGTGCTGATGTTGCTGTGACAGATATTGAGTGTGGGGTTTGTGTGTTACTTTCAAGCTTCTGAGCCGTCCGAAATAAGGTTGCAGACATGTGCGCCCGGATGTCGTCGTGACTCGCCGGCCCAGTTCCCGGTCCGTCTCCACTGCACGGGCCGGCCCCGGCAACTTCGCAGTGCGAGATAGGATGTCTCATCAGCATCCCTTGATAGGCGATATAATCCGCTTGTAAACTGCATTACTTCATGATTGACTAATCTCGGGGGGTTTGAAGCGATCTACTCCTTTCTAAATGTATGTAAGGCAATTGAATCAGGTTCGAGTAGGATGAACAGCTTCTTCTGGGTGCGGAGTGACCACAGAAGAATGAACGCAGCATCAAGATCACGATGGAGTAACGGTCCATGTCTAGGGGTCTTTCGCGACGTCCATCGTGATCTCATTTCCACCAGCTTGATTGAGGACCGAGCCCGGCGAATTTCAGCTAAATATAAAGCGTTTGACCTTGATATACCAGGGAATTACCCTCTTCTCCAAGTCGAAATCACTGCTTTCCACAGTCCTCGGGATCTGCCTCCTGCCGGTGGTCAGGTCCATTTCCATGAGTGGCACGACTTTCGTCCGCTTCAGAATCTTCCAACCGCAGAATAACACGACGAAGACCGCAATGACAATGTAATTGATGACGAAACCGACGGCATCGAAATGTCCAATGAAAACACTGTAGCCTGCAATAAAAACAAGCAGAGTGTTGATCGCGATGACAAATATCGTGCCGTAGGGATACCAGAGGGCGCGAAATGGCAGATCCTCAACTCGGTTCCCTTGCGCGACCCAGCCTTTGCGAAACCGCATGTGAGTCACGCCGATGACGGCCCACGCGATGTAAGTAGCCGAGCCGCTGATACTTGTAAGGTAGCTGAACACTTTGCCCGGGCCCGCCTTGTAGTTGAGCATGGAAACGAGGCCGAGAACATTTGAAAAGATGAGGGCGTTTGCTGGCGTCCCATTCTTCGTGGTCTTGGCGAAGAACTTTGGTGCGCGGCCTGCTTTGGCTAGAGAGACCAAACTTCGAGATGCCACATAAAGGGCTGAATTCATCGAGGACAGTTGAGCGGTGATCCTGAACAGTGGTGACGTTAGAGGAGGACCGTGACCTGTGAAGAGGAAGGTGCGTACATTACAACATTAACCACGTTTCCCACCTGAGGCGCCCCGGCATTTGCAAAGGCGATGGTCCAAGGTGACTTCCCAGATCTGGTGGCAGCTGTGAGGAGGTCAGGGCTGTTCGACGGCACGATAATACCTGCGAAAAAGACCAGGCCCCTGTCACGATCAGTGAGTGACAAAGTCTCCAGAGAAACCATTGGATGGGTTGACTGACATGAATATTATCAAGACTCTCCAGAACGTTTGCTTGATAGCTCTTGGTAGGTCTCTCGTCGGGTTTTTAGACTCCGCGGCCGTGAGTGCCAGCATCTCCGTCCCGCAATAGTAGACCGCTGCAAGCAGGAAACACTGTCCAAACCCATCGATACCATTAGCGATAGGACCCGGGTCTCGCCAGAACCGGAATCCTATATACTCGCCGCCAATGGCGCCAGTGTTGAGCAGAATGGCGCAGAGGAACCCCCCCAGGATGCAAAAAAGCTTCCAACATGCGAAATAGAACTCCATTTCACCCCACACAACAACTCCCAGCAGTGAAGTCACCTGATAAAACGCAAACCATATCAAAATCCAGCCATAGGTTGGTACCTTATCGGTCCAATATCCCATTATTATCGAGCTTGCGTTGAAGTCGCCGGCAACGTTAGTAACCCACAAGTAAAAGTAATTCCAGCCAAGTGAAAATGCGAGTGAAGGGTCGACAAATCTCCCGGCCAGCTCGATGAAGGCGCCTTGGATGGGGAAAAGAGTGCTCATTTCTCCCAGGCACTGCATCACGAAATAGACGTCAACGCCGATTATGAAGAAGCATATCAGAGCCCCGACTGGGCCACTGTAGGCGATTGCATAGCCCGTTCCATACCAGATGCTGGCACCAACTACGCCGCCAAAAGAGATCATGATGAGATGCCGGTTTTTCAGGCCGCGCTGCAGGCCATCATCTAGGCTAGATATTAGCAAGTCTGCTCTTGACTGTGTAGGCCGTCTTGAACTTACCAATAATATTCCCACTGTGCAACACGGCATCGGGGCTCTCCTCCGAAGAGTCCTGAGCCGAGGATACATCTGCAGTGGCCCTCTTTTCGTCGTCGGCCGCCATCATGACTACAAATTTCACTCCAATGTGGCGGCGCAGCGGAGTGACACAAAACAATCTTGAAGACAATCCTCGAGCCGAGCCAAGCTAAGCAATGATGCAACACAACGCTCGGCACGTGGATGTTATTTGACTGAAGTGTAGTTCATGTAGTGAGAAATTGTCGTTCGTCCACTAGTTCGCTCGCAAGCGCAGAGCCGGCGGTGAAGGAGGTCGGGAGGGCCCTGAGCCACGAAATAACCCCTCAATCGCTCGCAATTGTTTTTTAGCCTTCCGGCAATCAGCACGCTGATCTGGGGATGGCGCTCTTATCTCCGCCCCTTGCTAGCAGCGTTGTTGGGGCTTGCTAATCGCCTGCGCTTGGACGGGGCGGAACTGGCGGAGATGAACGCCTGATAAGGTTCAGACTTTCGTGACTAGGATCCCCCAGCATCTCTCAGCGCCACGAGCGTCAAATATGCTGTCAGGGTTCCTTTTAGAGACATGCATAGCGTCATGTTACATGTACATCAAATTGCCGTCATGTTACATGTACATTGAGTTGCATGCCAACCTCAACTGTCAATCATCCCGCCATTGCTTGGTAATGGGCTGCAAGAGAGACAACCAGCCATGCTCCACTGTCTGCCGACGTAGAGGACATTACACGCGGACAAAAAATATACGAAAATGCTTAGCATCGCTGTTTATAAGGTAGTTTTCACCTTGCCCATCCAGCCGCCACATTACTTCCCACGGTCCCCTGAGCCGACACCTGGTCTGGATCAACGGCCATACCAGCGCATAGTTATCTGACCATACCATTCGTAACACTCCCAGTACTCCTCTCGGATTGCTTCAAGCAGGCATCGAACGCCGTTCTATCCCTCACCTCAAAGTACGCCTCAAAATCTTTAGGTATAGCGGCCTGAGCGGCAGTATTTTCGTTGTCTTCACTATGTCAGCCGCTTTCCATAATGCGCAAAGTGAAATTTGCGGGTAATAGTGCACATACAATCTACGTAATGCAAACAAGGAGGTTTGGCCTCGCTCTGCCTGATTTTGGATGATAAAATCAGGCGTGCGAAAATGGCATAGAGGATTCGATTCGAAAAGGCGATTGCTGTGCAGCCTCGTGACCCAGCTCCGTATGAGAAATGGTACGGCGCAGGCACTTTACGAGCCAGCTCCGGATCAGTCCATCTCTCTGGCCGAAAGATGTGCGCGTCTGGACCATAGGTTGCCGGGTCTACGAATGTCAGCACCGGGCAGAGCCAACGGCAGTCATACAGAGTTGCTCGTACCGTGGTTTATTGCCTGCGCGTTCGCGAGAATCATGACACCCTTCGGTATCTTTGCGCCCTCCCACTCGAATTCCTGGTATGTTTGTCGAGGTGGTAGGATGTGAAGTGGAGGATAGTACCGGAGGGTCTCGCGTACAAATGCCGCCAAGTACGGGGACTTTTCCGTCTCCACAGCTTCCTTGAACGCGGCTTCAGCATCACCTGAGGCGTCGATCAACTCCAAGTAAGCTTTCGCTTGTGCGGCTTGGCCTGCAGGACTGGCCAGGTAGGCGATACCAGCAATCGCCGTGGCTAGTATTGTCTCAAAACCACCGGACATCAGACCGCCTAGGATTGTGCGAACATCATCTGGAAGAGCTGCCATCAGCAACTGAAACCCGCTACTCCCAGTCAAATACTCACTCTTTGTTAAATTCTCTTGTGTATCCGTAAGCAAGCCTGAGGCGACACAATTCTTGTTGCCTTCTGCCGCAATGCTCTCTTTGACTTCCTCGAGCAGTGTCGCAAGCCACTCGTCTCTGCGACCTCGAACCTGATTCGCGACGGATGAGCGGCTCTCGTCTCGGAAGAAGTAGGATCTGAGATACGGAATGTAGTCTTGTGCATTGGAATTCGTAGATCGAAAGCTGTGAATGTCGAATGTTAGCGCCCGGCCAAAACATGGTCCAAAGTGGAACTACACACCTTGATATGATTTTGGCATCACCCAAGATACGGTGTAGGAGCGGGTCAGCGATATCTTCGAAGCGTCTCCCGTAACAGAACATCAGAACGATGTTGAGCGCCAGCCGCTTCTGGTAAATGTGGGGCGATACTGATTTGCCTCCCTTGCTCGCCTCGAAGAGTCCCTCAACCATCCGTGAGGTTTCCAGATCCAGCATTCCGGCAAGTCTTTTGATTGCCGGAGACGTTGTCAACGAGCCTACAACACGGCGTTGTTTTCTAGTGCGCTCATTCCAAGGATTGCTGCCAATAGTGGAGGCTACATCTGTTAGCTCCCAAGCCCATTACATGAAGTGCTCTCGGGCCTACCGGATGTCTTGGAAACAAGATTGTGGAAGGTGTACAGAGAAGGTCTGTCGATGGTGTGGCTCTGACGGGTGACCAACCACTCTCTCGCGACCTCGAAACCGTTGAGGAAAATCACCCGCCTGTTGCCGAGCCTGACCTGGTAAATTGGCCAGCCATACTCCTTCGACCATTTCTCCGCTGTAGTCGCATGGTCTTGTCCCAGCACATAGAGGTGTCCGTGCAAGAGAGAACCGCCTGGGATTTCCGGAACGCTCGAAATGGGAGCAAAGTCGACGTAGAAGAAACGCAAGTAGATAAATGTTGATGCGAGAAGTATCACAGAAATATATATCATTATCGGCGTCACACCCTGGGCAGGGAAATCTGCCATGGTGATGGTGATGGTGGAGCGTGGTCAGGACGAAGCCAAGAATCTTGAGCACTAGGCTTTAAAATCCGTGCTGCAACACACAACCTGATCTTTCTCAACGCGTAAGCTCTCCCTACAATATAGTGAAGGGAATAGGATGTGCTAAGATAATTGGGATGCACACAATTTCGCCTCCCAGACCTGGTTCGGCATTCCCCGCCGGATCCATTGTCCCAATCGCCAGACTCCGAGACCCGCAGTTTCGCGGCAACAAGGAAGTAACGCTGACGCTCCCTCACGATGAACCCGGTGTTTGGTTAAAACCGTGGAAGCGGGCAGAACCGGCTATAATTTGATCGACTGCAGCAGTTTGGCGCCATCAATAACAGCTGCCGACCCATGTCTGTCAGACTGCACGCGATACTTGGCGCCAGACGTCGTAATAATCCTTGCCGCCCCTCCATAACGGCAAGGTGAAGGCGAGCACCTCCGAGCACTTCAGAAGATATGTTGAATACGTCTCTGCTGTGGGCCAGAGGCAGGAAAGCCCTGTTACAAGTACGCATCCGCCGGCAAAGGCTCGACAAGTGGCGAAGATTGGAGGGATGAAGACGTCTCGAGACACGACAATTGAGTGTGCTGCATCGACCATACAAGCTGCCTCTGACAAGATTCTGGCCTGAAGAGATGGGAAATTCGTTGACCGAGCTGTCGATCCAAAAGAGGAGCAAATTCCACATGGAGGATGATTGACAAGCGCTGGTTGCAGAAGGCTCCAGCCCAAGTGGGTCAACAGTTCTGACGGCGGCATCAACTGGAGAATCTCGACAGCGTGGGACAGTGACGCACGCAGAGGGCAATGTGATGGCACACCGACAGAGGCCGAGGGCCCGAAGAGCTGTTGCATGAGCTTTATGCAGTAATTATACGCTACGTCGCTCTCGGTCTGATTCCAGGGAATGCTACCGCTCAGCACGCTTGTTCGATGAACCAAAATGTTCATCATCCTGAATTTCTGTCAGCATGTACAAGAACTTGGACAGACGGAAAAGTCACCTCACCTTTCAATGTAGATCAGCACAGACAACGTTCTCCTCTTGGTTTCTGGCGGCAGTCGCCTTACTTGAGGTGTGGCCGGTAATGTGGGCCCCGGCAACGGATGGACGGCGGCTTGCTCATCCATGCGATGCCAACCGAGTTCCAGGCAAGACCTGGTTGCAAAGCTTAAAAGCTCCCATATAAGACCTCTCTCCGGATCCGCGAGCTCGTATATTACGAGGAGCAGCAAGACGACGACGGTATGATCATTCGGGCCCTTCACAAACTGAGCGGCGAGCTCGCCGCCCCACTCACGGCAGGTGGTGGCTACGATCTTCCACGCCGGCGCGTAATAGCTCTTGTGAGTGGCAGCGATTGCGCAGGCTAGAAGGACGCAGCACCTGTCTGCTTCTCCCATCTGCTTGAGACTCGCTTCGTTCTCGTCAGGTAGGGTGACGCTGGCGGGTAGGGCTGGCTCGATGCACCGCACATAGTGGGCCAGTAACAGCCGGACTGTGCTTGGTGACACTGATGCCCTGTCGAGCCTGGACGCTGCGAGCACGTTGATGCCCTCTTCTTCGGGATTGATAATGCCCGGGACCAGAAAAGGTGATTCGATCTTGACACCCTGGTCGAGCAGCTTGCGGACCGTGGCATCGCCAATGATCACTGGAGGGGACTGCTCGAGGAAAAGGGTGCCATTCCGGGAGCGCAAGACGAATTGGAATGCAGCACCCGGATCCGTCGGGTCTGAAGTGGTGTTGCCTGTTTGCTGGGCGTGCGTGTGGTGGACGGCAACGATGGCCTTCAGCTCCTCGATGCGGTCATAAAGGCTCTTGATGTGGCTTCTCGGAACGTCTTGCTGCAGCACATCGTCGTAGAAGGAGCAGGAGAGGCCAGATTTATGACAGTTTTGGCATGCTGGTAGGCGGGCGTCACACTGAGTATGTCAAGTTAACACGCCGGACATGGCACGGGCATGCGCGCCTCCAGTCACAGCCGCATCTGCGGCTCGAACGGGGTAATAAGTCGGGGACTTGCCTTGATACGCCTGGTCCGGCATCGGGTACATGTTTTAAGCATGATCTGTGACTAAGGGACCCGGGGAATGGCAGATGTGATCAGATCCCGAACCTTGGGCGCCAGTGTGTGATTCAGGTGCAGAGGAGAGGACATCGCCGTTCAAATCTGCATGTTTTCTTTGGTGATGCCCCGTACGAGCTGGCCCCTTGCCCCTGCCAGCCTAACCGGCTGGTACTGTAAGGTTGGTCCTGGAGGTTACATAGCCAAGGCCAGGTCGGCTGCTAGGTTTGGCGTTGAGAATGACTCGGGGCCGTGCCAGGGCCAACCCTGTCCAGGCTCCAATTCGACGACAGTCCAGGGGGCGTCTTAAGCGGGAACAACCTGGGGGATCGGATCGTCCAACGGCCCCGTCTTCAATCACTGCATGTGATCCTCAAGCTCGTCGTCTCCGGCTCACCTGTGACAGAGGCTGGCACGGTCCAGAAAGTCAGCTTCCAACACAAGGAGTTAAAGGATGGACAGCATACCAGACATCCAGCTGGCAGCCTCGGGTCGGCATTCTTCCAAGGTTTGCGCGAGATGCAAGAAGAGGAAGACAAAGGTATGCCCAACCACAGAGAGACCCCCTTCCTGCTTTCGTTGGCCCACAGCCACGTGAAATCTGAGTCGCCACTTCAGCTCCACACGCGGCTCTCCGAGCCCCCAGCGTATAATTCGACTTCATCTGAGTTGCATCCTATTCAAGACGTACGCTGACACCACCCCACCATGACCACAGTGTGATTCCGCATGGCCCTCCTGCGGAGCTTGTACCAAAGCTGGCGCTGTGTGCAGAGGGTATGGTTCAGGGGGCGAAGAGCTACCCAGGAGGTGAGTTTCCCTTCAGTCCACGTCGTCATGTTCGGACTGTTGACTTTGGAGTCAAGTCTTGTACGGGCTCTTGAAACCCACGTCGCTCAGTTGGAGCGTGAGGCAGCGGGTCTTCAGCACTCACCCAACAGCGTCGCCGTTGCACTGGTCTCGAGGCTGGCTCATGCTACGCTGGCAGCAGACAGTCCATCGGCCACGTCTTTTTTTCTCTCCTCCCTCTCACCTGCCTTCTTCCTTCGGCCCAGTTGTCCTCCGCTGTTGATATCAAGAATCAAGCCCGACGTGTCACAACCACCTTCACATGCCCCTCAGGTTCGCACGCCGCCTCGAGATGGGCCATCAATATCTACAAACCTTGGACAAATTCCACCGGCTGCCCTGGACCAGATGATTTGGGACTATACGAACATCCACCTTCCACAATACCCGTGCGTGCAGGAACAATGGCTGCGCCAGGTCTTCTCGCGCATATTCGCCGTCCACGGAGGAGACACAGATGCCGCCCTGACTTTAGGGATACCCCCTGAGTCTGGCTTGTCCCACTTCGACTACTTTGCTGCCTTCGTTTCGCTCGCTATTTCTTCCATCACACTGACCTGGAAGAACGAGACACAAGCCCGGATAGCCTCTGACGCGTTCTTCGCGATCTCATTGCAGCACCTCCGGCTCGTCCTTGGGTCCACCGAGGTGCAAAAGCTTCAAATCTCGCTCCTCCTTGCTCACTATGCCCACATGAGTCCGGGCAAGGTCGACAATTGGGCCTGCATCTCGAATGGTGTCAGGCTGGCCCTCGAACTTGGCCTTCATAAGCGGTCCCCAGACCTGGCCTCACACGGCCAGCTCTTCTGGGTTCTCTACGGCATGGAGAGGTCGCTTTGCACTCTGCTCAGGCTGCCTCTTACCTTCCCTGAAGAGTGCATCACTGCTTCCCTGCATATCCCGAATTTCAATGCCATCAACAACGATGACACCAAAAGGCAGTCGTCTGCGACTCACCTCTACCGTCTACGAGCGATGGAAACGGAGATCTACCGCGTGCTGTACCTCCAGGACCCCAAGGCCCTAGCTGAGCATGCAGACCTCGATGTTTGGATCAGCAGTATCACGAACCGTCTAGACGAGTGGCTTGAGACGGCAAAAGGCTTCTCCAAGTACCAGATGTTCGAGTTCAGGATGGTCCAGCACTCGTCTGTCAAGTCCCGCGTCTACCGCCCCACGCCGCGCCTGGAGGTCAGGACGCCTGAAGACCGCCGCACCTGCTTCGCTGCCTGCTCAGCGCTGGTGAATGACTACCAGCAGCAGACGAAGCGCCGGCGTCTGTTCTATCCCTGGCACGCCGTACACATTCTCTACGAGGCGGCGATCGTGATGCTCGAGGCTTGTTGGGCCTTACGAGATTACGTACCAGCGAGGCAAGAAGCCCGACAGATTCTCGCAGTCACCATTCCGGACTGCCTGATGCTCCTGACCAAGGTCGGAGAGTCGTGGGATGACGCCGCCCTTTGCTCGAAGTATCTCATGCCGATAGTCGACGAGGTTACTGTTGCGTTCCGGGTCAGAATCATGGCTGGCATTGTGTCTCCGCACAAGGTCTCGGAGGCCGAGACAACGGAGAAGCTGCGGAAGCTCCTCTTTCCCGAGGGTCCTCCATCTTGGAGTGCAGCGGAGTCATCGGAGTCGCTGGCGATCGAGCCTGAAATACCTGCTCCCTTGCTGGATAGCAGTGCTCTCGGTGGGCTTGAGGAGTTCAACTGGGATGCGGATTGGAATTTCCTGCAGGACGTGTCGCCCGTTTTCACGAAGGATACTCCGTGGGCATCGACTTAGATTTGTCTCGCCGATTCACAGCCAGGAATCTACTCTGTTGGCAATGGTCCAGCGTTTTCTACGTCTCTCAGTGCCCCAATCAGGATGTCCGCGCCTCTGAGCATCTCTTCTACCGATATCGTGAGAGGGGGGCATATTCGAATTCTGTTTGGTCCCGCCGCCCCGGTTAGAAGACCCCTCTGTCCGGCCAAAGACGCCAGTCTTCTTGGCGTGACGCTGGCTGATGTTTCCAGGATCAAAGCCCAAAATAAGCCAGCACCCATATACCCAGCCACGTGTGGTGGGTTCGCTGTTTTCAAGGTCGATATGAGCAGCTCACCCATGCTGTTCGCTTTTTCCGCCAGGTCTTCATCGACGAGCACATTGAGAGCCGCCAACGCCGATGCACATGCTATCGGGGTTGCTGCCATGGTTGATCCGATCCTGGTTGGACTTTTAGTCGTGTTTCGACTCCCAAGTGCCTATTTACGTACTCATAAGGGTCCAGCAGGTCCATGATGTTCTTATCACCCATCACTCCTGAAAGTGGATACATGCCTTGAAATATTAGAGAAGTCATCCAGGATGGGTCGAAGGATGTCATACCTCCTGCCAAAGCTTTCGCCACGACTACCAGATCAGGACGGACCCCGTATCTGTGATGTGCCAGGTTCGCACCGGCCCTTCCAAGACCGCACTGTACCTCATCAGCAATGAAGAGAACATTGTGCTTCTTACACAGCTGCTCAACTTCCTTTAGGTAACCCGAGGGTGGCACGATGACGCTGCTCCAGTCAGCCAAGCCTCCACCTACTTTTATTCGGATATCTCACCCCGCCGAGCCCTGGATTGGCTCAAACATGAATGCGGCGATCCTCTCACCGTCCGTTTCGAAGGCGTCTCGGACGTCGTCAATCTCACCAAATCGGATTTCTCTTCCAGCAGGCGATATCGGACCGACTTTTG
This sequence comes from Diaporthe vaccinii, assembly GCA_039880775.1. Taxonomy (NCBI): domain Eukaryota; kingdom Fungi; phylum Ascomycota; class Sordariomycetes; order Diaporthales; family Diaporthaceae; genus Diaporthe; species Diaporthe vaccinii. The sequence continues at coordinate 1,587,045 of JBCEDN010000011.1, forward strand.
GCATAAATGGCCCAAAGACTGGTGGCAACCGTCAGACACCTTCCCCCCAAGGTCACTCAAAGCTTCACCGGACTTACGAGGGCTTTTCTGAGGCCCACTCCTCATGGGCACCGTGCTCAGGGTCACGCCATGGTAACAGCGCCCCACGGTTAAAACCCAGGCATTACCTTCTGGGATTCGCTTCTGCAAGTAACCCCACTTCCTTGCAATCTTGACAGCAGCATCTGCGGCCTCTGCGCCGCTTGTCAGCGCCACAAACTTGTCGTAACCGAACAGATCATGGAGTCGTTTTGCCAGCTGTCCATAGTATGGGTTGTGGAAGGGCTTCCATGTCATCGATCAGCAGATTTCCATTGGACCTTGATTCAACGGATCCAAGAACCGCAGTCCAATGAGTGTGCTATCATGGACGGGGTTCAAGGCCTGCTGGGTATCAAAGGGATGACTAGGGGCGGAAGGGATACTCACCATGTTCACCACCGCACACTCGGACGCGGCCTTTGTAGCGGCGGCGACGATCTTGGGATGGCTATGGCCGAAGTTCGTAACTGAGTACATGGAGAGAAAGTCAATGTACTCCTTCCCGTCGACGTCCCATGCTTTGGATCCTTGGGCCCTGACGAGGGCTATCTGATCGGTGTACGGGCGTTAGTTTGGCTAAATGTGGCCTCGGGGAAGACATACTGGGTATGGGGCAAAGCCCCCAGCTACATAGCTGTTATAAAGGTCTACGACCTCTTTGTTCTTCTGGGACACAGAGCTTTGTGTTACCGAAGCTGGATCCATATTTGGCACCGGCGTGGAGTCTCCTCCTGTTCTTTAGAGTATGCTTCGTACAGTCATCACACCTGTTCGAAGGACGGGCCCAAGGTATCAGTAGGACAGTCTCTCCTTCGACCAATCACGATACCCCTTCCTGCATGTTCCGCATTGTACGCATGGGCCCGACCGGAGCGCATCCCTCGGCAGCAAGCTAGCAAACCTTACCGCGGGATCGACCCCCTCATGCGGCTAATCACGCCCCGGGTGGCCCCCAATGCGGGTCCATGAATCACACTTCGTGCCCAGGTGCCGCGTGCCGGCCACGAAGAGCAGCATGAATCTAGAGAGATGAGTTGGCTTGATACTAGTCCGTGAGCAGCTGTCATCAGCCACGAATTCGGCCTAGCAGGTCCATCTAAGTTGTAAGGGTTGTTGTCGAGCCACGATGTCCTCGATAAGTAGCACCTAGTGTGCGAGCTTATCGGCGAACCTCATCTGGTTTCAAATGGGAATTCTGCTATGAAGCAAGATGATTCGAGGTTGATAGAAATCCATCAGATTTAAGATTACCGTTATAGCTGGCTGTGGACCTCGGACTTGCTTTGAAGACTACACATGAGTATAATTCAAATGCCAAGAATGTCGTTCTTGGTGCTCTGCAGCCTCTCTATTGTGGCCTTGAACACAGTCGGCAATTCCGTCTCCTCAAACGTCTTTTCTTCTCTGATAATCTCAGCCAAGAACTTCGAAGCCAAATGTATCAGAGGCATTCCATGTCCGTTGAAGCCGGCCGCAATATACTGGCCCTTCTTGCCGGGCACCTCACCAATATATGGCATTGAGTCAGACGTCCATCCCATGATGCCAGTCCAGACACTACCCGTGTAGGCACCAGAGTCTTCCCAGCCGCTGAAGTGCCGTTGCATCAGCCCGTCGAAGTATGTGGCGGCAGGCTCGATGAGTTTGCTATCGTCCGTAATGCCGTACCAGTTTGACTTGTCGTGCCAGAAAGGTTGTTTTGCGCCGCCGATAACGATCGACTTGTCGAGGCGCGGGATCAAATAGTCGTATAGTGCAGGGCCGTAGCGAAGAGAGTAGGTGTGGACTAGGCGAGAGCTGTTCTCTGGCTTTCTGGGGATGATGCGGCTGCATATTCCCCGAACGGGAACGATCTTTTGCTCGAATTGTGGGGCGATAGCTGCAGTGTAGCCATTTGTCGCGAATAATATCTTCTTTGCCAATACGAAGCCGCGTGGAGTGGTGACTTTCCAGCGTCCAGCTGAGTCTGTCTCCGATGAGACGGAAGTGACCGGTGTGTGAGTTTGCAGGTTGATGCCTTTGGCCACAATCTTGGAGAGCAGGCTCATGACGAGCTTGTAGGGCCATAGCTGTGCCGCAGTGAAGGAGAAACAGCACTTGGCATCTTTCACTCCCGACATCTTGGATTGCGTTAGAATAATGACCTGGAACTTGGAGGTCTAATCAACTCACAGCTTCAGCATCCGGACCTTCCATATAATGCACATCACCCAGATCGGCGACCCCGATTCTTCGTAGCTCCTGATACGCAGCATGCGTTGATCTGGCGTGTGCCTCGTCCAGATACACATCAAGAGCCCTTGTAAGAACGAAGTCGCAATCGATGCTCTCACGGTCCACTAACTCCTTTACTGCAAGCACATTCGCCGCCTCAAAACGAGCAAAAGCGGCTGCATGGGCGGCTCCATATTTCTCGGTGTACTTCAGGATATTGTAATACACATCAGGCTTGATATGACCGCCTGAGACAGTCAGAATTTACCAAAATGAACATGGATGGAATGACCCGCTTCCTCACCATTACGCCCAGACGCCCCGGAACAAGCTTCCCGTGCTTCGAGCATGACAATCTTGGACGGATCCGGGGCATTGCTGGAGTCTAGAAGATGGTACAGGGTGCTGACTCCGGCGTAGCCTGCACCTATAACGAGTATATCGCATTCTGAAGGGAGCGCCTCGGATGATCTGAAGGAGTCAAGCCCGTGGGGGTCGGTTCTCCAGAATGGCAGTGTTGCATTGACCACAGGCAGGCCAGTCCTGATGCCTGTATTAGTCCTGGAGGTTATGTTCATCTCGCCTGAAGGAATTCAGGGCTTGATCCTGACCCAGGAGATTGTGGGCTGTCATGTTGTCAAGTCTGTGTTCCCCAGACCGCAGCTGCCTACCCAAAATTGCCGGGCTTAACCGCGAGATTAGCTTCAAACTCAAATCAGGAGCCCCGGCATGTTCCGGTGGACCGCGTGGGAGGCACCGGCCCGGATCCTTCAATCGTAGGCAACAACGGCATGCCACGTTTTGAATCAGTGGTAGGCACCGGTATAGAGTCCTCCGGTAAGATGTAAGCGTACATAATTCTTAGCCAAAGCTGGGTGGGCTAAAATCGACGACAGCGCCCTTAGGTTTACTCTTACTGAGCAGCCACAAGGGACCTACACATCGAAATTCTGCAACTCTGCCCCTTCATGGCTGAGATAGTATTTTCCATATGGCACTATATTTTCGAATTGTGAATACACGGTGCATCAAGGTTTCGACTTCAATCTGGATGGTGAGAAGCAACTAGAGTGTCACAACTGATCGAGACCGCCAGCCTGAGTATGCATCAAGACTTTAGAAATATTAGCCACTGCTAGGGCCAGGTCGACTTTTTCAGGGCAGTATCATCGGTGCATGATGTCCCGTCTGTACTGCGGTCTCGCCAGTTCGCAAGACCTCTGCTGTTTCGGGCCTCGGCTGCGGAGCATGGCGGCCCATTTGACGGCCGCATGTCGGCAATGCACCGCCGCTCTGCCGAATCGATTGGCAGATGCTGTTTCAACATTGAGGGTGGTCGGCCGACAAAGCGGCCACCCCAACAATGTTTATCGAAGCAAATCAGGGGCCATAGTTTGTGCCACCGGCTCGCCGGTGATGACACAGGTCACCTACCGTCGGCCACCTTTGGATGATTGAGAAGTGACCGACCTTGACTGGCCTTGGCCCACCACTTCTTTGTTCTCTGTCACCAACAGGCTGGCTCTTGACTCGGCAACCCGTCTTAAAAACTGGCTGGACTTTTCAGACCTTTGTTCACGTCCATTCAAGATGGGCTTATCAGATGTCGACATTGTAACGGGTTCCATGGCTGACGCAGGGCGGCCACCAGCAGACGCCCAAACCTGACACGATTTCGATCTTGAGTCTCCCATAGGGCCACATTGGAAACAATGACCGTCGAACTTGCAAAATGGCAAGTTTCGACATTGTGTTTTCAGCTGCCTATGATGGGCTCTCTGATATTTATCCAAGAGTCAAGGCACAGATCTTCCATCCGGACAATTCTGGCAACCCACATTCCTTTCGGTTCTTTCTTTTCATATTCCTTCATTTTTACAGTACCTTAGATCTCAATCTTATTTCCTCTCACGAGCAGGTACTCGACAACAGAACCAGTCAGGATGTATCCCATCGCAGGAGTCTCGGTACTCCTTAACATCGTCAGCTTCGTGCTGGTGATGTTGACGATCTTTGCCGGCAATAAGCCCGGATACATGGAAGACTACCACATTCTTTACGTTAGTAGTCTCTTAGTCTGAGCTGCCTGAAACATAATCACTTCTAACACAAATCGCAGTTTAATACTTCAACACTGGGCGAGAACCTTATTGCCAACCTGAAGGCCCGGGGCCCCGTCCCTATGCCAGAGCCCACGGCACCTCCAACTCTCCTGGACCGCTTCCACGCCGCCCCAGAGAAGCGCCTTGACCTCGGAGGTGTCGTCAATGACGTTGGGAATGGTATCGGAGATGTCGCTAGCCAAGCTGGCTCTGCCGCAGGAGGTGTCGCCAGCGCAGCCGGATCTGCCGCCACTGCAGCGGTCGGCCAAGGTCTCGACGCCCTGAAAGACATACAGAACAACCTCGCCGACGAGCTGGCGAAGAAGCTTGGTATCAATGAGTTCTACTCAATCCACCTGGTCGATCTCTGCCAAGGTGACTTCTCGCCCAAAGCCACTGATCCCGAGGCGACCTTCGACGTGAAAGAATGCACCGAGGCGTTCAACTACAGTAAGTAAATCTTCCATACCCCGCGGCCTGCATATATATCGGTGCTGACGAATACCTTCAGAGCTGCTCAACATAACGGCGTTGCTCGACAAGCAGCTCAGCGTTGGCCCCTTGTCCCTGAACATAGCCGACCTGGGCCTCACAGATGACATCCAGGACAAGCTTGACGACGTCCCCAAGATCATCCAATCCATCGTGGCCATGTACATCATCGCAGCCATATTCATCATCCTGGCCCTGTTCGGATCCTGCGGCGCCATCGCCCTCATCCCTAACTCAGCCGGCCGCACAATCGTGATGGGCAACCTGGGCCTTGCCGGTGCAGCAATTTTCTTCCTGCTGATAGGTAACCTCATCACCACCATCGGCAGCGGCGTGGTGGTCGACAAGGTCAACGACCTCGGCGACAAGTTCGGGCTGTCGGCGGTGCGGGGCGGAAGGTTCATGGCGCTGTCGTGGGCGGCCTTTGTGCTCATGCTGCTGGTGGTGGCCTACTGGGTCTACGAGTTCTTCGCCGAGAAGCAGCGCGGCAGCGACGCGCACAACCGGGCTATCGGCGGGTTCAGCTTTGGCCATGCCAAGTCCGAGGCCGGGTGGAGCGAGACCGACTCGGGCCTTGCGTCCCGGGAGAACTCCTTCCCCCAGGAGCAACAGCCAGACCAGGGCGACTATTACCCACCGACGCATGACCCCTATGCCACCAATGCCCCCCCTGCCCCCCGCCCCTCCCGCGGGATGGACCCTGTGAGCCCCTTGGATGAAGTCTCCCTGGGCGGGTATAACCACGACCGGGGCACACACGAGCGCGAGCCTGTCTCGCCGCTTAACTACCGCAACGGGTACTAATCGGTCGGCGGTAAGTCCCAGCCCGAGCCTTGTCCATTGAGCCCATCCTGTTACTTGGGGGCCAGTTGTCGCTGACTTCTTTGAAGCCTGAGTTCTTGGACTTTTTCTGCCTCCGAGGACGACGGCTCCACGGCCAGCCAGCCCGGATCCCTGGCGAAACAACCACTGTGAATGGGTCGATTTAGATGACAAGATGAGGCGTTTGGGGGAAGCTGTCTTTTTTTCTGAGTGGCATTGTTTCAAATTGTCTGTTCCTTTTCTGTTTTGGGTATATCACACCTGCGATCCTACACCACCCATGTCTATGTTACATGAGGCTCGTGTGCCAATACTCCTCGTCTCTAGTATCTAGAAACCGCCTGTCTTTAGCTCGAATACCCAATTCTATCCGTTTGCGAATACCTAAATACTCGGGCTTCCTTCGAGTGTCTAATGCGGCGACGGAGACCATGCAGTAGAACATGCGTGTTAGTGCTTGTCATTTCCTGCTAATTCCCGAATGGTTGGGTATTGGAATGCCTCCGTGGTCACTGTTCAGCAGGCTTGCATGCTGAGATTGCGCCCTGATGCACCCACCTTTTGATTAGTGATCTGCAAAATCAGGTACAGCACACAGCTGCCGAGATCCTTGGGGAAGTAAGCAGGTAGCCTTGGGAGTCCATGGGCCTGTCGGGCTCGGTGCGTGGTCAGTCAACGGCAGCAAACACAATTGTCATGTACCTAGGTAGGTACCTAGGTAGGTACCTAGGTAGTTGGTATGATCGATTGCTGTGTATGTCGTATCATACCAACACAGCTACTTGTCAGGCAGTGCATGCGTTGTAATTCGGCGGTGATCAAAACGGTGACAGACGGGCATGGTCCAAGTGGACTTTCAACGTTTTTGGGTTGCAGCATGGAGGAGCTTGGAGCTTGGAGCTCGGGTGGTCATGGAGCTTGCCCAGCTGCAGCTGCAGCAGGCGGGTGGGGACGTGTGCTCTCCACCAGCCCACCCGCGACAGCGTCTGTGCACCGCACTCCACGTCTGATCTGGATTGGAACCACTTTTTGCAACGTCAGTCGCGTACCCGAACATCACCCGGACATAGACCGCACTTCTACCGGTCAACACCCCCTTCTTCCACCCCCCCTGTCTGCGCTGTCTGCGCCTAATGTGATTCCTCGTGATGTCTGGATATCATGAGAATCATCTGGTGTCTGGTACATCAGCTGTACGCTCCCTCACAAGCCCACACCCGCTCCCGCACCAACTCCCGCACCAGCACCAGCCCAAGCCGACCACCAGCGCGCCTCCCTACCTGTCACCACCCAATCCAGCCGCTGCACACACACCGCACGCCCTCGCCCACAATGGACGGATACCCGGCTCGGCCGCTGCATATACTGCCAGTGCCCACGACAGCCGGACCACTGCCCTGCAGGTCCCCATCACTCCCCACGGCATCGTAAACACCCCATCGCAGCACCCGCATCAACAAGGCCACCAGTCGCCGCCGCAGTCACAACACATCAGACCCCAGACAGGCCAGTACTCTCCTCCCGGCAACCATGCCTCCTCTGCCAGTCCCCAGAGCCAGCAGGCCCCGACGCCCGCTGCTTCCACCTCCTCCGCACCTGGCAAGAAGAACACCAGGATACCTAGGGCTTGTGATCTGTGTAGCACGCGCAAGGTTAAGGTGAGCTGCTTTCTGGCCCTGGATCCCCAATTCTGCAGCGAATTCTTCCAGTGGCAGCAACATCTACTTACCCTGCCCGGTACAGTGCGAAGGAGGGGTGCCTCCTTGCGCGCCTTGCAGGGACCTCGGCGTTCCATGCACATACGACCGTGTCAAGAAGCGGCGCGGCCCTCCGAATCGAGCCGCCGAGGCTGCGAGGCAGGCTGAGAAACGCCAGAAACTCGAAATCGATGCTCTGAGCGACTCGACGCCACCCCATCAGAATGCCGCCCACGCCCTGGTCTCTCTGGGGACCCCGGGCACGCCAACAGTCATGGACGCGGAGCAGTGCATCGCGCCCCTCGGCATCCTCAAGCTCTTTGTCGACGATTTCTACACGTACATATTCCCCCTTGTGCCGTTCCCTCACGAGCCTACCTTCCGTGCGCAGTTTGAGAGACGCGAGGACCGTACAAATCCCGACTTTCTGGCCTTGTTGGCAGGCATGGTCGCCGCCCTGGTGGCGTCTTTCCCGAGGTCGGCACGCCTCCATCTGAAGGCTTCGCACAGCTACGAGAAATTCCCACGATCTATAATGCTAGTCGACCGTTGTGTCAAGGTGGCCCTAGACATGCGAAATGCCGAGACGATGCTCAAAGATACGGTGACCGTGAATGATGCCGCCGTCAGTTATTTTGTCTGCCTCGGAATGGGCTACACCATGCGTTGGAATCAGTGCCGTCGCTTCATGGGAGAGTGCCTGCGCTTTTTACGCGAGATGGGTTTCCACAGGAGGAGACCCCCTCCGACTTCTCTGTCCCTGAATGAGCGCAATGACGACCAGCCTAATGATTTTATCACGGAAGAGATTGGAAAACGCATCTACTGGACGCTCTTCTTTGGTGTTCGGTAAGTCATGTGGTATTGAACGCAGCTATTGGCCCCCCATCTGACAGCTTCCTAGGTCTATGACCCAGTTAGGTGCTTCTTCTCGTGACTTGATCGTCCCACCTGCCACGCCGAACACGTCATACCCCGACTGGCCTCGAGAGGTCGACGATGCGTACATCTTACCAGACAGGATCCTGCCTCAGCCTGAGGGTACTGTTTCTATCCTGACCGGGTTTGTGAGGTGCATCCAAAATTATCAGACCATGGATGATCTTGTGCGCATAGAGCTCGCACACGGCACGTCGGCGTACACCTGGGAGCAGCAGAAGCACTATTTGCATGAATCTCTGATCAAGGTCAAGGCTGTTGAGGCGCAGCTTCCACCAGCTCTGAAGCTTGACCTACGGGCCCACACGCCCACCAAAACCTATGCAAAACTTGTGCAGAAGACGTCGAGCGATGCCTCGACTTACCAATACGTTCCTCCCGCCTACCCAAATACTCAACCGACTCACGATGTCCGCCACCTGTTTGCGGCCGATGAGAACAAGAAACGTTACCTCCAGTACGAGATACAAAAGGCCAATCTGTATGCCTCAATAGTGGCTACACGGTCCCACTATGTCGAACGATATATGACTCTTCGCGACATCTATCTTGTGAACAGGCGTGCTGAACAAGCGCGTCTGAACGGCCCTGGGGGCAGTGTTATCTACAGGACAGCCCCGGATATGTCTTCCTCGTCACTGGCCGCAGCAGCTGTACAGGCTGTCAGCGGGAAGATCAACGACAGCATCGACGACATGTTCTTTGCGGAACGTGATGAAGTCGTGCACAACTTCTTCACTGTGTTGATGTCGATCGATCAGCACAACATGGAGCCCAACGGGGCCTCGCTGATCAGCAAGATCCGGCAAGTTGCAAGCACGCTACTTGGTGATCCAGATGATCGCAAGCGCTCGTATGAGCTCCAGAATGAAGAGTACTTGAGAATGTTTTTGGAGATCTTGACACGGCTAGAAAAGACGGGTACCGGCACGGCTCCCAGCCCTGGCGGGCACACGGGCGGCACGATGACCAGTGAGGATGAGGAGCAAGAGCTTCGCAGCTGGGCTGATCTACGTGAACAGCAGCAACAGATGGCTCGGATAGCTTTCATCTGAGGGCCGCTGTTGACGCTTCAAGAACAATTCGCACGGAGCTTAAAAAAAGAAAATGTAGTACGGCGCGCTTGTTCATCGGGGAAAAGTCATTTTTGAAAAAGTATTGATGACATGACGAAAGAGAGGAGAGCTTCTACCATGGCTCGAAAAGTGTGGTGGATTGGCCCGGCACGATGCGAACATGTCGGTCGAGCGCGTCTTTGACTGTGTCAAGGGCCTCGTATTCGATGACTACGAGTTGACTGTCATTACTGGAGAGAATGGGTGTCCACTGACGACAAGTTGCAGCCATTCTTGCAGCGAGCATAGCTAAAATATGCGAGGGCTTTGAAAATGGCAGCGATTGCTCTGCGGTTCCAGACCCTACCCCAAAGGATGTCCCTTTCCAATGAAATGCAGGTTCGTTTCGAGTGCCTCGGGATCGACAGAGTTTGGCCAAGCTTTGCAATCATGCCGGGCCTCAAGAGCCAAGTTGATCTTGGCTTCAACCTGGGGCACAGGGTGGTGCATTGCCGGTCTGCCTCTCGAGCTCGAAGAAAACGATCCACCTATTCGGCCTAACAAACAAATGAATGAGGAAGATAGCAATAAAGGCCCCATTCGAATTCCACCAACCCGATCGCTTCGGCGCGTCAAGCTGAAGTGCCGTCCGGCGTAGTGCCCGCCTCCATGCTATTGCCAAGACAAAACATATCCCGTGCGATCCTGAAAGAGGCTTAGTCGAGAGCAGCTTCCATATCCGTCAGTAATATTCGTTGTATTAAGACAAATCCATCGTGACTGACCACCAAGACAGACTACCTAACCGACATCCATCGAGTTAGACTACTTCCGTACAGGCGCACCCACACGCTCGATTTCTTACGGGCGACTTGGGACTAGCCTGACTTGTTGGACCCTGCTTTGACCAGTCCCTCCCCTTCAGTCGTGGTCTTTTGTTGAAATCTGGTCGAGGCTCTTATCGAGGCTCTCACATGGTGTGATTATTGGTGGAACTTCTAGGTCATTCAATTGCTCCTATACGATCGTCGTCGATGCTTCTACGGGCCGAAATGGAACTGTTCCCACCGGATGTTACATTGTCGCTCGGTCATTTCTCTGAGCTTGACTAAAGCTTGCTGTTGACTCTAGCATGCGCGGGAGGTGTTAAACGCCATTGTTTCATGTACGGTCAACATAATATGGGGCCCGATACCCGATACAACGGCAAAAAGTACGAACATGTGGGCTCTTCGAGCGCGTAGCGATTCGCACATATAATAAGGATGGCCGCCGTGGATGCTTTTGTCCATTGCTCTTGATACTCTTTGTCCAGCAGTACGGTCCTGATCCAGCCACTACCAGACCAATTACAACATTTCGTTCTGACTAAAATCTCCTGTCCCCCTTCAAGATGGTCTCAAAGCTCCTCGCCCTTCTGTCCGCCGCCCCTGTAGCTCTCGGAGCAGCTCTCGCAGCAACCAACACCAACCTCCAGACAGCGTTCCCCGCCTCGTCTGGCACGACTGCCCTGGCTGCCGTCAAGACCATCGCCGCGGGCCAGAGCTTCGACGGAGGCCTGAAGCAGTGGGACCGCAGCCCCTCGACATGCAACGAGCAGGCTGAGGGCGGCGACGCCGACGCCGTCTTCCTGCTCGAGGACGGAGCCGTGCTTAGCAACGTCATCATTGGACCCGACAACGGTGAGGGTGTCCACTGCAAGGGCACATGCACCCTGAACAACGTGTAAGTCTATCCACTCATCGACTCTCTCTTCTCCAGACACCCCGCACACACCGGGGGATAGATATATGCACAAGCCAGCTGACAACACACCCCAACAACAGCTGGTGGACCGACGTCTGCGAGGACGCAGCGACCTTCAAGCAGAGCTCAGGCACGTCCTACGTCAACGGCGGCGGCGCACGCGGCGCCGAGGACAAGGTGCTGCAGCACAACGGGGGCGGCACGGTGGCGGTCAAGAACTTCCTCGCCAGCAGCATCGGCAAGCTGTACCGGTCGTGCGGAAACTGCGACACGCAGTACGCGCGCAAGAGCACCTTTAGCAACGTCAAGGTCAGCAGCGGCGAGGTCGTCGCCGGCGTCAACGTCAACTACGGCGACGCCACCACCATCTCCGGCTCGTGCGTCGTCGACGGTGCGCTCTGCTGGCTCTACGAGGGGAACAACAATGGCGACGAGCCGACCAAGGTTGGGTCTGGGCCTAGTGGTACTGCTTGCGCGACGTCTTCTATCAAGACCAGTGGGTGCTAGGTTGTTGGGCGAGGGGCTGGTGCGAGGAAGTTTCTATGGGAGCCGGGCTCGCTTGGGTGTCTTCTCTTCTCGTCATATTGTTTGAGACGGATGGGGGTGTATATAATATTCTTTCTATAGTGCAATATATTGGACTCTAACGTATATGTACGCACATTTGGGCTCCCGAAGTCTGTGGGCTCAAAGACGGTCGAAGAGATTTCGTTGATTCAAAACTTGTATTCAAGTTTGCGCGTTCCTTTCACATAATTCACGAAAATGCTGCATGCTTTCTTTGGAATGAGGCTGCGATAGATACATCACTACAAACATGCAGTTACCAAGAAGGAACTTAGCTTCCTGTGGTACTGATTCACCTAATACTATTAAGGTTAGAACTCCGGAAGACCGTTGGCTGCAACTCGATCCTGGCCACTTGCAGATTGAAGGATTACCCTGAGATGGAGATGGTAATCAGGCTAGACGCCTTGGCTGGGCCTCCGGCCCCCGGCGGCGACCAGTCTTTCTCCTTCAGCCCCTGGTCTCACTCTTCCCTTGAACTCCTTGGCCACAGCTGCTAAGTACCTTCACTGATGTAGTCCAAGGTTGCAGAGATTTGGGGGGGGGGGGGGCAGTGTCCGCCTACCTACAGTTTTTCATCCATCTATTTATGCTTTTCTGTTTATCTATTTATATATTTTAAAATTAGCTATATATTTTATTAAAAAAAGTATTATAAAATTTAAAACTTAAACTATTTTAATATTAATTTTTATTATTCTTATTATTTTTATTATTTTTATTATTTTTATTATTTTTATTATTTTTATTATTTTTATTATTTTTATTATTTTTATTATTTTTATTATTTTTATTATTTTTATTATTTTTATTATTTTTATTATTTTTATTATTTTTATTATTTTTATTATTTTTATTATTTTATTATTTTATAATTTTATTTTTTTTATTATTTTTATTATTTTTATTATTTTTATTATTTTATTATTTTTATTATTTTTATTATTTTATTATTTTATTATTTTTATTATTTTTTATTATTTTTTATTATTTTTATTATTTTTATTATTTTTATTATTTTTATTATTTTTATTATTTTTATTATTTTTATTATTTTTATTATTTTTATTATTTTTATTATTTTTATTATTTTATATTTTATAATTTATAATATTTCTTTTTTCGTAAAATATATAGCTAATTTAAAGTATATAAGTGGGTGGATGGAAAAACGTAGGTAGGCGGATGAAAAACTATAAGTAGGCGGATGCTGCCCCGGATTTGGGAAAGTATTAATGACTGATTTCGCACGTGAGCCTCTCGAGGTGGTCGAGCTGGCGAGACAGAAGGGTGTATCCATCCATGTCAAATTGATCTCGCTCATACCTTAGATGTCAACAGGCACGGATCCCTGCGCCGGATAGATCCGCGTGTTTTCTGACACAGTCTCGTGACGGTGCTGACGTCTTGATGATCTTTGCGTAGTTGGCCCTGGTGTACGGTAGCTCCATATGTATTTCTCCACTCGAAATTTACTTGGGATTTTATCTTGTTTGCTGTAAGCAAAAGATGTGCTCTGCCACTTGCTCTACCTGAACTCCTAAGAGTGATTGCTTCTCTGTTGGCTAAGCCACCGGCGTCTCCACATTCTCTGGAGACTGTTTCTCGACCTTCGGCGGGCTGGCCTCTCCCTTCGCTCGTATAGGAATACCCGAAAAGGGACAGGTCTTGGGCGTCGCTGGGCTCTTGGGGGCGCCATTTGAAGACCCAGACCCCTCGGACTTGTCCTCCTCGATATCGTCCAACACCTTTTGTCCGTCCAGGTAGCCCTCCTTCTCGTACTGATGCACCTCCATTTCCTCGCGGAACTCGTCCCCGTCCCGGACGTACCACTTCGCAAACAGGTCGTTCTGTATCCAGATGACCTTGTTGAGGGCCTTTACCAGGGCGATCTTCCTGTCCATCTTGATGCGGGGGTGCGAGAGCAGGGCCTCTGTCAGTGTGTCTTGGATGAAGCCCAAGCACGCTCCGATGTGGACATACTCCACATGTAGCGGGTGCTCTCTTCCCCGACCGACGTGCATCATACTAGTGGAATCATACGGTCAGTGTTTGCATTTTTGCGCATAGCGACAGGCTAAACTTACCCAACTTTGTCCAGATAGTACCAGAATTCCATTGTGCTCGGATCAGAACACAATTTGTTCAGGTAGGCCCGCAGGAACATTTTCCTGTGCATGATCTTAAAGAAATATAGAGTTAGCAATTTGAGGCATATCGTCGTTGAGCAATGTTGACCAATAATCATCAGAATATCGGATGCTAACCTGTGGACTGTTCTCAGTCAGAGTTGGGTCGACCGGGCCCTCATAGCTTGTACTCCTCGTCTCGAAAGCACGCGCTGTAATGTCGTATTGTAAGAGCTTGTGATAGACGATCTGTTTATATTCTTGTCAGAAAATCCACAGTTTGAACGTTTCTGGAGTCCCTTGGAATGCTTCTCGACGGAATTTCCCATCAAGGTTGATGCATAATTATCAAGTCGGGGTGGCATACGTTCACGATGGCGGGTATCAATTGTTTGATGTATTTTGAACCGGTGATAAGCGCTTCGATATCATCTGTGGTGATGTTAGTATCAACTGTAGAGGTCCGGAAAATGTTTGGAGCACTCACTTGAACCGAAATCTAAGAATGTGTGCAGGTACTGAATCCTGGCCTCAAGATTTGTGTACCTTCTCAAGTTAGCTACCAAAGAACTGACGAAGATGTTCCATACCGAAAGGGGTAGAATTAGATCATTTGCCTATAGCCTGTCTCAAAAGCTGCAACCTAGCGAATGGCTTTGGGCATGCAGTGAAACAGGATACAATTACAGCCTGTCCTTCTAGAGGTGTAATTTCATATCTAGAAAATACTTACAGATCTTTGCGGTCGACATGGCGCATCGGCCTGAATCCCATAAATGGCCCCATATTCCGCGATTTGGATTATGTGATTTGTGGATGTGAAAGGCTGTGTTTGGCGAAACTGAGGCTGCAACGCAGTGTTGAAAGGGCTGGCCGTAAGACGTGGAGTGACAGTGGTGGCTTAGGTTTTGAGGGGTCTTTTGTCAACTAGGGAATTTATTTCAGAGTTGCACTTGATATCTTTATAAGCTGCGCCTGTTCACGATGTTTCGTAACGCGCGAGCTCTTATTGAGTCGCCAAAATAAATTGACATCATGTGTTTTTGGGCTCTCTGCTGACAATTGAGGCAGTCTCCTTGGATGGAGTGATTGTGGTCTGACATGTGGGGCCGATTTGGGCGCTGTCGAACCACCAATTCCGTGGAGGCGGGTCCCGAAACAAATCCCACAGCGCAAACGGCCCTCTCTCAGCCAGGATATAATGGCGCTTTCCAGCCCGATCGCTCCCGCGCACGAAAACGGATTGCCAGGAAGATGACTACATATCAAGAAATCCCCGACCTGGCAAGGACTGAAACCCGAGGACTTGGAGGTTGCTAACACCGGACCCCTGTACGTGGTAAGCTGAGTGAACCAGCATCCTCATCTAATTATCGCAGATCCCGCCCGAGTGCCGCCCAAATTGCCAACAGCAGATACACCAAACAAGCCTCAATAGGTCGACGGGATGACTGCTGCACGGCCGCCATCGTTCAGAATGGCATTCCCGTTGGTGAACGAACCAGCTCGACTCGCCAGATATAAGATCGCCCCAGCCATTTCCTCAGGCCCGCCGAACTTCTGAGTCGGGATCCAAATAGGGTTGTCCTGTGTCTCCTGATCTGGGTTGCGGCCGTTCAACAATGTGGTTGTCATTTCCGACGGGAAGACTATATTTCACACGTCAGCCTTTTCCTCTGGGTTTACCACGTTTTTCTTCTACGGCGGAAGTTATGGTGGGAATTACTCACGTCCCGGTGCAAGAGCATTGGCTCGGATCCCGTACGGAGCCAGGTTCGTGGAGGCCTGCTTCATGAGGTGCAGGATGGCGACTTTGCTAGCCCCATACGCCGGGGCCGTGAACCAGCTCCTTGAGAAAGACGCCAGGCTCGCTGTGAAGACGACCTGGCTCTGGATGCTTGGGTGCTTGGCACCCTCAACCGCCGCACCAAAGGCCCCGGCCGCACCAGACACGGCGTGTTTGTTGCCCGCGTCCAGCAGCTCCAGGAAACTGGCCATGGTGAACCACGCCCCAGTGACGTTCACATGGAGCGTCTGCGTGAAGTCTTCCATGGAAGGGCCAAGGAGCTTCGCGCGCAGGTCGGACACGGACAGGGACAGATCGTAGTTGTTCTTCGGTCCGCTGATGCCGCTGTTGGCGATCAGGAGGTTTATGTATCCGGTCTCCTTGGAAATCTGGTCTACGGCAGACTGGAGGGATTCTTTCGAAATCACATCGCACACGATGGGGACCATGACATCTGGGTACTTGGCGGCGGCCTGCTTGATCACATCGGCGCGACGACCGAGGGTATACACCTTGCGAGCACCGTTCACGGCAAGCGCTTCGGCCATGTTCCAGCCGATGCCTATGAGGTGGTTAGTGGAGTGTTCAGAATGAAATGCACCGGGGGCGAAGCGTGAGTGGAATGGATATGATCTGACCTGTGCCTCCGCCGGTCACGACGGCGACGATGCCGTCAACTCCGAAGATACTCTTTGTATCCAGCATTTTGGTTCTGGTCAATTTAATGGGGAATCTTTGGTCTGATTTGGTCAAGAGTTGACAGTATCTGCTGGGCTATTCGTGCTTGATGTTGTTCATGAAGTTCACCAAGCCATCTAGGTGAGATTAGGATCCGCGCCCTCCCAAGCTCGAGCGGAGAGGGGCTAAGCTTGAGCTCGGGGTCCGAACTATAGAAGCTCAGGAAAGGTCCCGTAGCGCTGAGGCGACTGATTCACAGTTACTCCGCCGTTTCCTCCTGTGCAACGGGAGATGACGTGGGGACTTCCGTGGGTACTTCTGTGGGTTCGGGACTGGTAGGCAAGCTGACCTATGTTTGCGCAGCGGCACAGACACAGTGCACCTCAGCCCGAACCAAGCTGAACTTCCCTAGCTTTCCTCCAGTCCCGAAACTCTCCCCAACAGAACTGTGCCCAAAGCATTCGGAGCGGCATTGTGTGTACTGCAGGGGCGTTTGCATGTGAAAATAGTGTGGAAGTCTATTTTACGAAGCCAATCGGAAGATCAATGTCGCCTCCCATCTCAAAAATTGTACAATCAACCAGATACGTTCGAGCCGACAACCGATTACCCGTCGAAGCGATCAAGTCGACCAAGTATATCCACCTGGCTGCATTGTCCCATTGATGAAACCAAGCTTGATGAGCTTCTTCGCAGAGATCTCATCCTTGTGTGCCTCAAGCTCCTCCACGTCCCAGTTGGCGTGTATATAGCCCCCTCTCAGGAAGTCGGCATTGTCCGTCGTGAGATAGACGGCGAGAGCCCCAGTCAGACCGGCCTTGTCCTTTGAGAACGGGAGCAAGGCCTCAACCACCATCCCCCGGCCATTCTCAGCCTCGACCATTCCAGGATGAATAGAGAAGACGCGAAGATCGGGGTGCTCTAGATCGAGGAACTCCCCGAGTTTAATAGTGGCCAGCTGAGAAGCACTGTAGCCCGACATTCCGGGCATCAGAAAAGATGCGCCCAGACTGACAAGATTGATAATGGTGCCCTGTCCGCCAGTGGCCTTGATGAATCCATGGGACATATTGTAAACACCATGCACATTGACCTCCTGTTACACAAGCCACATCGTCAGTCTAGTAATTTAGCCACCAGATGGCTAAAGTGAGACTCACAAAGTTCTGCCACCAGTCCGCAGACGAAAGCGTGCCAATTGGCCCAACGCTCTTGGTGCCAGCGGCGTTGATGAGAACGTCGACGCGACCAAAGTGCTCGCGCGCCTGAGTGAATATGGCATCCACCTCGTCCTGCACAATACCATTGGCAGAAATGGGGAGCACCTTGGAGCCCCCGTCGAGCTCTTCGGCCACGGAGGTCAACTTGTCTAGGTTGCGACCAACAAGTACAGCTCCTTTGGCACCAGCAGTCAAGAAAGACCGAGCAACGGCCTGCGTAGTGTCAGATTAATCCACATGAATCTCCCAATGCTGCCGTAGGCGGACTGGGTGATGGGTGTGAACTTACAAATCCGAGCCCTCCAGTCGCTCCTGTCACAACAGCAACCTTTCCGTCGGCCCTTACATCTGGATTCTGGGCTGGATCGATGGCTGAATACACGTCTCGGTGCATGGTCTTGGTGAGCATGAAAGGCGCCGTGTCTAGCATCATTTGGTCAGCAAAAAATCCTCCTCGGTTTTCCCGATGTACAAATTCTCTCATGACTAGGCAAGGCTTCTACGCCATGGTATTTGACTTGGGTGTAAAATCAGGCAGGGGATAGGACTCGCAGGAGGTAACATACAGGCGTTGGCGTCGATGTTTGATTCAGAAGCCATTTCGAAAGTTTTGATTAAATTGGGATGTTTGTAGTGATCAAATGAAAAGAGGTCTGACTAGTTGAAGCAAAGAGCCAGGTGTGATGAGGAGCAGAGCAGACATATTTATGCTGATGGTCGTTCGAAGCCGTAGACACATCTTGGACTGCTCTTTCTCATAGTCAACAGCTAGATCATTAGCAAGCAAGCGGAATAGCGAAACGGCTGACAATAGAAGCACAGATGTCGAAAATCACTACGAAGATTGGTGTTGTTTCAGTGCCAAATGCTTACACTAACTCGCTCAATAAGCAGCGCGGAATAGGGCCGCGACTGCTGATGAAATCACCGCTTCGGCACTGAGTGGCCGAATGTCGTCACCTAACCCTGGCATTGACACCCTCCCTTCTCAGTCTCGTTATTAGCGCGCCGGTCACCGCTTGACTCGAATGTCATCATCCCGAGATTTGCCAAACCTCAAACTCCCTATCAATAGACTGTTTCGAGGCATTTGAAGCTATCTAACTTGCTGCCACTTTCTTCAGAGGCGCACTGTTCTTGCGGCTGTTTCTAGGTTCTTGATCTTGCCCTGTTCCTTGATCGGCTTCTCACGTCAGTCAACTATCTCGAACTGCACTCAACCGCTTGCCCAGACGTCACAAATTGAAAGTCGTCATGTCTATTGTCAAGGTGACCCTTGTTGGGGCGACGGGCAGCCTAGGAGAACCTATTCTTGACGCCCTGGTTAGCGAGGGCAGCTTCAAGATCACCGTTCTCCAGCGTGCCTCATCCAAATCCAAGCCCGGGCACCTGGACAAAATCCGCGTCGAGGCCATATCCGACAGCCTCCCGATAGATGAGCTCACGGAGAAGCTACGCGGACAAGATGCCGTGGTCGTCTGCTACCGGGCGAAGGACACCTCGGAGCAGATCAAATTCGGCGAGGCAGCTGCAGCTGCCGGCGTGAAGAGGCTCATCCCCGCCGACTTCGGAAGCTGTGACAGCAGCGGCAAGCGGGAGAGGGAGCTGGTCAGGCTCTTTGACCTCAAGATGCAGATCCGCGAGAGCCTGCAGGGGCTGGTCGAGAAGCACGAGGGGTTCAGCTGGACGAGCCTGGTCAACGGGCACTTCTTCGACTGGGGGCTGCGCGAGAGCTTCCTCCACTTCGACCTGGACAGCAGGAAGGCCGAGATCGTGGACGACGGAAACACAAAAAGCTCACAGGCGACGCTCGCGCAGATCGCCAGGGCGACGGTGAGGATCCTGCAGCGGCCCGAGGAGACGAAGAACAGGATGCTGTTTATCCAGAGCTTCTGCGTCAGCCAGAACGAGGTCCTGCGGTCGTTGGAGAAGGCGATGGGTGTCAAGTGGGAGGTCGAATACGTCGATTCCGAGAAGTTCATCCGCGAGAAGAAAGCGCTGGCGGATCAGGGCAACAAAGATGCCATCGAGGATCTGGTCTTTGTCTTGGGGGCAATCAACGGGAACTGGGAGCAGAAGCCAGACTTTGCTATGGACCTTCTCGGCCTGCAGAATGAGGATCTGGATACCATCATCCAGCAGGTCGTGAGTGAGAGGACAGCAAATTAAGGAATATAGACGTGCTAGGCTTACATTCTGATCTTCAAAATGGCATTTGAGCTGAGGACATCCACAACATTTTTCCTGTCCTGAACTTGAGATGGGATTGTGCCGGGGCTTTTCACATTTGTCATGGTGCCCATCTTGTCATTTGGGCGTTCAACAGATGTACACCGGGATATATTTGCGTTTAACTTATGTCACTCATCACCGCACTCTACATGTGTGCCAGGCCATGCAATGCGGTCTATGTCAGCGTATGAAAACGTACAGCAAGTCACATGGACTGGCCACTCAAGGGGGGTTGGAACAGTGTCTTGTGGTCGGAGGTCCTCCGGGAATCGAAGGTGAACCTTTCAATGCCCTTAGTTGGGTCTCAACGCGGGATTTGGCTAGGTGACCAAGAATCAAAAGCCGACAAAGCCTTGTTGCGTTCCGTGACGATGGTATGAACAGGAGTGGGCCATCTGGCGTGGAGATCCTTGCAGCCCAATGACCATGAGACGTCCAACGAGCATAGACGAGAGTCTGATCAGGTTGTCATTTATAATCACAGCACCTGGCGGCAACGGCTGTGATGCCAGGGTAGCGGATGTGGCGGTGTTTAGTGGGATCGCATTAGATAGACTTAAGCCTGTGAAGCCCGAAAAGCGACAAGCCAAGAGTATTGTCAATTAAACTGCCAATGATTCGAAACGAGAAGCGCAGTAGGCCAGACTTTTGTGATCGACAGGGCTGACTGGCCGTAACTCCGGTGTTCCGGCCTCCTAAATCCGGCGACTCGGGCTTTGAAGGATCCAAGAACACGCGTCGTGCTCGAAAGTCACGGGAAAAGCTGGCCTCGATGACATATGTTGGACCGAGAAGATACATCACGTAGTTGCCGGAGAATACAATATATTCTGTGGGGTGGCCATGGTGTGGATTGCATGGCCGCACATAACCCACGTTCTAAAGTTTAGCAAGCAGGCATTCTCACGACAAATACACCATGTCTTCTCCGACTGATCTATCAAACCCCTTTGTGATACAGGACGTACTAATTTTTGACGGCAAGAAGTTCACTGAGAATGGCTTTGTTGTTGTGACGAACGGGAGAATTGAAAGGCTGGGCTCAGGAAAGGCAGCCGTTCCGAAAGACACTGCTACATACAGCAAACCCGGATGCACGGTTGTCCCTGGACTCATCAATGCGCATGTTCATGCCCTTGGTGGGAATGTTCACTCCATCGAGCAGTCCATCAGGTTCGGAGTCACGACAATTCTCGATATGCACAACGAGGCCGAGAACAACGTTAGCTTGAAGAAGGTTCGGACTCGACCAGCGCATTCTACTACTCACCATTTGCAATTTAGGCTGATCAATTCGTGATCCCTTGTGCAGCTCGCGGATGACCCCTCCACCAAAGGAAAGTATGCCGACTTCAAGTGTGCTGGGCTTGGGGCCATGGTTAAAGGAGGATGGCCAGAGCCTGTAGTTCGGAGAGTATTCGAGCAAGCCGGCAAGCCAGAAATCGTATGCTGCCATCAAAATACCAGCTGCTCCATGGGCTAAAATTGTGATATTGAAACTAATGCCGTCCCAGGCCGAGACCCTGATTTCCGCGTGGCCCAGGCTCGCGTCTGCCGACGAAGCATCCGCCTTCGTCCAGTCACAGATCGACGAGAGCGGCGCATCGCACATCAAGCTCATGCACGAGCTGGGCGACACCCTCTCCATGCCGGACCTCCCACGGCCGCCGCTGGACATCCAGAAGGCCGTCGTCGACGCCGCCCACGAGCGCGGGATCATCGCGGTAGGGCACGCGCTCAGCCACGCTGGCACGCTTGACCTACTTGCCGCCGGCGTCGACGGCCTCGCTCACTGCTTCCTCGACAAGCCCCCGAATGACGAGTGGATCAAGACCATGAAGTCAAAGGGAACTCACTGCAACCCTACCTTGTCGCTGTGTGCGTCGCAGACCGGGCAAGGAGCCCAGCTGCAGCGTCGCTTCGCGGACGACCCGCTGGCCCGCCGGATGCTATTTGACCCGCGGCCGAGTGAGGACATCGGGCTCGCGTGCGACAGCCGGCATAACGCGAGCATCGAGAACGTCTACGAGAACACGCGGGCCATGTACCGCGCCGGCGTGCCGCTCATCGTGGGCTCCGATGCCGCCGGGCAGGCGGCCGGGTCGGCGTTTGGGTTGGGCGTGCACTTGGAGATCTATCAGATGATGCACGAGATTGGCATGCGGCCGGAGGAGGCCCTCAGGAGCGCAACTTCCTTGACTGCGGAGAGGTTTGGCTTTACTGACAGAGGAGCGATTGAAAGCGGAAAGCTTGCGGATCTTGTCTTGCTCGAAGGCGATGTCAGGACCGCTTTGGCGGATAAGGATGTGTTGTGCTTGCCTGTTAGCATGGTCTGGAGGGAAGGAGTCCTGGCCGATGTCTACAATATCCCGGAATGAAGGACCACTTGTTTAGGTATGATAATAGTCCCTCCGCGTGAGAATGATAATCACTTGCTTGATAAAGACTGTGGAGTGTGTCCTATCGACAACTGACAGGCTTGACAAGGTTGTAAAACCGTCAGGTATTGAGCAGTGTGCAAGCCATCAAGAGCGAGATGCCTAATGGTCATGCAGTCACAACGCCCGCGTGCTGCCACTCCGTGATCTCGTTTGACTTGGGTGCTGGCCGCAGCTGGCGTTAATATTGTCACATGCGTCAAGCTGTCTTTGACTCATTTTCCCCCATCATTTTCTCTGTGCGCTCTACTACACGAGTGTGTCTTCCTTTTTACATATTATAATAATATGTGTCCGATGATCCGCTTTCATTAATACTGGATGCCACGTAGCCACGCTTCCATTTCCTAGTCCAGATCGTGGCTAGGAGTAGATCTCGGCCTAGTGCTGCATGTTAGTGGATGGATCCAAGCCAAAAGCATCTCCATGTCGCAGTGGACGAACAGCGATTGCCTCCCCTATATACTAGCCTAATGCATAAATTCCGACGCCACTGCCACTGAGGCCTCGGGCCCCCAAAGTGTACTTAGGCCGGGCTAGGAACTCCCTGCGGCTAATCGCCTCCCGGGGCTGGTCATTTGCACCGCCGAATGACAAAGTCCGATGAGTCGAACTGGAACTAGGGGGCTGTGCCACATGAGCACATGATTGCGACCTTGAGTAACCACACACGAACGCCACTAGGTATCGCGAACTCATCTGTTGAGCTGAGAAACCGAATATCAGGCGTCGTCCCGGCTGACAGGCGATTGATACTCCCCAGAAATCTTGCACAATTCCCGTCGCGCGCGAAAGATCTCTGCTTGTGCACCTCCACCAACGTCCCGCGCTGACATTTTGAAACCACGCGAAGGAGTCAAAGCGCTAAATGCAAATGTCGCTCGACGTCCTTCAGGCCTCACTCCGCCGCTGCCCAAGCTTACCTGGCCCGATCAAACCCCGGACGCTGCCTGCTAGAGCTCGTACTTTCATGGGCGCATCATTCGCATGCCTGAGGGCTGTCGGGAAACCGCGATCAAAGACGGACGTGGATGAGACCGACGACAAGCACAAGGCCATCATCATCTCTGGGTTCTGTGCCATCGGAAAGACCCATTTCTCGTCCAACAAGGACGAACAGCGGCAAGGCCGCGGGATGGAGGTATACGATCTAGACTCGAGTGCATACAGCTCCAAGCCCGGGTTTCCGGAGAACTATGTCGCCGACGTCCGGAGGCTGGCAGAGAAGCCGTGCACCATTCTAATCTCAACCCACAGAGGCCTACCTACGCAACTGGCCAAAGAGGGCTACTATGTTGCCCTGGTCTACCCCGGAGATGGCCCGGAAGCAAAGAGCGAGTGGCTGCGCAGGCTCGAAGAACGCGAGGAAGCGGGTAAAGACTCGCGACTCTACAAAATCACCAACGAGAAATGGGACCTGTGGTATGAAAGGACCGCTGGTGAAGAGATCACAAGTAAATGGACTCTATCCAACGACCAGTACTTGAGTACTATTTTTGAGGACATACATGCCGACTTCCGAGAGTTCAAAGACCGCGAACGCCAACAGGACAGACGATGAGGCCGCGGTACCTATCAAGATGGAGATCATTGAATCCGTATCCGACAAAAGATAAAAATCGCCGCGGCATAGCACCCAGCGCTTACAAAGTACGGCATTCCCAACGCAGCGCCACCCAGGCCGATGCCCCGAACCCAGAGGAACGCCATCAACGGCGCACCCAGAAGCGAGCCAAGTGTCTTCACCAGCATCACAATCGAGAAAATAGGCGTTTCCGCATCTGCGCCAGGCGATGATGCCTCGCGGGCCCCTTCTAACCGGTCGTCCGTGCTGGAGGAACAGATAGCCGGCGACTTGAGCAGCGAGAGCGTGAAGATCGGGAGGGCGGAACCAAGCGCATAGACAAGAAGCGCCGGCACGAGCAGCCAGATTGTCGCCGAGACCGCGATGGCCGCAGCACCCAGGACTGAGACGCCGAAGCACAGCTTGGCGAACCGGAAGTTGATGCGGTCTGACGCGCCGGGGGATGACCCGTTGGCGCCTGCGACTGCCGAGCGGAGGACGCGAGGGATAATGACTGTCAGGAGCACGAAGTTGACGACCGCCTTCCCCGAGAGGAGGTATCCCGCCGACGCGAACGTCCACCGATACCGCTTGGAGATGTACTGGACGAGGAGCTTCGTGTCGGAGCTGGCGAGCGATGCGAGGAGGAAGCAGGCGAGCAGGAGGGAGAAGTTACGGGGGTGGCTGGCCAGTACTGCTCGCAGCGCGTGGAAGCGGTCGATGACTGATCGCAGGATTGTGGGCCCTGCGTCCTGAGCTTTGAGAAGCGGAGAGGACAATAGAGGCTGCGACTGTTCGTCTCGCTGGTCTTTTGCTGTATTGTGATCGGGAAGCATTGAAATGGTCGGGATAGCGATCGCGAGCAGGGTGATGCCTATCCAGAATGGGAGCCAGAGAAGTAGCGTCATCGAGGCAGAGGCAAGCGCTGGTCCCAACAAATTGACAACATATGTAATGGAGCTCATGTACCCGAAATAGGATGCACGAAGTACGTAGTCGTCCGTGATTCCAGCGGCGAGCGAGTAGGTGATAGAATTGAAGACACAATCGCCTCCTAGGAAAGATAGTGCCGGACCTGCTGCGATAGCTTTTGTAGGCAATATCTGATCGAAGTAGCCAACGATAACGGCCCAAGCCAGCATGAATACCCTGGGAACGAGATTGAGCCATAGAAGGGCTCTTCGGCCGTATCTCTCGGCCACGAGCCCAAGAGGTATTGTCATTACGAAGTCTATGTGGGATCAGTATACGTTGTCAAAAGCTGGACTTCGTCACTACTCACCACCAACAATCCAAGTCGTATCCATGAACCCCTGGATCCGGCCCAGGCCAGCTTGGATCGGATCTGCTTTGCAAAGCTTTTCCTCGATATTTCCATCAGGTCCAATGACAGATGGGTCATGCTGGCTGTAGTACTCTTGGCAGAGACGTCTTTCCACGACCCGGTTCAACGGCAGCTGGTACAGGCTCGCCGAGAGGTTGACAACAAGGAGCAGACCGAGTAGTGCGGCAATGGCGGAGCGTGGCGGCCGTTGACGGCGGTGCGGCCCGGACTCGGCTCCGTCGTCCATGATCTTGATACCAAGCGGTAATTCCGCTACTGCCGGCACTGCTTGGAACCATGCGTTGCTCAACGTGGCTCGACTCTTGTGGCAAAATCCTGGGCCGAGATACGACATACGTCAAGCGGGTCAACCAGAGCGGCTTGTGAAATCAACGTGAAGGCTAGGTCGCCCAAGAACTTCTTTCCACGGCCTTGGGTGTTTGGTTGGCGGGTGTGTGGGAAGTATGGTTGGCCTAGTGTGTACCGCGATACGTCTTCGAACGGTAAAAGTCGGGACAAGTGCAGCTCTAGCTGTCCACCTGCTAGGATCAGGCGGTGGCCGTTTCATCCAGACCCTCCGGCTATGAGTGTCACCCCGGAAGCTGCATATCTGCTAAATGCATTTCCACGACCACCATGAAACCTGCACACAGTCAGGAACACAGAAGAGCCTTAAGTGTATCGTAATACATATGACATGCCCGAACGATGTTGGTGTATATTAGCTTGCGCTTGAGTAGAAAGCCCTATTTGGGTTCCAAGGCCAGTGCTCAGCGTGGTTGGAAGGGGTCTTGAGCACACTTATTCCAGAATGAGTGACATACTGGTACAAACATATAGAAAGGGTCTAAATCGACCAATTATTACATGCTCAGAAGTAACTGATAGCGATTCTGATAGTAACTTGGCATCCGAACAACAATTTCATAGTATATGTGGGTATTCGATCAACAGCCAGTCATAGGAAAACACGCCAGATGAAGAGCTACGAAATGCTCAAATGAAGATATAGAATCCAGAAGGGACCTGAATTAGCACTACTATAAGCGGAGCTCAGAGGTGAAGCGGTTGTACTCCGGACATCAACCAAGGTGAAGTTGGTGGTGCTGTGCATTATACAAAACACAACTCAGAGCACAAAGTTAGCAGAGTACCTTACCACGGGACATGATACCGCTTATATAAGCTTATTATGTAAGCCATCCGGCCGCCCGGGCTGGCGTACCTAGGTACACAAGCACTTTCGAGGACGTTCGCTATCTGCGGCAAACTTCTCCTCAAGCTTCTCAATGCTTCCTGTATCATTGATCATCATTTCTCCTTCGTATTGCATGGTCCTTTGGCGCAATGGTAGCGCGGTAAATATTCCCTGCGCTCTGAAATCATACAAATAATATTCTAACTCAAAATAGTTACTTTCCGGTGGTAAAGGTTCACGGTTCGAGTCCGTGGAGGATCGTTTTTTTGTTCAGAATCTTCCACCATTCTCAATCAAGCCTACTATACACACGATTACGTCGCGATACAAAGCTGAGAGGTAGTCGAAGACTGAGTAGCGTTGTTTCGTTTTGTTGATGTGGTGAGATGGATGTTGGTGGAGTGGTGTGGAACTTTTGCCCTCTGATCACCGCTCTAGGTCTCCCGCACAGAGAAATGGAATAACTGGGAAGCTACTATGTAAAAATCCAGAATCTAATGTCTTTGCAAATGTCGGAGTTCGTGTAGGGAATATTTGGAACTTCCGCTCATGGCCTCTGATATATATCAAGTTGGGGCTGATTTCTGTACTTGCACCTTTTATTCAGACATACTGTAGGATAACAGCAAAGTTTTCAACGTTATAAAACAATTGAGTGAAAGCCTGGAGTTTGTAAAAGCGCATGCCTCACTGACAGCTAAGCTATTCCACAAGACTGTCGAACAAATTGCGATGCAACCCAGCACATAGTGCTGGTATGGAAGACGATTCCCACAACGGCTGTCTGATAGAAAATCATCTTATAGAGGTCGTTACACAGCTAATTCTGCTTCAGAGGATATCCCACGGAAACTGGTCCCACATAGGTGACCCTACGGGATGTCACCCTAAGAAAAAAAACCCATAGGACGTTGTCCTATGGAAGGTTGTCCCATGGAAGGATACCCCATAAAAGATTATCTTATAGAACATTATCCCATGGAAGTTGATCCTATGGAAGGTTATCTGTGGAAGTTTATCCTCTGGAAGATTATTCCACAGCTTGAGTAAGAGCCCAATGGAAGGGCGCGACATGGAGGTTTATTCTACAGACTATCCCGCAAGTCGGTGTCGACCTTACGGACCTCTTTGTCGAAACTTGTCGCCAGGGCGTCAGAGTCGTGGCAACCATAACGCACGCAAATTTGCCCGGGATGGCTGAGTCTGGGCCGAATGATCTGCACTCAGACATCCTTGAAGCCAAGATAGCTGCAGCTGTCGACTGAATCATGTCATTCTTTGGATTCGTAATTGTGCAGTCCAGCGACAATCTCCTTATATTCTTCAAAATCGGACATTACTGTTGTGTCCCTGCTGTATCTCATGGTTAGGGAGAAGATGTTCCAGTTGACTTCGTCTGTTGCATTGCAAAAGTCTTCAGACGCCTGGTCGCTTTTTAGATCTCTGCAATCTGTAGAATTTGGTCCCCTGAAGTCGTCGAGGGTACTAGAAATTGATTCAGAGGGGGCTCGTGGTTGTACCATAGCATTGACATCTGTTACCAAGAGAATTTGACAGAAAAGATAGATTTATTTCCTTGGGAACGAATTTTTAGAAAGGATGTCCAAAGCTCCATATATGTACCCAGAATTATTATCGGAATGCACGTTCCAATGACCCATAATAAGGTCCACTTGTCCTGACAACATGTCGAGCAATTGACTTGTGATCTTTACTCCGTACTGGAGTCGCGTTAGTACATGTATGATAACTGTCCTGAAAACAAGATTCAATGACCGCTGCAGGTATGATCATTTCCACAGTATACCAAATTCTCAGTGTCGTTTAATCGGTCAACATCTTGTGCCATCCCATGTTGCTCGGCGTTATCAATTGAAACTAGGGGTAGCTACAATGAAAGCCCTCTGGCGTAGCTCATTATCTGTAAGCGCCCGATAGAAGCCATCGGTGGCCCAGACGAGGTTGTTAGTGTTGATGAGGTATTATCTATTAAACCAACTGTCCTGCAATCACGTCCGAGGATTACGCAGCAATCATTGGTTGTAGAAGATGGCATGATGTACACGCAAGGAACTCAATCCCTTGCAATTACACAGCTATCCATATCATCTGATCACATTTCATTACTCATGACGGAGTCGAATACTAATAGATTTACTCCACTATAATCAGCTAAGTACCCCCTTGCAGATGTTGTTTCGCTTCTAGCTATCAAGCATTCAACAGCTGTATAAGTTGCGTTGGCCATATTACAAGGGAAAACCGCGATCAACTGATGTTAGACACCTGGTAGATAACGCAAGCCTTCCCGCCACTGCGGATGGAGTGATGTGTTTTGGCGGAAGCTGCTCACAAGCAATGCCCACAACCACTGCATGGTGTTAGGATCTGGCCCACTGCCTGATGCCAGCTGAGGTAAAACGCCGCTCGGAGTTAACGAACCGGTGTCTTGTTTCGGTTGCAAGCTGGCGAGAAGTGGATCGACAAGAGCGGCTCACTGTCCATTCAGGACAATTTGGTCCAGAGGCAAGGCACCTCGGAACCACTCAGCAGAGGTGAGTCCTGAACGATTTGGTTCATCTTTGGAATAGACCCCGACACGCCGGGATCTTTGAAACAAGTTTTATTGGTCGAGGTGTCCAACACGCATTCAGGGACCTTTCTCATCAGTGGTGTTCCTTCAGGAATGGTCCACCAGGCTGCTGGTCAGATTTTTCGCTGAAGTTCGGCCTTGTAATCGGACAACCAGCGAGGCTATCTCTGACAAGTAAACCACGACAGCCCGTGGAGGCCACAGACTGTACCATACAATATGAACGCTGGCCGGCTGGCCGTGGTGCGTACCTAGGTACGTAGCCTTTGGAGGTCCTGCAGGATTGCGCAAGAGATAAAGACAAGCATGCGGCGGGTCCTCGTAGAGCGATGGAAAGCGAGGTGAGAATCCTGCTAATCAGACTTTGACTCGTGCAGGCCGTGCTCTTGATGAATGGGTGTAGGGAGCCAAGTGTTGGGTCATATATACACCAAACTCAATGTAATCCTCGGCACAAACGATTGAGAGATAACGATAGGAACTGCTTGCCTATCTCAGATCTGACAGGATCAACAGGTCGTGTGAGCCCAAAGAGGACAAGATTTACGTGGCGTTGACTAACAGTTTGCTACGTCTTCACACCCGTATCTGGTTCCCCGCAAGCCTAAATGCTTTGATATCTGGGGTCGGCTACAAACGGGTCTCGACCTTGGCCCTCAGTCGCGGTGCACACAATCTAGACTTCAGGCACAACTGGGTCACCTATGCTTAAGAATGGGTCGATCTGCTTCGCAATGGACAGGACGGGAGATGACGAGCGCCAATTCACTGACGACTTGCGCAGGCACCTGTCGTCACACAAGGCTAGCTAGCTGACATCCGGCGCCCTTCGAGTCGAACCTAGCTGTGACTTGGCGCAATTTTCTCCCACGCCAAGCAGCCGAGCAAGGGCCGCAGAATAAAAAGCCAAAGCAGACTGCCGGCCGTTGCAGCTTTTTTTCTTTTTCTGACAACGTTCGACTCCACATACTCGCATTATCCCGAGGCTCCAGCCAGACGCAGCCGCAGCCGCAGCCGCGAAGATGAAGCGCGACAGCACGACGGATCTCCCGGAGCAATGGTCGGCCTCGAGACAGGGGAAGGACGAGGAGATTGGCGAGATCAGAGTGCTGGACGATGGCACCCGCAACCTGGTTGGTGCTCAGGACCAGCTTGAGCGAGGCCTCAAGAGTCGGCATATCCAGTTTCTGGCCCTTGGTGGAGCGTGAGTATCCCGTCACCAGTTAACAATGACGATGTTGCTAACCTCGGGTGTAGTATCGGTACTGGTCTTTTCATTGGTTCCGGTGCCATCCTTCAGATGACCGGACCGCTCTCCCTGTTACTTGGGTGTAAGTACTCCTCGTCCATCCGACCGACGGTATCTGCTGGTTGCTAATTATACACCCTTTCCAGATTTGGCTATGATGGCAATGGTGTGGAACATCATGAACAACCTTGGTGAAATTGCCGTCTACCTTCCCCTGAAGGGCGCAACCATTCCCTATTTCGTTGAGCGTTTTGTCGAGCCCAGCCTTGCCTTTGCTGCAGGATGGAATTATTGGTATGCATACGCAATTTTGGTGGCTGGTATGTTGATTTTCTTCAATCTTATTTCACCTGTCTTGATTCTATATTTGCCATTTCCGTTGCCTTTGAGCATCCTCCAACAAGCCTTCGAATTATTTGATTGCAGATTTGGATGAAGTCCACAGGCGCATGATCATCCATTCCCGATCATTTATATCTTGAAATCCTTCCAAGTTACTTAATAGCTGACTTGAAGAAATACAGCCGAGGCTAGTGCAGGTGCCATTATATTGGATTACTGGAAGACGGCCGTCCCTTCAGCAGTGTGGATTGCCATAATCCTAGGCGTCAACCTAGGACTAAACATCTTTGCGGTCAAGATCTTTGGAGAGGCGGAGTTCTGGTTCGCGAGCATTAAACTTATCACCATCATCGGCCTCATCCTCACTGGCCTTGTGATCATGTGCGGTGGAGCCCCGGATGGCGAGGCCATCGGTTTCTGGTACTGGCAAAAGGACGGACCAATGAAGGAGTACCTCGTCTCAGGAGATACAGGCCGCTTCCTCGCCTTCTGGGCGGCGTTTGCCAAGGCAGGATTCGCCTTCATCACCTCGCCTGAACTGATTGCGCTCGCCGCGGGAGAGACGCAGGCACCCCGACGAAACATCCCCAAGGCCGCCCGCCGGTTCATCTGGCGACTGGCCATCTTCTACGGGCTCGGTGCTTTCATGATCGGGACCATCTGCCCCGCGGACGACCCGCGCCTGCTCAGCGACACATCCAACGCCACAGCCAGCCCCTGGGTGATCGGAATCACCCTCAGGGGTATCCCAGTGCTCAACCACATCATCAACGCCGCGGTCCTCACGTCCGCATGGTCCGCCGGCAACGCGTTCCTCTACTCGGGCTCTAGAATCCTGTACAGTCTAGCACTGAACGGGCAGGCTCCCAAGATCTTCGCCAGGACGGGAAAGCTCAAGACACCCTTCATGGCCATCCTGGCCACCTGGGCCGTCGGCCTGCTCTCCTTCCTGAGCGTGAGCCGCACCAGCGCCGTCGTCTTCGACTGGTTCGTCAACATATCCACCATCAGCGGCTTCATCGCCTGGGTCGTCTGCATCATCACCTACATCCGCTTCAGGAAGGCCATGATCTTCCGCGGCCTGCTGCACACGCTGCCCTACAGGACCCCGCTCCAGCCCTACGCCGCCTATTTCGTGCTATTTGTCCTGGTCGTCCTGACGCTCACCAACGGTTTCGCTGTCTTCTTCCCCAGCCAGTGGGACGTCGGAAGTTTCCTGGCTTCGTACATCACCCTGCCTATTTTCTTGGCCTTGTACGGTGGCCACAAGATTTGGTTCAGGACGCCCTTCGCCAGGAAGACCGAGGATGTCGATGTGATCACCGGTGTGCGGGAGATGGATGCATTGGAGGCTGAGGATGTCCCACCAGTCCCGAAGAACTGGCTGGAAAAGGCTTGGTTCTGGTTGGCATAAAGAGATGGCAGCACTGCGAGTGTCAAAAGAAAAATTAGACTACAAAACTGCCCAGAATATATTACAGACTTTTATACTGTTCATCGTCGTACCCTTTTGTTTGCACCGCGCCTCCATGCTGTCACCCTGCCCAACCCATTTCCGTTCATATCAAGGTCGAAATATAGCTGGCAATGTGCCATCCCAGTATACAGAATCCAGCCTCTTCATACATAATTCGGTGTCAAATGCAGTCCTCGGCGCTCTCCAATGAGAGTCAGCTGCATCTAATTGCTCTTTGACACGATGCCATCCTGGGATCAGCTGCTCGCTATTTTGCTGAAGAACTGGATCCTTTGCTGAATGCTGCTTGGCTTGGCAATCGCTGGTTGCTTCGGTGTGACATCCACCGGCCTGGTTGGTTGCTTTGGTTTGACATCCACCGGCCTGGGTCGTTGCTTTGGTATGACATCCACTGGTTTGCGTGGTTCGTTTCTTGGTTCGCTCTCTGGCTCGTTACTTGAGTCGTTCCTTGCTTCTCTCCTTGCTTCGGCCCTGAGTTCGCTTCTTGGGTCGCTTCTTGGTTCGTCGCCCTTCATAGGATTCGCACCCAGCTGAATCTTCTTCTGTAAAAGTCCAAGCTCGACCTGGAGGCCTTCAAGCTCCAGTCTGACTTCGGCTGCTGAGCCGTGTATTTGATCAAGCTGGTTTGAGCATCGGTCCAGTTGTGACGTGGTCCGGTTTAGACTGTCCTCTAGCCAGAAACATTCCTGGAGATCACCGAGTCCCCTTGCAGATTGAGTTGGTAGAGGCGGTGGACGGTGGGTGTTATATTGAAGCGAGCGCAGTGTACCCAGCAAAGCTTCGCTTGACTTGACGTGACGGACTGCCTTCCGGGGGAAATCAGTGCGCTGAATAGGGTTGAGTGTCACTCCCAGATGTGATGCCCCGGCCTGCACATTGTCGGCAGCAGCCTGGGCCACTATATCTTGACTGCTTTGACGGAAGAAAAGAGAGCTGAATCTTCGGACCATAGTTTTGTCTTTATTTGAGAGATAGAGATGAGGTGAAAAACGGAGGGCACACCTGTGGCCACTGTGTGCTTTAAAGTCTTGGAGTAGTGGTCCAGTAGCACAGACCTGTGTTTTATGCATACTGGTACGCAGGTGATTAAGGTTTGTCTCTAACGTGGATCAACCCTTGCCTCACAGACTTATTCGCCGTGACCTGTTTCAAAACAGTCTAGTCTGAGTGTTAGACAGAATCACCCACGTATTGTAGTTCATCCAAGCCTTGCCCATTATGCATTCTCCCGAAGCCCCAAACGTTATATGTAGATCATGTCTTAGACTCGCCAGCGCACAACTTCTCTCGCCCGCTGGGCATATGCTGGTGAGTAGATGCACATGCATATTGGTAAAAAGAAACTTAGGAACGATTATATCATCCCATGTGAGAGTAGGGCACATCTTGAGCTCGCTTTTGCTTTTCTCCGTGTCGGCTGACTGCATTTAAGTCAGAACATCCAAAGTTTGCATACCTTGGCCGACTTTATGCATGGTACTGGTAAGACCTGCACTGGACGTGAAAAAGTAGAGTCATTGTTAAGTATTTTGAGTGCTTTTCTCCGTCCAATGACAGAACTTCCTTGGTTGGGATACCCGTAGTTGTACCATCTCGATGTGCCGTTTGAGCAACATTGCTGGCGTTTTTGAGGAACTCAAGGAAAACTTTCAAGACAAAAAAAGTCTCATGCTTCAAAGGCCAGTTCGGCATCGAGTTGATACGCTGCCATGTTGACAACTCAGCTGCTGCAAGCCACGAAGCAGTGGACAAAACGCTGAAAAGAATATGCTGTGGACCATCAGAAAAACTTCCTTGCATCAGCCTTACCACTCCGGCTGTTACTGTAGCCTTATCGAAAAGTGGTGGGTGCCTGTCTGCCGCTGGATCTGTATCGAATCGCTTGCACCAGAAGCAAGCACAACGAAGCCTTTATGAAAGTCAGCTGGACAATGCCAAAACGTGAAACTTATCTGGGGTCTAGGCGCCCAGGTGGAAGCTAGTCAGAGAGAAAGATGCATGCTTGCTGAAAAGGGCAAGCTCAGACAATAACTTCTCAACTTTCCAGTGCCTGAATTGCGATTGGACGACTTACACCGTGGGATATACATGTCCAGGCAGCTCACGTCGATTAGGATCCATCTCCGAACCCAAGATCTGTAGCACAAGGTATATGACTGCAAAAAGTCATGACTTAAATGATTTCCTGACCTACTCCTTTATTTGTCCATAGAGGAAATGGAGCACATCGCAGGTGCTGGAAAGGAACCTGAGCTGGGTGCCAGATTCCAGTGCTGTGTTAGATGCACCCATTCACCCATTATTGACTGCCGGAGAGTGGACTGGCTCATCATGATATTGTAAATGTATGGCTGCTTGCTTAAAGTTGAGCAAAAGTCCTTAACACCAGAGAGCTTTCACCCTAGCCAGCCACGGAAGGACCGCCTAGTAAATGCTCGACCCTACTTACTCAAATAGGCGTACGTTTGCAGTGCTTCAGCGGTTCCTAGTGAATTTGTCCCGGTCACGTACATGTGCAGCCCAAGTGAAAAGTCCTTGGCCCCACAGCACAGTGGTGAACACAAACTTAGTCGCCTACGTATTCAATGGATACATGCCACTTCGCCAGGTCGCGTACAAAAAGGCAGCCTCGCCCAGGGACCGCGTTATCAACCGCGTTCTCGACCACGTCTCATGACATCAACATCATCTGGACCTGACCTGACCAGATTGGAACCTGAGACTTGATGACGACTCCAAGTGCAACTCAGTTGTCGTGAAGACACCTGCACCACCACAAACACCTTTCCTAGACAGCTGGCGTGAATTTACCATTGTGGCACGACCCATGGCTGCCAACAACAGTAACCACGCCGTCGACCAAACGAGCACCATGCTCGGTCAGATTGATGGAGCAGCGGTGGCTCCTTCCCGATCAGAGCGCGACATGCGTGCCCTTCGAAGAGGCATGGGCATACCCGTACCCATCTCACCCGATCAAGATTTTCCTACTCCGGGAAGGCCTCTTTCCAAGAGGAGGATGGGTTCCGATCCCGAGTTTGACGAGGTTCGTAGGACTGGGAAACCCTTCCAGGTTCTGAAGCAGACTTGACTGACACAAACGCCAAACCAGTACTCAAGCAGCGACCCATATGCAACCACCGATGATGAGTATGACGCGTCCAACAAACACCGAGTCGCCGGCCCAAGCAATACCGCTGGCAGAGCAAGCACTGGCCGTGTGCGCAATATGGTTCTGCTTCAGGATAGCAAGTTCTCTGCTGACCGCACCGACATGAGACTCTGGCACGAGCTTCGCTATGTGAGGTCTCTATGGTCACGGGAGGATGACGACAAGCTGCGCCAGGACTGTGCTGCTATCACCGACGGAGACGATATCCAGTCCACCAGCAACGCTGTGCTCTGGACTGCATCCTTTGATCGATATGGCGTCCCCCTCAGCGACATCTTTACCTACGGAATCCGACCGCACCCCAGCAACCTCCGATTCGCTAGGAAGAAGCTCTTGAGCCCCCAGTTCTGCGACCACCTGACCAGCGTGATGGTCCACCCCATCTTCCAGGGCGATGCTGCTCTCCTTCGCTACGTCCTGCAGCTGATCGTTCGCATGCGCGTCGGCATGCATGTCCCTCCAATGGGTACCATGCCAGACATGGACAATGCCACCTTGCGCCAAGTGGATTTACTGGCTGATACGCTTCTGTTGGAGGAGGACACGCCAGAAGAGCGCTTGCTTGTCCACGCCGACTCATACCTGATCATTTCACAGAAACAGGGAGCTAGGTTCCACCCTGACATTGTCATGCTTGAGGACCTGCTCATCGTCCACTTCTCCAACGAGGGATACGAACACACTGCACCCCGGGACGATGCACCCTACTCTCGATCTCTCTTCTACCTGCAGTTGTGGGATCTACACTTCCTCCTCAATGTCTTGAATGGCCTTTCATCCCGCACTTCCTACCTTCCCGTGGATAGGTACAAGGCGATGTGGATCACCGACACCCCCAAGATCCAAGAGTACATTGCCAAGAAGCTGGACGGCCTGGTTCAGCAGTGGTTCCTCAGCGACGAGAGGAACTACAGGATCCGGCAGAATCTGAAGCAGGAAAACCGGGGAAAGCGTCTGTATGATATTCCCGAGGAGGACTTCAACCCTTCCTACGCACGGTCCCAGTATGTGACTCACAAGATGCGGGCGGTGCTGGAGGGTGAATACCTCGAGGCTCTTTGCCCTCCTCGTCCACTGGAGACCCCCTGCGCCCAGAGTCCTGTCACTACTAGCTCTGCCGCCGAGAGCCCTGTCATTCAGAGCCCAACCGCGCAGAGCTCCATCGCCCAAGACCTGGTCACTGAGAGCCCCGTTACGAAGTTCGATGTTACCAGAAGCTCTGTGGATAGCGAGGAAGAGCCTGGAAGTGGAAGCGAAGAAGTGCAGTTGCCGGTGAACCTGACTAGTTCACCCCGGGACATACCCATCCGTAGTGTTGAGGAGAACAATCGCGCAGGCACCGCAGATTCTGCTCTCGATGACCGACAGACCTCTCCAGAAGCTGAGGTCAAGTTGGAGGCTGAGAACAGCCTCGACGACGAGAACGAAGGCAAGAGCGGCGGAGACGATAGAGCCTACGATGGGGATGCCGATGATTCTGAGGATGATGACGACCAAGTGCGCTCCCGCCGCAGGACAAGCCTTGTCTCGATTCAATCCATGACAAGCTCCCAGAATGAGGACGACCCGCATGACAACCCTTACAGTCCTGACAAGGGAGGCTTTGCCCGTCGAGGACTGCCTCCCTCTGATCCCAAGTGAAATCGGCTTCGATTCTCCGAGGGCCTCTAAACGGGTCGTGGACACTGTGGTACAGTCCTAACTCCGCAATATCACTGCATACATAGCAGTGATAATGGGCTGGGAACGGCTTTGTGAGCATTACGGGGACAGGGAAGGAGAAAGGCCAAATCCAAATTACAAAACTGGGGATGAGGTACGAGGTTGATGCCTGAGATAGGCGCAAGCAAGAACATTGCTGGACAGGGCGCGTTAGGCTTTTGCGGAGCCCTGCCATGGGACCAGAACCGCCACATGAACATCAGCTGTCTGGTCAAGGAGGGAAGGGAGAGACGCGAGCGACCCTGTAGTCATTACTGGAGGGTCAAGTCCGTTATGAGACTTTGGGGCCCGGCGTTGATAGCGTTGATTCGCATCTCGAGGGGTAGCCTCTGATTTGTGTGCAGTCATTAACTTGCAAGAAGCACTGACGCAGGCATTCATTCACACAGAAAATTGATTTTGGTAAACCAAAGCTACGCAACCATTGTTGTTACATGTGACCCCGCCAACTGCCAGTTTCCATGCAATTACTTCCTGCTGCAGCATTCTGTAAACCTGCAGCTCGCGTTGACACAAGCAACCCTCTTTCGTGGCCAGAACAACAACACCCAGGCGCGACTGTGAGGCAACATTTGCAACACCACCCGTGACAGGTAAGCAACACTCTGACTTCGAACTAGACAAAACTCCCTAAGGCGCATCTACTCATCGCTCAGCAGGGCAAATATTGACCGTTTTCCCAGGCACCGTTGTCCCGTGCCTCCACCGCCACTGCCCCGCCAGCTACCAACCAGCCTGTGACCGTCTAAGTGTAAATTCCACCGACAACGCTTTCGACGCCAGTGACGAGGTCTCACACGATAGCGACAGCAGTGGATCACAAAATGGATCCGAACATGAATCGGACCATGGATCCGTCTAGCGGAGCCGACAACTCTGCTGGTGGCCTGGCCCAGCAACCTTCTTCTGATGCACTTTGGAGTGCCTTTCAACAGTTCTGTGCAAATAGCGGAATTCATGTACAAGTCAAACCCCATCAGGTTCAGATGTCCACCAGATTTGACGAACAAGACCGCCGGTACATGGTCTTAGAAAACTTGCCCCTCGACAAGAATTATGTTGCCAACTGGATCAATAGTGGTGGAGAATTTGCGTAAGTCGACCTCTATCATACGCCCCCTCGCTGTGCCCAATTTGGTTTGGGAAAAGGCTGGTGTTGAAGCCATACAATGATGCGTTGACATGTCTCGATATTCGTGACGGACGTCTGCTTAGAATTGATATCCAGCTGACTGGTCCCACCTATGCAGCATCGGTGGCAGCCCTTGGTTCATCCGCGAAGCTCTAAACAACGAACTCACCGCCCGAGAAATTGAAGACTCAGTGAACCAGCACGGAAATTCGTTGTGGCATGTTGTTGTCTTGCCCGACTCAAACATGTCAAATGCACCGAGGTTCAACTTCTACAGCGACTCTCCAATAACCCAAGGTTATCCCGTGGCCACAACTTTGCGGCCCACCCAGCAGAATCTTCAGAACAACCAGCCGGCTACGGTGTCCCAGAAGATCCCTTATACTAATCATCAGCCTGTGTTTGCCCAGTACAACCCTATGGGTGGCTACGGACAGGGCAACTCGTCTGCTACACCATCTCAGCAGTCGCGATTTAACACTCCCATGCCTGGCACGCTCGGCGCATCGACAATGGCGTTTCCTCCGGAACAGTTTTACTCGCAGACTCCCCAGCAGGGCAGCTTTCACGGATTCAACCACAACAACAGACCAGTGCAGGCCAACTACCAAGGCCAGAGCAACATCGGTATGTCCAACCAAAGCAGTGGACCCCCGGCGGGATTCCTTCCCCAGGTCCACCGGCCAATATTTGACAGACATGGCAACATCGTTGGTGAACAAGGCAACACGAATGCTGGCAACATGTATGGTAGCAATATGTACGACAGCAATCTGTACAGCAGCAACATGTACGGCAACATGCATGGCAACGACATGGTTGGTCCTCCCCAAAGTATGCCATCTCAAGGATCTCAGCACCAATTCAATCCAGCCCAGCCGGCGCAGAATGCAGAGACAAGCAACCCGCAACTTGCGGCTGCCGCTCAGTCTTTCTTCTCTTTTGTCAAACATAAGATGGATCAAGACGAGGATTATCAAGACGAGGGTGGCCAAGAAGAGGGTGACCAAGATGAGGATGACCAGGAGAGCAACCAAGCTGAGCCTAGCCAAGATGAGAGAGACCAGGATGAGGGAATCGCGTTGGGCAACACCAGCAGCAACCACGCAAACAGCATCAACAGCCAGCGAGCAGCTCCCCGCCCGCCGGTGCCCGTCATCAAGCCGGTGCCTGCCTACCAGCCCGAGAGTTCAATCAAGGAGCTCCTGTCGGCCAGCGAGAAGGAGCCCCACCGCTTCGCCGACAACACGGGGATGAATCTCTGCGACTACTGCGGCCGCGACGGCCACGAGGCCGACGCCTGCATCAAGTGGGACCCGGTGCACTTCGACAAGCCCGTGTGCACGGCGTGCAACAACGACCAGCACAGCCTAGACGAGTGCCCCAAGTTCCGCGCGATGACCGTGGCGGAGAGGCAGGCCCTGCTCCTCGGCAAGGGCGGACGCCGGCCTGGAGTGCGGAGCAAGTACCACGCGTGGACGAGCTACGTCCGCCACGGCGACTACAAGAAAGAGGGCGGCGGGTACCCGCTGACGAGGGGGTTCCTGCGGGGTCTTTCGCTCG
This sequence comes from Diaporthe vaccinii, assembly GCA_039880775.1. Classification (NCBI taxonomy): domain Eukaryota; kingdom Fungi; phylum Ascomycota; class Sordariomycetes; order Diaporthales; family Diaporthaceae; genus Diaporthe; species Diaporthe vaccinii. The sequence continues at coordinate 1,626,579 of JBCEDN010000011.1, forward strand.
ATCAGGACAGCGGTGCAATGCTGCAGGACGCCTGGAAGGTCTGGGATTACAAGCATGGTGTGCCGGGCCGGTTCTGGGACCCCCTGGCCGAGTCTCTGGTGCGTAACCCGGCGGCTCCCGTGGACGAGAGAGGCTGAGCGCAATTTTGAACGGCGAAGGGAAAAAGAAAGGCAGGAAAAGGATACAAATTGGCACAAGATGACAGTACGAGTGTGACCTCTAGGGGCTGGGGGCAGAGGAAAATGCAGTCAAGCAGGGGGATCTCAGTGCCCAAAAGCGTGATCCTCGTCGAAAGGGTGTACAATGATTGGCTCGTGACTGGTATGAGGCCACGAGATGAGTAGGACGGGTGAGCGTTCGGGGTTACACCGGATGGTAGGGTCCGGAATCAAGTACCGCAGAGGTCCGGCGTAAAACTGTAACGCAGCATGCAGGATGGGATGGGATAGTCTGGTAGAAAGAGGGAACATGAGTGGCGATTGCAGGTCAGGTCGGAGCATCCAACCACCCGTGCAGCCGGTGGACGAGCGGTTGCCTGGATCAGAGCTGGGTTGCGGCCTCTGAGTCCACGAGAGGTTCTGTCTGTGGGCCAGGGCCAGTGTCAGTGTCAGCCGCAGCAGCAGCCGCAGCCTCAGGGTAGGAACAACGGTGAGAAGGGTGGAGATGAGATGAAGCACTGAACAGCCGTACCCGTAACACCGCAACGAAGGAGACAGTATGTGCTCGACTTGACCAGTTCGTGCAAGAACCACGTGTATTTTGTGTGGTGTTGTTTGGGTTTGCTGCCTGCTTGCCGACACTCCGGGCTGCTGATGGGCCCGAGGAACGATATACGGAGGGCTTTTTGGCAAAGTCTAAGAACGATGTGCGGCGAGTGGCTTCTGCCTACGACGTGAGAAGGAAAGAGGGCCGGCTGAGGCGTCAATGTCATGAGCAGACGGCGACGGGGAAATCGTCAGGTCATGTAGCATTAGACAGAGACGCTACAGCTCTTTGCGATACCTGATCGAAACACGACAGCAGTAGATCGCAAAGAGACAATTGACGAGACCAATGTGCCCAGAAGGTCAGTACTCGCCTCAAAACGGGAATGGAAACAGTAAAACGATAGGTGTCCAGGAATATTATTATAGTGGATGAGCATCAGGCGGGATTGAACGACACACTGCGCCGGCCCAGCCAGGAGCGACAGAGTAAAGGCGTCAGCTCATGAGCGGGGGTTTCTTCGTCGCTGTGAAAGTTCAGGCAGTTTGGTTGCAGGAAAACACAGACTGGGGATTGGACTCTTGTCCAACAAGCACCGGGCCCGGCGGCACAATTAGGGTCGCCTCTGACTCCCGAGGACTGCTGCAGCATATCACGACAGGGAATGGGCTACAGGGACCAAGATGGTGTAAGGGTACAAACTGGGGAGGCCCGCAAGCTGGGAAAGGGGTGGTATCGTCAACCAGGGCCACTGATCATGCCAGAAATACGCCCGGGTCGCATACAAGCTCACGAGGTGTGACAGGGCATATCCCGCCTGCCCGCCTGCTGGTCGGCATGATTTTTCATGATCGGCCGGAACTGACCTATGATGTAACCAGCAGGCCAACAGCTTGCACAGTCTGTTCCTGACAGATTCCGCACTGTGACGCCAACGGACCTGTACCCCCCCTCTCGCCCGGCGCCGCTGCCGACTGTTGTTTTTAGAAAGATCTCGGGCACAACTTGACTTGCCTTGAAGTGGCTTGGCTCCGCGCGCGGCGTTGAAGGGTTGCCGTCACGATCTCAGCCCTCGCGATCTCACGTGGGGCCAGGCCGAGTCCACATGCAACAATCCCAGGCAAAGTTTCCAGTCTCGCAGAGCTGGCAGGTCGATGAAGGCTACCCTGGTCCCTTGCCTGATTCCCCGGCCAGGTAATGGTGGCGCGCTCTGGGATACCGAGTCCAGTCTGTAGCCCGCGTGGGCCACGACCATGACGAGACAAGCTACACCAGGCACAGCTTGTTGCCTGACATTTGACAACTTCGTCTTCTCCAGACATGCCTCCTTCCTCTTGGATCATGCATCAATTGTCCAAATCTGGACAGCTGAGTGCCTTCAAATGCATCCACCATGATTGGGCATGAAGCACAGTTGTACAGTATGAACCCATGGCCAGTCACCGCTCCTCCCCCCTGCAGAGCCTCGCCTTCCCAGGTGGGGTGTCGCTACTCAGCTTTATACCCATCAAGGGCCGTTTGACTGGCCAGCAGGGGCGTGACGAGCCAGTGCGGTCCGCACAGAAACGGTACAAAAAATAGCTGAAGCGCAGGTGTTCTTGTAGGTCTTCTCACTTGGCCTCAAGCGCGATGCAAGGGGAGGGTCGGCTGCGGAGACAGAGAGTTTGTGATATGTCATGGAACTTCGGCGACAGGCTGTCGTCAGAGCCATACAGAAAACGCGCGGCGGGGGTGCCGCCAGCACAGTATTGCAAGCATGGTGTGGAAGAAAGTGGCTGACATCAGGACAGCACAGCTGTACAGAACACGCACGGTGTGGAAGAAAGTGGCTCATACCAAACCTTAATAACCATACTGTGTAGATGCCCTTGCAAAGTCTTGCTATGAAATGGGCCAGAAACGTTGTTTCCGAGCTGCGAGTCTAGATCCCTCTGGTCTAACGGCACAGTATGCGGTGTGTGGGCGGTGTAAGCGCCAGCAGTCCAGAGTGTGGGTGTGCGGTATGCCATGCAGGCCCGGGAGCCATCCGCTTTCAGATCAGCGACATGTTGATGAAGGGCCTGGCCTACCGTGCGCACTTTGTTGCAAGGTTAGCTGCAGGAAATTCTTGATCATCGGAACTCTGGCTTACCGGTACCCAGGTGCCATGATTACGATACCTTGGGTGCAGGATCAGGGAGCGATGGTACTGGCGTCAAGGTGTTTTTTCTAACCGGGGTGTAAATCTAGTGTGGGACCTGGTCTGACATGGCATGGCATGGTCCTAGGTGCAACCGTGTAAGTCAATTGGTCCTGCGATCTGGTGGTGCGCTCCTTCTTATTGCCCGTCGTGCCCCTCGCACTGTCTCATGCTGCACCGCTTCGCATCCCAAAGCCTTCGCATCCCAAAGGTTAATCGTGTTGTACCTTTCTCTATTGGCACTTCTGAACCCACTTGGTCACAATTTTACCAAACTTGTCAGTAGAAGCGACTTTGCGCAGAGAAGTCATCAGTTAACGTTTGGGAACCTTCCGGAGATGTACGTCGCTAAGGTCGCTACTGTGTAGATACTGTGGCCGTCTTTTAATTCGGCTTCGGTGCCCATTCACCACTGCAGAACGTCTCTCACCACATCATCCCTTGTCTTTTCACGTATATATAACAACAGCGAGGCCCAGTTTGACTTGGATTTCTTCTATTTCCGCTCACATGTTTGCTCCCCAGGCCGCTTCGTCATTCCTAGAGAAAACAATCTTACAATCTTTTCTAGGATTGAGAAATCCAAAGTCCAGCTCGCCTCAGTATCCAGCCCTCAGCCCTTGGTCCTTGCTCTGTTACCACTCGTCTCCCCCTCTCGAATTCTCCTTCCACAGTGCTCAGTGTCCACCTTCCTCGGCCGTGTTTCGTGTGGTCATAATCAATAATGAACCCCCTGACGATCATGTCCATGCAGGCTTATCAGTGCTCGACGACGAGGCATGTTGATACTTCCTGGAATCATTCTGTGTTTTGCGTACCTTCCCCTTTGCCAAGCATTCCCTATGCTACTATTCTCTGGTTTCTTTACCCGTTGTGGTGTCTCTATCCCCTCGGCAGCCACAGCTCTTGTTGCAAGTCACGATTACCCACCAATACTTTCTTTCACCCAGCACACTCAGTCCAATATCCATGGAGCAACAAGACCCGACAAGGTTCGGCTTGGGAAGCTGCTGCAGTGCAGCTCATATCTCTCTTCCATGGTGAACAAGGCCAGCCTCACGGGTCTTGAGTCGGCTGGAGTCTCTCTGCTTGCTTCGTCCGTCTGGGTCCGCAACCACGACAAGGTTTCCCCCCTGTCTTTTCCTGCTGGTTGAGTCGATGGATAGTCTCGCTTTTTGTCATCGAGGCTTGCTGCCCGTGCCGCATGTCTCTCATCCTGTCTTAATCTCTTGATCATTTACCATAAGGTCGCTTGAGTTGCAACGTTCAGCTGACAGAACTGCAGCGGCGGTAGCCCTCAAGGTAGTCGAGCATCTCGCGGTGGTGTCCAAGGCTCGGCATTGGACGCCGAAAATGTTGCCGCGCGCGCCGCCGTCTCGAACCTCACGGCCGCTCAGGTGGCCCAGCGGCAGCGAGACTTAATGTTATACCAGATCCAGAGTTTCGACGCGGCCTTCAGCCAAGGTACCCTAGCCACCTCGGCCAGGGCCTCTGGAGCTGGCACTACCGACCCCGCGTGGCTTAATGGCATCGGGGCACAGTTCGCAGTCCGCTCAAGTGGGCCGAGCGGCGAGCAGCGCAAGGCCAATCATGAGAAGGTATGTTCCGATGCTTCGGATCGCAATGTAAGGCTGCTGGCCGTCAAAAGAAGTGAGGCCGGCTGAGCTCGCGGTACTCGCCCACGGCATCTAGGGCTGCAGCAAGGCGATGAGCATTACCGCGTGGTGTCTTGAGGGATGTGGTACCTGACACCCGCAAAAGACGTCAAATACAGAGCGTGGTGCTTGCGTACTCAGCTCATGTATCATCGTCGGCTCGACCTTGACGTGGAGGGCAATGAGAACGTTGTCGTTGGAGCTGCATGGTCATAGCTTCCCGTCGTTGGTTTTAAGTTTGCTTGTCGCCGGCTAGGCGGGTCTTTGCTCGGGCGGGTACGGGAGTTGGACTCGGGAGATTCGGTTATCTTATCGATCTTATCAATACCGCGGGGTCCTTCCCTGCAATGATATCATTCATCATCAACCCCACCTCAACCCTCGTTCTATCTTGCCGTATTAGGATGTAGATGTTTGTAATTGGACGACGCATCCAACACGTCTTGTATTACTCTGTATCCTTTGATTTGCTCAAGAGCGAGCTCACGTCGCGTTGCAACCCTGGTCAAGTTCATGCACGTCATGCCGCAATGTCTGAATGACAGTGGCCAAGTGTCCGGGGAACAGGTCCGTGGGGCATCAGTCACATTCCGCGAAATTCTCGAAGGCAGGAGTAGTTCTCTGCAGGACTGAAATTCAGCGAGGCCTCACAGATGTCCGTTTCACCAATCACCTGGATGGTTCGACCAGGGGCCAGGCACGAAACATTAAGCATACATTCAACGACTGGCTGCACTTCGACCACCACAAACTAGTCCTAGAGGCCTGCCTCCCGGGCTGCCGAAGCAGACTGGCTCACAAATGGCTCGGCCGAATCTGCGGCTGTATTGAATTGGAGATCCCTCATCATTTAGGGGCTGCACCGCCACACCTACTCGCTCACACGTTGCTCCTGACGTCTGGGTCACAAATCAAATGGAAGGGCTCGGCACTTTCAAGAGGGATCCCATAGTCTTTTCGCCTCATTGGAGCGAGACATTGCTCAACAATCGTTTAGAAGCCATACAGAGACTCTCGTCTTTGCAGACCACTCCAAGAGACTAGGTCAGACGAACTGGTTGGCAGTATCAGGTGTGGCGCGATCAAACGACGAGTGGCTGGTGCGGACAGGAGCATCCTGCAGCCCAGTGATCCTTGGGCTGGTGCGCCCGAGACTGGACCTCGGCCCAGGAGCGTAGACACATGTACTGGGCGACATTTGCAGCGCAAATGCAGGCCTGGAATGAGCTGCTGTACGACCTTCACCACTCATCGTCAAGCATCAAGCAAGGCACACTGGTGTCGCGGGAAATTGTTCCACTCAAATTGACTCACAAGCCACAATTGTGCCGACAAGGCTCCGTTTTATCGCGGGTGGCGTCTGTGATTTGTGGCTTGTGAGCCGGAAGCCTCCGGACAGCCGTTGCTGGTGCTGCAGTAGGGCGGCCGGTGGGGCTGGTGGACGTCCTGAACGAACGCTCCCCCAAGTCTCCGATCAGTACTTTGCCCGAAGTAACCTGAGCGCACAAGATTTCTGAAAGTCATGAACTCAGAGACTACTATACCAATGAGGGATCTCACAGAGTCCAACCTTGGAAGGAGGTATCAAACCTGAGCACGCTTGGGGCAACAGCGCGGTGCAATGCAGCGAATAATGTAGGTCAGCAGTGCAGCCGTGGATGGTCAAGAATTCCCTTTCACACTCCTTCTCGTACGGTAGTCTGCTGCATGTGCCTTTCCCGGTACATGATGAAGATCGCCGACATGATCTTTGGTTGGACAGGGTCTGAGAGCATAGTAGTTTGACGACAGGCGCCTGGCATCGAAACCATGTACCCAGGTTGTGAGTGGCCTGCCCTTTATGGCCCCTGGTCCTTTGGCCGACAACCAGTAAGACATCTTCGCACGGATTTGCCGTCTCCATCACCAACCTCATGTTGCGCCTGCATCGAGGGCTTTTCATGTGCATTGATCATTCCTACCACTCCGGAAGCCATTCCGAGAGCTGTACATGTGGTCCAGGGCAGCCCCTCCGCTTGCCAGGCAATCCTTGTAAGCCGGTCTGGCCAAGTTGAATGTCTTACCTGGTTAGGGCCACCCCATCTTGTGGCTACCATTAATCTTTGCTGCAGACTGCCCAACCAGAAAGATGATCTTCAAAATTCAGGGGCAGTCTTGCAGCTTCTAGGAGGTGCCCAAGCCTGGCGAGAAGCGGTGGAAGACGAAACGGGGCGTCATCTCCCCAGCCCGTTTGCATGGTTCCAGGTCGTGCAATCGTTGATTTAGCAAGCTTTAAAACTTGTTGGCATCCATAGACAATTTCATACGAGATCGTGTGCTGCGACTGGGTAGTTGATTTCGGCAGCAGACATAGGCAGCGTACGCTTCCTCGCCCTTGAAGCCGAAAATTAGTTCTGTAGATTTGCTGAAGCACAAAGACGAGCCAAATCGAGGATGAAGTCTTCTCGTTAGGCTCATCGGGATATGAGATAACTAAACTTGGAAGAGAGTGTTATTCCCTAAAACGACTGGGAGGGCGGCCGGGGGCGCACTTACGCGGTGGCACGCCAGGCAGGTATGTATGTATCATGTCACATACTGCATGGTGGAGTTCGCGGTTGCAGGTCACGCTCATTTCAATGCTCTACAGAGGATACCTAGGTAGCAAGAAAGAGAGCCAAGTCTCGGCTTGCTTGCTTGCTCCTGATCCGGCTGCTCCTTGCTCCCTGCTCCTCGTTCCTTGCTCCTTATTCAGTACCGGTACTGGGGCAGGGTACGGGGTACTAGGGTACCTGGACACACCTAGCACTGAACGCCAGCAACCCAACAAATATGTTCAATGGCCTGTATTCGAGAAGTCTTGCCCGGGCCCAAGAATAGCAATCCTAGTTTCAATCGCCGTCAAGATACGCATTTGCCTGGGCGCCCTTTTTTCAACGGTCTTCTGGTCTTGTTCTAGTGACCAGCTAAGGCAACCGCCGCATTACCAACCCAGACATATCATTCATCCTGATCCTCTGCTTCTTTAAGCCCGAGCACGAGGTTCCTGGATCTGAGTCTGAAACAGGGTCAGCCTCGGACAGGCTATGTCGCGGGCGAGGCGGCTAAGAGAGCTGCATCTCGACTGGGTTGTCGCTTCAGAGGACAATCACCGCACTTTTAGACTTTTTCGGGGAGTGGGCAGGTTCCCCTGGGCTTTTGGACTTCCCAATGTACCCGCGGTGGGTACCTAGGGGTGTGAGAGAGGGAGCGAGCCCTGGGGGGTGCAACGAGCAGCGGGAAGAGAGTTGCGGTGCGTCAGTATCTGGACCTGGACCTGGACCTGGACCTGGACGCGGATGTGGACCGGCAGGACTTCGTTGAGGTCAGGCTCCCTTATCCATGGTAGGGTAGCAGGGGCAAGAGCGTAGCTTGGAAAGGAGGGTACTCCAGGAGGGAGGGTATGCAAGCCAGGCGCCTGCAATACGACCCGAGGACACCATCGCCCATGTATACGCCCAGGAGGGGCGGTACGCCAGGATGTAGGGTAGCTGGTGGGGTAGGCAGATTGGAAGAGGCGCCCCGACGGAGGGCGGAGCGGGGTCGACGAGGACGGGCTGTGGGGACCGGTGCAGGGAAGGGGGTCTGCGCGCATTCGCGGCACGTCAAAACAGCCCTGACAGTCTACTTCAAAGAGTCGCTGATCGCACGTCTTGGCTCCTTGTTCTAACCCAGGAGCCCTCTCAGGCTGCTGTCTTCTTGCTTCCGTGGCCGTGGGCACGGGTGTGGGCGCTCGCCCCTCCCCCAAATGCTTCAGGAGCGCGTGAGAGGTGCCTCAAAGGTGCTACTCAATGAGAAGGGGGAACACAGAGGTAGGTACTTGGTCGTCTACTGTGATTTTCCTGTGTCTTTAGTCTGTACCTTGAAGCTCCCGTGCATGAAGCTTGGTATGGCTAGATCGCTACTCCCGTCAACCGAATACGCACATCCCTTTCCCTCTCGTGTACGTCCACTGAGCAACCCAGTGTTTCTGCGTCTTGCTGGTGGAGTGAACTTGAGGTTCCTCTGATCTCCCATGGCTGTGTTGCCTCATTCGTAGGGAGCCAAAGCAACAGATCGGATAGCCAAGGTGGGTAGTCTGGTGCGAAACGATGTGAGGTGAAAAAGCGGTAGCTATGCAAACTCGGGATGGAGCCATGGATTGATTGCCAGCAGGAATCCTGAGAGGCTGACGGGTGTGGGTGGTAATCGATATGCGCAGCCACCTTTCGAAACTTTTTGACCAGATAACGGGAAGATCAATCTCGGCCATCGCAAAGATTTGAGTCTCATGCGTCGTCTTTCCTGCAGCCATATGACACAATCCAATGTGAGTAACCTGTACTAGGTCGCCGCCATCGCAATGCTGAATTTAAGTCGACTTACACGTGTATTGGTTTGATTTCTTAACGCCCCCCCCCCGTCCTACCAATCCACCTCCACCCGGCCAACTCCCCATCTTCTGTGCAATTCTCCTGACAGTCAAACAGTAAATTTGAGATCGGCAGACCCCTTTGGGTCTATAAGACCGGTCTACCTGTGCAACACTCTACAGCCTCACTTGGAAAATATCATCAAAGCTCATAGCTCCGATCATTTATCACCAGGCCGTCCGAGTCACCTCTCCATCAGGGGTCGCATCTTATTCGACAGATTGGACGAACTCCTCGCAGGCAGCTTCCCGATGATGCATCGCCATTCCTGGTCCCTGTCCAGAGCTTTGAACGAAATGCCATGCTTGGAGGAATTGCGTAGAACTTTACCCCGTCACGAAAGACAATCGCCAGATCTCTCTTGCAGGGTTCCCATAAGCCATGAGCGGATCCCACCTCCACCTCCTAGCTCCATACCCTTTTCCAGTCCCATTTTCTATCGATACCGCAGAGTACTGGATCACTCTGGACAACACTCGGTTCTTCCTGCTAGCTGCGCTTCCACCGGGACAATATACCTTCTGGTGCAGGCGTGAGAGCATGAGGACTATCACCGTCGGCACGCTGAGTTATATGCTGAGATCAATCTGGGTAGAAATGTAATTGTATTTGCTGTTTAACGCAAATTCCCTCGCAAGAACCTGGAGGGGAGAGGTGATGACCTGCTTTGTGCTTCCCCAAAAGTCTAAAAGTGCAGTTCTTGTCTCGCATGAAGCGGCAGCCCGGGACCGCATATTTGGGGTGGTACCGGGACCGGGACCCACGTTGGCAGACTGGAGGCAGCAGAGTGGCAGGCTGGATTCATTCAAGTACATTGACTATAGTCCTGACAGATTTCCTGGCTGAACGCCACCCGGGTACATTGAGACATGGATTGTGGGCAATATAAGGAGGAGCAGAATGTCACGCAGGAATACATTGGGATCTGGACAAGACAGAACGCAAGCCAGGGGTACATTGACGTATCTTGGCGGTACATAAACTGTGGCCCAGCGTAAAGTCTTGACTATCCCACCACCCCAGTCTCTCACTTGACGTTCTCCAAGGCTCCGAGTCGCATGGGCGCCCCGGAGCCTGGCCCCTTACGTCGCCCCCAGAGCACTGCTTTGCCCCTCCGTGCAGGCCCCTTTGCTTTTGTCGGCAGAGTCCTGGGCGAGTCGCCCATGGCCTACAAACCTCATTCTCCAAAACCATGTGCATAGGGGTCGTCTCTCGACTACGGACTTCGACAGCGCATCAGTCCTTGCCTGTACTCATCTCTGCTTCTCTTCTCTCCCACCGTTGTCGAATTTAAAAGGACCATCTTTCCCACAGAAAAAGAAAACAAGATGCGGAAGAGTTCTTTCTCATACAATGATCGATCGTCCTATATATTGGACACTACAAGTCTGCTTCTGACGCTGATGTCCTCAACATCCATTGATCCTTCACAGACCAGGATACTGTCCACCTTGCTTTCCCGCCCTCACAAAGTTCCACCCCACAGATCACCTTGATCACCCACATCCTGCCCTCAACCTGCTGCTGCCCTCTGATAACTCCAGTCTCAACAAAATCCGCCCCGGCACCATGTCGTCGACACGAGCCAACGCTGGTTCCTTTGCGTCAAGGTATGCCAGGCGTCCAGTCTTGTCTTCTACTCTCTCATGTTTTCCCTTCCCCCTCTTCTCTCCATCTCTGATGTTCCTTTGTGTCCTTGTCGTGTTCCGTCATCAGTCTTGGGCCGTGAGTCGGTGGTCAGCTGCCGCCCTCCTGTTGCAACCCTGCACAGCCTCCATTGCAGCACACAGCGCCGTGCGCGCTAAAAGACCAAGTCGTGTCTCATCCTCACCCCGTCTCCTTGTCGTAATCACACGTCAATCCCCTGTGTCAGGCAGCGCATATTGAATTTTGGCTTGACTGGTCCAGCACTCGGTCGAATACTGGGGCGTAACTCGGCTGTAGGTAGCTTTCGTGGTACTGGTTCTAGTAGTGGTAGTGGCACTGCTGTCCAGTAGGTACTTGGATCGAGTGCCTCGGCGACCTCGGCCGCTACCGCATGGCCATCGAGGATGAGAGATCCGCGACCGGGACTTCTGGACACAAGTGTCGAGGCATCGATATTCCAAGGCCAGCGGAAAGACGTCAATACCAGGATGCTTTACCCTCACCTGACAATTCTAGCGAGGCTACCGTATTGGTATGGACATCGATGCTGACGGCGACAATGGCATTCCCACCGGCGTTACACGCGTGATCCTTCTCCTTCCTGCTCTTCTCCGGGCCCTATGAGCCTTATTCGTTTCAATTCCAACTTGTCAAATCTTTCGGTTCGGGATGTGCTGACATAGACAGCACTCGCGGTGGTGTGAACGGCGCCGGTACCACGTCGACTGGCGGCCACGGACAGCAAGCCAGCCTCGACCAGCCGGGCTACGCCACGGCCCACGGGCCCCAACAGCAGCACGCTGCTGATTCTTCGCATGGCCAGCAAGACAGTTCATTCGGATCCACTGAACCCAAGCCGCCTATGGACAATGTTCTTCTGGGCATCGGAGCACAGTTCGATGCGTACCATGGCGGGTGTGATTAATCGCCGCTAGATCTTGCCCCAATCGCAGGCCAGGGGAATGGCGGGAAAGTTGTCGCCTGGCGGTCACTCGGGTGGTGAGTTATCAACCATCTCGGTGCACAAAGACGAGCCCTCATTTTGTGACAGTCATCCTCGCCTGGCCGACAGGCCATCTTGTGACCAGTCCCAGCTGGCTGGGTTTCACGGTGGAGTCGTTAAACCTTAGCTTCGGGACGGACCGAGCACTGAACCGTCCTGTCAGGAAGGCACTACGCACGGGCCCCGTCGGGGTATTCTTAAACAGTCCGAGGTTCCTCGGTCTTTTGGTACAAACTTAGACAAGACAAGAACCCCAATACAACCCATCTTTGCTGCTACCCTGACACGTCCGTTCGTGAGAAGCCGGGGTCCTTCCCTGCCCAGTCATGTCGTATTCCAGGTTGCCCTGTCGCTGACAGGGCTGCCTTTCATCTCAGCAACAAGGGCATTGAAGGTTGTATAAGGAGTCTGGAGCTCATCTCTTTTGTCTATTCCTGCACGGTACGTTCGTTCGATGGTAGCGCCGGCGTTGTCTTGTCATGTCGTTGATGGGGCGCGTTGGTGGGTCGAATCCCTTTCTTGGATATGTGTTGATAGAAATCTTTACTCATTCATCTTGACGTTGAAAGAATTGCAGCGCAAACAAGTTGTGTCACGACCAAGAGATAAGCAGGAAGAAGTTGGAGAGAATGCGCGTTTCGTAGTTGAGGGGCGGAGCTCCCTTGCCGGCTTGTCCAGTTGATTGGTCCCTGATAATTCGGCCGGCACGACATCGGATCTTACCCCGACCCTAGCCGCCGTTTGTCTCGGCCCGGATTAGCAATCGTTTAACGCAACGGCGAAGGGCGCAGTAGACATTCTTCTGTCCCCTTCTGCTATATATGCAAATGAAGGTTGTTATACGCGCAGACACTTTACTGGACATCTAAGTCTCTTGTGAGCCCCTCTACCCTGACATTCCTTCAAGCGCACTCTCCCTGCAGCACCACCAAGATGAGCAAGATTGAAAGCGTCCTCACGGACAAGGCGCCCAAGCCGCTCCCACAGTTCTCGCAGGCGATCAAGTACAATGGCCTGGTCTACTGCTCAGGCAACATCGGGCTCGACCCGGCAACTTTTACAGCCGTCGGGGGTACTGTTAAGGACAGGACGGTATGTCTGCCGTTGCCCTTACAATGCCAACACGGGCCCAAAGCTAATGATCATTACAGAGGCAAGCCCTGAAGAACCTCGAGGCCGTCCTCGAAGCAGCCGGAAGCGGCAAGAGAAACGTCCTCAAGGTCAACATCTTCATCACCACCATGGACGACTTCGCCACGATGAATGAGGCATACGATGAGTTTTTCTCATTCGAGCCGAAGCCCGTAAGCCAAATCTCCACCAAGAGAATGAGAATCACACTAATGCGATTCAACTGCAGGCCCGGACTTGTGTTGCTGTCAAGCAACTCCCATTCAACACTGATGTTGAGATTGAGTGCACAGCGTATTTAAACTAGCCATGCACGGGATTTGATCGTGGTATCGGAAGCTGAGACTGTGACAGGGTACTTCCGGGATCATCAGCCAAGCTGTAAACCGGGCGTTGAGTATAAGTAATAAACGAGTGCTAGGAGGAAGAACGAAAAAGGAATGGACGCCAACTGGGGGCAGCTGGGGAAAGACCACGACGAGGATTGACGGGGGTAGTGGCAGATCTCAGGGGTCCCGCATGGCCTAGGCCTTTCCGATCTAAGATCCAGTAGCTCAAAAATGTGAATGACGTAATGCGTCGCATGAAATACCATCTCGCTGGCTTAAATTTCCATCCGTCTTACAATCGGATTTTTTCACCTTCACAACCGAGCCCGAATAGTCTCCCCCAGCCAGCGATGAGATGACCTCAACTACCCAATTGCGCATTCTGCACACCTCATTACAATCCTTCCCATCTCCACTGCTGCTACGCCCAGGCTACCACTACCTCCACACGCCGCCCAGCCAGCGAGCCCAGTCTCGCCCACACCAACAACCATGCCGATCGCGACACTTCTCAACGTCGCCATGCACCCGCCAGCGGTTCCAAAAAGCAACGGCACAGCTTGCAGCGGAGAAGTCTGACCGAGACACCCTCCAGCCGACACAGACCACTTCCCCAACAGCAGCGAACCCACCCGCCTCGACGCGCCCTCCCCCGCTGAGCCTGCCCGCCCGCGACCCGGCCGCAAGCACCTTCTCACACCTCTTCGCGACAGGCAAGGCCTACCTGACCTTCTACAAGACGGGCTTCAAGCAAATCTACATCAACACCCGACTAGTATGGTCCCTCAGTTCCGCCTCGGGCATCCCACCCGACACGCCCGCCCCACCAGGCCAGACCGCATCGCCCCCGACGCTCCGCCCTGCCGCGACGACTCGCTCCACCGAGCTCCTGAAGCGTAGGTGGCGCCACGACGTGAGGCGCCTTCCCCTCTTCGCGCTTATGTTCGTCGTCTGCGGCGAATTCACCCCCCTCGTCGTCCTCGCCATCCCCAGCGTCGTCCCCCTGACGTGCCGGATCCCGCGGCAGATCGAGAAGCTGCGGGAGGGGACTGAGTCGCGGCGGCGGGCCTCGTCCGCGCGGATACAAAACAAGACACGCAGCACCAGTGGAGGCAGTAATAGCACCGAGGTCTCCGCCCTCTCCCGCGCCGAGGTCACCGCCCACGTCGCGCGCTCGCTGAACCTCATCTCGCCCCTGTGGGACCGCCTGCCCCTTCCGGACAGCGTCGTCGCCCTCCTTGCCTCGCGCAAGGTGCGCGCCCACGTCGGGTACCTGGATCGGGACGGGCACCTCCTCTCCCAGGCGGGCGGCGTGCCCGCTCTCGAGGACGACGAGGTCGCGCTGGCCTGCGAGGATCGCGGCCTGCCCGTCGTGGACAGGTCGGCCGCGGAGCTGCGGAAGTCGCTGGGGCGGTGGGTGGCCCTGGCCGGCGGGGAGGTTAGTGGTGGTGATTCCGGGGGTCCTTGGAGCCCTGCGGCGGTGGCCCGGAGGGAGGCGCTTGTGGTGGCTTTACTCGCAACGCAGAAGTGGCCGCTGAAGCAGCAGGAGGTTGAGACGTTGGCCAGCAAGATACAATGGTAGGCAGCCCAGGCGAGCAGGCGTCGGGTTGCAGCTTGAGGGCTCCTCCGGACAGTAAGCTGTGTATAAATAGATGCATTTGTTTGCAGAGCATTATTGTATATATTCTGCTGCATCTCCCCACTCACACGAGCTGCAGAGATGATAGGTCATGGCACAAATCCAAATGTACAGGGTCTTGATTATCTATTTTCACACACTCGTAACGATCTTCTCTGGTTCTAACTTTCCCTGTTCGTAGGGCTCTTTGATCAAACTTTGTTCCAGACTCCTTCCCATGAAGACCCCCTGGTCCAGCGAGTCTTCGCGAAACGCAAAAGTCCGGCCTGCTATGGCTGTTATCGTCACCGTACCTTCTAAAACATCATACTCATAGTAGAACAACAGCAATCAGCATGGTCATCTCGATCGTCAGAGTGTTCCAACGCAGGCCTAAACTGTTCACTGCCTTATCCTGGCAAGCGTGTCCATGATGTTCTGGACATCACGGGCGGGATCCGACGATCCAGCGGCAGGCGGAACAGCTGGTCCGCGAGGAGCCTGTGGATAAGCAGGCGCGGGATACCCTGGCATGCCAGGCACCCCCATGGCAGCCGGCGCACTATTGGAGGAGGCTGCGGTGAGATTATTGATCAGCGCGTTGAGATCGACTCCTGTATTCTGGGCAGCTGGAGCACCCATGGAATGAGCAGGATGCATGGCTGGGGCGGGTGTTTGCGGCTGAGATTGCTGTAGGGAGGCAATGATGGTCTGTAGAGTCGCGGCGTCGACATTGCCCACTTGATTGAGCTGGGCGATGATGGTCGTCAGGTCTGGCACGGCAGCAGGATACTGTTGCGCCGGCGCGGGGGGCTGCTGGTAAGCACCATACGGTGCCGGCGTCCCGTATGGCTGAGGCGGGTAGCTGGCTTGCGGCGGATAGGCTGGCTGGGAGGCAACGGAGCCCTTGGCCCGCAGAACCAGCTGGGCCGCGATCGGTGGGTCCAGCTCTTGGTACTGGTCGAAACGAACATTGCTGCCGGCAGAGCGATCAAACACCTGAAGTGGGATCTTCGCAGTCGTTTGGGCGCGCATGTCCAGCTCGACAACAGCATGGACGCCTTCGAGAACCTGTCGCTGGATGACGGCATCTCGAGGGAAACGAGGGTTCAGGAACATGGCGGTCACCCTAAGACGTGCGTCCAGAAACGCTCGCTGCACCCACTCGACGAAGTCCTTGTGGACATCCTGCATCAGGAGAATCTGAACGTCGGGCACGTCATTTCCGTAGCGCCGAGGTATGTCGAGGTTATCACTCCCTTGACGGGAACGACCGTATGGGCTCGGGCTCCGACGCCTGTATGCATCGTGTCCGTGTCTCCCGTATACGTCTGGAGAACGTGACCGTTTTCGGCTGAACGAGTCGTGATGACCACCACCACGCTCGCGGTTGTAAGAGTCCTGCCTCCCACGATGGTCATTACGTCTGGGCGGAGATGGTGACCGACCAGGCCGATAATCGTCCCCACGGGGGGGACGACGGCTGTCACGTCCGTCATACCTGTCGGCACCCTTGCCACCTCGATCACGATTTTTGCGGTCAGGAGAGTGGTCGCGATCCTTCTTTGACTTCTGGGTCTTGGAGACCTCAAGATCTAGATGGCATTAGTGAGGACTCATCTGAAGGAGCGGAGATGAACAACGTACTGATCTTGCGACCCTTGACCTCGGCTCCCTGGAGAGCATTCATGGCCGCCTGGGCATCGGTATTTGTGTGATACTGGACGAAGCCATAGGCAGACTTGAGTGAAATCTGAGCCAACCGACCGTACTGGTGGAACAATTCAAAAACATCGCGCTTGGAGACCCTTTCCTGGGACAGATTTCCTGCTCGCTTTGTTAGTAACCCATACATACTTGCTGCCTTGACCTGGTGGAGTTACTCACCAATGAAGATTCGAGACCCATCAGGAAAGCGTTCCCACTTGGCTTCGGACATGTGCTTTCGCTCGTCTGCCAGGAATTCGTCATAGGTCTGCTGCAGACCAGCTCCATTGTTTGCAGGGGCTTGGGAGGGCGCGGTGCCAGGTGGATAAGCATTAGGGTATGAGGCAAAGGGGGGAGTGGGATTGTAAGTAGGTGGCTGCGACATGTGGGCGGCCGGCGCACCGTTGGTGACGCCGAAGGAGGGCTGAGAGGGACTGGCAGCGGGTGCAGATGAATAAGGAGTGGCATTGGGCAGGGAGCCATGGTGATAGGTAGTCTGGGAGTATGTTTGCTGGGATTGCTCTTGGGTCAGGGCAGGCTTGGGAGGGAGAGAAGGCTGGTCTACATCCATAGAGGGAGGTGACTGGGGCTGGAGGGATGCGGACGCGGATGGCTTGGCAGGTGGCTGCTCGGATGAAGCCTCGGCCTCGGCTTTTGCAGTGATCTCATCGACAAGTTTCTGGATATCAATGGCAGTGGCATCGGAATCACCTCCCGTGTTCATGTCGACGTCCTCGGGCTGGACGCCGGGCTGCTCTTCGCTGGGGGCAGCCTTGTCTAGCTTATCGGGGTCTACCTTGTCCGGATCGGGAGATGCCACCGACTGCTGGGACTGCTGGGGTAGGCTGGGAGGATCGCTGGCGGAGACAAGTGGGAGCGCCTCTTGGACGGCTGGGGAAGGTGCAGGCTGGTGACCGCTCTCTGGGGGGACGAGGGCGTCTTGGGCCGGGTCTGCGGTGTGGGTGTGGGTGTGGGTGTGGGATGGTTGGGAGGCTTCTTGGGCGGGCACGCCGGGGGCGGTGGGATCAGCAGAGACAATTTGGGCGGCAGACTGCTCTGGTACACCTGCAAGCTGCTCGGAAATGTTCATGGATTCTGGCGTCTTTGTTACATCTTCATGTTGTGGTTGTTGAGCCTCTCCTTCCTCATCTGCGACTTCGGCCTGTTCCTTGGGAGAATCAAAGGTTCTCGCATAGTCATCGCTCTCCGGCTCAAGGCCGGCTGTCCCCTCCTGCTGCTGGTGTTCCTGCTCTTGACCACTCCCGTCCTCGTCGTATGCATCGAAGCTGTCGTCGTCGGCTATGCTGACGTCGTGCGACTGCGCATCGTTGCCGTCCGAGTCGGGTGACCCCTCGACAGCAGCAGCGTCGAGGCCCTGCTGGGGCGGGTCTGGGTTTGGAGCCATGGCTGCAGCAGCCGTGCGGAACGTGGACGGTTTGAGGGGGACTACGTCTGGATCTTCGGCCTGATCCTGGAGCTCTGGGAGGACCTGTGGGAGAGTGTATGTGTTATGTAGAGGGCGCGGCGAGACGGGGCTGAGGTTGGCAACAGCCTCGAGCTTGGGGCTCTCGTTGTCTGTCATCAAGGGAGCGCGCGGCGCAAGCGAGGCAGATGGCCGGGAATGGCGTCAAGGAATATCAGGAAGCAGTTACAGCCCGTAGGGTGTAGAGACGTTCATGGTGATGGGGACTGGCGGTGGGCTCAGAGCGGCGAATGGTGTTGATTGGAGTTGAAAGTGAAGTGGAAGGCCCAACAGGAAGAAGGAAGCTGCAGACGGGGAAACAGATGCTGCGCGACGTCTGCTCTACTGTACTGGGTGCTAGGCAGTAGAGTTTGCGCTAGAGTGGGGGAGGGGAACCTTGAGCTTGAAGGTACTTCAGGCCAGCACGCTGGGCGGCGGGCGGACGGCGGACGGTCGCCTTGTTCAACCTTGGTGCCTAAACCGTCAGGTGAGGCAAACAGTTGGGAATAATTGCCAATTGGCTCAATGTTACTTTTGGGGGAATCCAGACTGATCGGCTGACCGCAAGAAGCACGACGAGCACGGAGGAGTGCGGATTTGGAATGAGCAACGGATTTAACGAGTTGAAAGCGTCGTCGCAGAACAGGACGCAGCTGGACCCTTTGTCAAGCTAGACTGAAAGGATTTATCATCTTTCTCTGTTTTTTTTTTTTTTCTCGGCTCGTAGACCAAGCTTTTGTTCCGCACGAATGACTAAGCCCAAGCAACCCGCATCTCTGTTGATCGATTCGGATGGAGTAGAGAACTGGAGTGTATTGCATGCATGCATTCGCTCCGTCTGCGGTGATCTGACCTGGACTTCCGATCTCAACCTCGACAAGCCGGATGGCCTTGATTCGGCCTTGGTACAATGATCCCACGATGATGACAAGATCCCTGATGAGGCTTCCCAGTCTCATCTCTCAACCTCTGCCCCTTCCCTCAGCCATAGAACTGGCACCGTGGAAGAGATTCGCAAGATACCAGGCTTTTGATGCCTCGTTCGACCCAGATGAGCTGGCAGAAGCCAGGAGATGGCGTCAGGCCTTCAGCGAGGACGCCCTGCCCAAGGGCACCACCACCTTTGCCAGATCAAGCGGGCCAGGTGGGCAACACGTGAACAAGTCTGTCTCAACTCAGTGGCACCTCGACCCCAAACAGTCAGTCCCTGATCCATTCACTGACATGCGTTACACGTCCCAGGACTGAGACCAAGGCAATCACCACCTGGGCCGTGTCGGAACTGAGCCAGGTCGTGCCGAAACTCATGCGTCCTCTGTTGCGCTCCTCCAAGAACTATGTCAAGCGGAAGGACTGCATCTCGTTTCAGGCGCAGACAAAGCGTGACAGGAATGCGAATGCCGACGAGAACCGGGCCAAGCTGCTGGAAGAGCTGCAGAGGATGTACAGTGACACTGTGCCCGGTGACACAAGCGTTGAGAAGGTGCAAAAGCACAAGGCATTGTAAGCCATCCTCGTCGGTCCAGAAGCCATCACAGACTGCTAAATGCCGAACAGGGAGAAGTCATTTCGAGAGTCCAGGCTCAAGACGAAGAAGTATCAGAGCTCCAAAAAGCAATCCAGGAAGGGTGGCTCCGAGTAGGAGACAGCCTCGGCTTCAAGTTAGTGAATCACCGGCGACTATAGAGTAGATGGGCCGATCTGGCTGCTCCAATGCATGAGACGGTTGTTAGTTCAGACCAAGACGCTAGGATGGGAGCTCTCAATAGGATCCAGGGTCCAGCTTTGGCAGTTGGCCGTGCCTGGGCAGACAGCTCCTGGAATGATAAACCTGGTGGGCAGATTTATTACATTAAGCAAGACACGAACAGCCAATTCCAAGAAGCAGACGCCTGTAGAAGTGTAGTCTACTCCATGCGAACCGATGGATTGAATTGTGGACGTTGGACGCGGTCAGGCCGATTCCTTCATCGCACCGCAGCTGAGAAACAGTTCCTTTGTCTCGTTGATTGGCTCGTGGTAGTGAGGGGCAAGCAGTCCTACAGATACTTAGATAGATGGTCTGCTCTGCAGCTGATGGCGATCTCAGATTAAGGCCATTGTTGACACAAACACAGCACGACCCAAGAACCCCCTTTTGGCGATTCTCCCTCCAACGCCCAACGCCTCTCACGATCCACTGCTGGTATATGACTCTGGTAAATGCGGGCAAGGAAAATCAATCTATTTGTTTTCCTCTCTTCGTATAACCAACGAACCGCCCAGCCCAGGCTCCCAGGCCATCCCAGCCAGCCCGACTCGATCGCCTTCTCCCGGGATAAAATAATACGGAGACGCTGACCCACAGCCTCCTGGGGCCTGGCCACTTGTTTCTGCAGGACCCTGAGACTGCGCAATCTCTCCGTCTCAGGAGATATCGACGACGACAACGACCACGACCCGACGACTAAAAGAGACAATTACGAACAAAACCATCACCATTGAACTACAGAACATTTGTCATCAACGCACCGATCCCAGCGACCAGCCGACAGCCTCGCCCATCGCCTGACGACGACCTCAATTGCGGGGCACGACCCAGACCGGTCTCTTCCAGTCCGCCTCTGCCGCGTCCGCGGAGCTCACACCGACAGTCCGGTAGAGCGACACACACAAACACGCACCCACGCGTGCGCACCACACACACACATATACGCACACAATGGCGGCAGCGGTCCAACAAGCCGGCGCCAATGCCGGGCAACAACCTCAGGTCCAACCATGCAGATACAAGGTCGGCAAGACATTAGGCGCCGGGTCGTACTCGGTGGTCAAGGAGTGCGTGCACATCGACACAGGGCGGTACTATGCCGCCAAGGTCATCAACAAGAGGTTGATGTCAGGGAGGGAACACATGGTGCGCAGGAAACCTCTCTAACCAGCTCCTTCCCCATCCCCCTCCGCCCGCCTCAGCGTCCGGATGATACTAATACGCCCCGGCGCCGCGCAGGTCCGCAATGAGATCGCCGTGCTCAAGAAGGTGTCGATGGGCCACCAGAACATCCTGACGCTGGTCGACTACTTCGAGACGATGAACAACCTGTACCTGGTGACGGACCTGGCGCTGGGCGGCGAGCTGTTCGACCGCATCTGCCGCAAGGGGTCGTACTACGAGGCGGACGCGGCGGACCTGGTGCGCGCGACCCTGTCGGCGGTGGCCTACCTGCACGACCACGGCATCGTGCACCGCGACCTCAAGCCCGAGAACCTGCTGTTCCGCACCCCCGAGGACAACGCGGACCTGCTCATCGCCGACTTCGGGCTCAGCCGCGTCATGGACGAGGAGCAGTTCCACGTCCTGACCACCACCTGCGGCACCCCGGGCTACATGGCCCCCGAGATCTTCAAGAAGTCGGGCCACGGGAAGCCCGTCGACCTGTGGGCGCTGGGCGTCATCACCTACTTCCTGCTGTGCGGCTACACCCCCTTCGACCGCGACAGCGACTTCGAGGAGATGCAGGCCATCCTCAACGCCGACTACAGCTTCACCCCCGTCGACTACTGGCGCGGCGTCTCCGACGGCGCAAAGGACTTCATCCGCCGCTGTCTGACCATCGACCCGGCCCGCCGCATGACCGCCCACGAGGCCCTGCAGCACCCCTTCGTCGTCGGCTACATGACCGGCGACGGCACCGACAAGGGCGCCAACCTCCTGCCCACCGTCAAGAAGAACTTCAACGCCCGCCGCACCCTGCACGCCGCCATCGACACCGTCAGGGCCATCAACAAGCTGCGCGAGGGCCAGGCCGCCGCCGGCCTCATGGACGGCGCAAAGAGCCACGAGCCCGCGAGGGGCCAGGCCGGCCCCGGGGCTGCCGCCGCTGGCGGCGCCAAGAAAGAGGATAGCGGCGTCAGCATGGTCAGCAGCCGGAACAACGACTCGGGCTACGCCACCCAACCCGACGGGGACGTCGCCATGGGCGAGGCGCCCCCACTGGCGGCGAACCAGGTGCCGGTGAGTCTGAGGCCGGGCATGGAGGTGAACAAGGTGGTCGAGACATCTAAGGGCCTGTGGACGCCGCCTAGGAGATGAAGAGGAGAACAACGACCAAAGCCAGGGTCAGGCGGGAGCTGGTGAACTGGGCGGGAGGGGGGCAGTAGGTGAAGGAGCAGCGGCAAGGAGAGGGGTGTGGGGAGGGGGGGAGGGGGGGAGGGGGAGGGGGAGGGGGGGAGGGGGGCGGGAGGACAGCCTCAGCGTTTTCAAAGAGATGAATTCATTTCATGATATCCGAATGTATCAAGCCTATACGATGCATCTTTCTTGGTATATATCTGGGTAGACGGGACAACCCGATGTGTGAACATGTTCAAACTACGGGGCAGGAGTTATGCAACACAGTCAACATGGCAGCTGGTAGAGATACGCAGCCTTTGTCGAATATCAATCATTAGGGCAAACGGACCCAGCGCGCTGGTGCAGTGTCAAGATGCTTCTAGTAAATATTCGTTGTCATCGGAATAGGGCCAAAGTCAGCGACTACGATAAAACTATGTTGGCCACTCGCAGACATCTGACAGTCAGGGCAAGATGCCTTCCGTCCCCTCCGCGCCATATTCGCTAATTGTGCGCATTGGCAAGGCTCAACAGCGCGTGCTTGCTTTTCTCGATCAGGTTTGAACGTAGCGTTAAATCAACTTGTCAATTGTAGCCAACACACCAGTCTGGGCTTGATCCTCTGGGGGCACATGCCCTGATTCCAGCTATTCAGACCACAGACCTTCGATTATAAATCTTGATCATTGGACCATCAAGTACGTCAAAATTACATCATGAGCTCAGACTGGACCAAGGCAGCTCAAGCAGCGCTCAAGCCACAGACTATAGAGGTAGGCTATCACAAAAACAAAGACCTGGCGGTAGTCCCGTCCGTCATTATGGTCGATACCACGAGGCCAAGGCTAACAACACCGCTGACCCCAGACTTGCCCACAGCACTTATTAGCTATCTAGAACACCAGGAACCCGTTCATACCCGTGTCGCATAAATCATGAAATAAAACAGGGCCGCGGGAGCAAGTCCCCACCAGTCATAAGAAAATACACACCGGGGGCCAGGGCTGCCAGGATGCCGGTTCCCCAGGGGAAGAACCTGATGAACGGACAGTCCGGGGTCCGGGAAGCACGGCAAGCCCGCCCGTTAGGCTGGAACTGAACTCGACACCCGCCCTGTGCCGCCCGAGGAAGCTCGCCGAGACCCGCAACGCCTGAGGGCCTTGGGAGCCCACAAAAGTGACGTACAAAGAACGCTGAAGTTTTGCTTTTTGCTTCCGGGGCGGCGAGCAGTTTTGAGGGATGTAAATCACTCTCGGTCGCTCGGCCTCTGCCTCGTCTCTGGGCCCCGATCGCGGGGTGCCTCGCACCGCCGCAGGGAGGAAGGCCGGACCCGAAATGGAAGACTTCCGGGCGGTCCCACCAGCCAGGAGGGTGAGTGAGGGGCTCGAAGGGCAGAAGTTTATTGCGCCCGGCGGTGATCCGACGAATCCGAGCAGCGAGATGGCCAGGTCCTCGCACAATGAGCTTGAGTCTCTGGCACGATGTTAGCTCACCTGCCTGCCTGCCTGCCCCTGGCCAGCAATGGCAGCTAATAAGCTTCGTGTGTGGTGATCTACGGTGGTAATTGACCTGTTGCTAGACAGCACCCATGTGATCCCGGCCCGTCAGGCTGGCAGAGGACAAGCCCGGGGCTGCCGACCACACTCTCGGGCTGTCGGGGCGAGGCCCAGTCATCGCAGTCAGCCAGTCAATCAGTCAGCCCTGGCCTGGTCGCACGTGTGTGAAGTGGATTTTTGTGACTTGCGTCTCTAGGTGCATCTCTGGATGTAAAGGCTTGACTCAACGTCGTCCTTGAGTCGGTCCAACGCATCATGCTTTCGCTGCATGCAGTGTTGTTCTGAAGCCCACTGGAGCTCGTAGCTAAGGGTCCAGACTAGGACTGCCAGGCAAAAATCTGGTTGTCCGTTCATCCCCCTGCTACTCAACACGCGAGCACTGCGGGATTGACGGGTCCTGGTCGAAGCCGACCGCGTGGTGCTGGTATGGGCATCCCGACCTGGCATGGGGATAGTGGATGAAAAAATGTGAATCTTAAATTCGCCATGTACGTGACGGTAAAGCTTGAAGAAGCAGTCACGTATAGTAGACTAGTCCACGGAAATCTTCGCGGTTCGGACTCTGTACCGAGGTGGCTGGCGTGTCGGTCCATTGTGAAGGCCCGCCTGCCAAATAATCTTTTCACGGTGCACGCACACTGGCGCTAATGTGGAGATTCTCGTCCGACGACCAGACGCGATCGAGATCGAGGTTTTTCTTAACCGTGCCAGCCCGGTACAGCGCGAAGCAGAATGGACGGATGGATGGAAGGCCTTTTACCAGACGTCGTTAACCCCATGTGTTTTCGGCAGAAAACATTTTGGGCGTCGACAAGTTGATTCGCGATGTTGGTCTAGCGTATTCACCGTATCACCGTACATCGTATTAGCACCATGCCGTCCCAGCCGGCACATGGAGATCTGCAGGGCTTGGCTGGTATCCCAACACCGCCTTCCTCACTCAGTCCCAAGAGATTAGCCGCAGGCAGTTCTCTTTGACGCTGCAGCCAAGAGCTGACACATACCGTACGAGCTACGATGCTATACGCTTGCGAGCCGGTGCACTGCAACGCGGCGCTGCCTGCTGCAGAGGCGAATACGTTAACGAATTCGCGACCGGCGTGGGTCACATAGGCCGAGTGGAGGAGCCCGCTCCAACGTCGCACTTGACCGATCCGCAGCCACTTGCAAGAATCATCCGACCGACTTGATCGGGGTTAGATCGGTTGGGCCTGGGACCCTTGCACTGTTTCCGTGTGGAATGTGGGCATGATTTGACTGGTGGTGATGGCAGCTCGACGTCTGCGGGGCCAAGAACCCCAAGCCCCAACCAAAGCTCTCAGTCTTTCCTTTGTCCAAGGCGAGCTGACAAGCAACAAGCTGAGGAGAAGACAGCAAGCCGCCATGGCATCAATGAGGCGTTGGTGATTGTAAGCAGAAGGTTAGGCTATTCCATCCTGCAGTTCAAATTTAGGTTGTCGAGTTGTGCTAGGTGATCACCAAGTCAAATTGCCTGGCCTTGTGGAGCTTACCGTCGTGCCACCCCCAAACCGCAGGATGGGCTGGCTGGTTGGTGGTGTGCAGAAGTATCGGTACTTTGGACCCACCCGCAGGGCGACAAGACCAAGCGCTGGAGTTTCTTGGAGCAGTCCCCTGGGCGGTCAATCGAATTGGGAATCCGGCATGGGACCGGGATTCGGAGGACAGTAAGCTTCGATCCCATCCAGGCCGCCGTCGCCAGAAAGGTTTCAGCTTTGTCGTGGGCCGGTGCTGCTTAGGTTCTAGGGCTTGGGTCGAGGCACGCCGCAAAGCTGGGATGAATGTTGCAACAGCCGCGCATGTTGGTGATTGCTTCTTTTTCTGATCGGCAGCAGGGTCCTTTTGGTCGTACGACCCCGACACAAGTGCGAGTGCGACGGCGCTGCAGGGCGGAAACTGTGGGAATCCCGGTGGTGGCTGTTTTCTCTTGGTCCCGGCGAAAGGATGCGAGTGTTGAAAATCCCATGTCATAGACATATAACATGTGGGAATGGGGGAAATGAGATGCAGCGAGGGAGTGGCTCCTCCGTGCTGTCTGCGCCGTATGTGCTGTGCCCTGACTGGGCTGACAACCGACGACACCGACCTCGGGGGGCGGCTCTGCTGACAAGTGCGGCGGTGGTAATCCTGCCGGACTCTCGGGGTTTCTGGCGGATTTTATGCACCGCAGTTTTGTCCGGGTTTGTGCAAAATTCAGCCCAACGAGGCACGACGAGCTAGCATTTGCCTAGGGCAGTAAGATGAGTGATTGATTGACCGATCGGGCCAGACTGGTTAGAGGTCAGAGAGTTTGCTTTTGTCAGCAGGAGCACAAGCAGCAAGCAGCAAGATTACCGTTGCTGTGTGACCCTCGCAAGACTGGACTGGCAGGTCGGTCACTTTCCGGGAGACTCGGGGCCCGTCCAGAGGCCCCCGGTCTGCGGCAGCCCTGGGAGGCAGCCTTTCGAATGTGTCACCACTGCGGTAGTATGGCGTGGAAGCGAAGTGCTAGAGGGCTTGGCAGAGTCAATGAGTGTTTGACGTCAGGACAGCTGGGCACCAGATTAACTATCTTTGTGCTTGCGCGTGCGTGATGTGGGGGAAGAAAAACGGACGACTGGGCTGGGGATTGTCTGGTATAGTTGTCAGACGAAACAAATATCCTTATTATTGTGTTTTGTTTTGCTGTGATGTGATGTGATGTGCTGCTGATTGCCGCGTGCTGGGTTGAGAGACACAGACGGCAAGAGGCTGGCAAATGATGGGATCAGGATGTCAGGATGCGGTCAAACGTCAAGCCCGACCCGGTCAGTCTCGCCAGACACACACCCAGAGGGAGAGCTCGCGTGCCCATCGGGCTCGGAAGGCACGGATGGGCCCTCGAAATGCTGCACCGCTAATCCCTGCCCACACCCGGCAGACGACAGCTTGGGGGGGCGCCATGGGGGAAGGAGAGGCAGACGGGCAGAGGCAGGGACCCCAAGGGTGACATCAAGGGCCAAGAGCTCACCTGGGTACAGGGTACAGGCTCTGCAAGATTTGCGCGCCTTGGTACCCCATCTGACCCATCTCGAACCGCCTAAAAATGTATCTGCGCAGGGAGCCCCTGCGAGATCGCCCACCCAAGTACCGATACCACCGGTGCCAACAGGAGCCAACATGTGCCAACCCGCCAGTCTGCAGCAGCAGAGTGGGAGGCGTGAGTGAGTGAAGCGCTCGCGACATTCGGGCACTTGGGTCCGCCCGACCTTTGCTTCTGATTAGTACACAAGTGCGTGCGTCCCAGCTGTTCTGGACCATATCTGCCTTATTCTGCCCTGTTCTGCTCTGGTTGCTTACTCTTGGGTTGCTGGTTTATTTTCATAATTAAGGATTGCCCTGCCGTCGAACCTTCCCTCCGACTGCCCGTCCTGTGCTTTTCCTACCCTTTCTGCGACCCGCTTACACACACTCAGACACACAAGAACCTGCCTCCTTGTGTGCCTGGTGCTGCCTGCTTGCTGTGCCGCGCGGGAGTCTCGGGACGACAGGGACGACAGGAACCGGCCTCATCCTCGCCGCCGACCATATCCACAACCACACGCTCACATATTATCCTGCCCTCCCCGGCTTCGACTCATCTTGTGTCGAGTGTGTCCTCGCCATTGCTCCGAATTGCGTTTGCGTTTGCGCCCCCGAGTGTCACAGCCTGTAGACCGTCTTCGACCATGATATATATGAGTAGGCAATAGCGTCATCCGTCTCCAAAACTGTTGCCGACCTTCTCGCCCACTCTCCAACCTCGCCCCCAAGTACCGATCCCGCCACCCGCCGGGTCGCTGCTAGTCCGCTCCCTGGCTCACACCATCAGCTCGGAACAGGCCGCCGCTGCAACAGCAACAATGCAGGACATCAACTCGTTCCTGAGCCAGGCCAAGCCCAAGCTGCACATCCCGCACCTGCAATGGCCTGGCGCACTCAGCATCGCCATCCCCGAGCAGTTCCGTCCCGCCAGCAGCCGGAGCAAGAGGAGCCGTTCCAAGAAGCCATGGAGGCAGCATTACCGCGACTCGACCAGCATCACGAAGCTGCAGCGCTCCTTCAATCCGCTCGACGGCGTGCGCGCCATCCAGCGCCATAGGTTTGGCTGGTTGGACATCCAGTACCCCGCCCTCGCTGGCTTCATGATCTTCTCGCTGGCCATCGCGCCCATGCCCATACTCGTCAAGATCGCCGTGCCCGTCGTGTCGCTTCTCGTGTGCTTGATGCCCGCAACCAGGCAGTTCTTCCTGCCGTCCATGCCCATCTGGATATACCTGCTGTACTTCTTTTGCAGTCGGTGAGTTCGCCTCTTGCGCCGCGTCGTTTGCATTCTTGTGGCCCTCCATCAGCTAACATCGGAACCCCTAAAGCTTTATCCCTGTCGAGTACCGGCCGCATATCTGGGTCAAGGTCCTGCCCGCCCTCGAGAACGTGCTCTACGGCGCCAACTTGTCCAACATCCTCTCCGCGCACACCCACCCCGTTCTCGACCTGCTCGCCTGGCTCCCCTACGGAATCGGTCACTTCGGTGGTCCTGCGGTCTGCTCCCTGGCAATCTTCATCTTCGCCGCTCCTTCGACAACCCCCGTGTTCGCCAAATCCTTCGGCTGGCTCGCCCTGATTGGAGTCACCCTGTCGCTGACTTTCCCATGCACGCCGCCCTGGTACGAGAAGGAGCACGGCCTGGAGCCCGCCCGTTACGGCATGCCGGGTAGCCCGGCCGGCCTGGCCCGTGTCGACCAGCTCTTTGGCGTCGACATGTACACCACCAGCTTCACCACCGCGCCCGTGCCCTTTGGCGCCTTCCCCAGCCTGCACGCCGCTAACGCCACGCTCGAGGCCCTGTTCATGAGTTTCTGCTTCCCCCGTGGACGCGCCTTCTTCATCATGTACGTCGGATGGCTGTGGTGGGCCACCATGTACCTGAACCACCATTACGCCGTGGATCTGGTCGGTGGTAGCCTGATCGCCACGGCCATCTACTACATTGCCCGCACGCGATACCTCCCGCGCCAGCAACCTGAGAAGCGCAACCGCTGGGAGTATGAGCACGTCGAGATCGGAGAGAAACCCAAGACCCTGGATGAGGAGTACGGCTACATCGGCCTAGGCGGCGAGTACGGCATGGGCCTGCTGGAGAGGAGGAGCACGCACCTGAGCGAGGACGACGAGTGGGCCCTGGGCAGCAGCTCCAGCTTCTCGACCTCATCTTCGCCCCGCACCAGCACCACCAGCCCGACCTTAATGTCCCCGACAACGCCCACCGAGGCTGACTTCAACCACGTCACCATCCCGATGAATCTGAACGGCCAACTGATGTGGGGTGCTGGCGAACGTGGCTCTGCGAGGGACGACGAGGTCGCCGAGGTTGTGGTTATGAGGTAGATGAAGTATGGATTTCGACGGTCGCACCTGGGTTTTGGATGGTGCCACCCACCGCCAGAATCAGATCTTAATGACCAGACGTCTATCTTCGCCTTTTCGTGGTCAATTGCGGACCATCGCTAGCCGGTCCCCGAGCAGGCGCCCATCGCGCCGCTTGGCGGCCGCCTTGGCTTAGTGGCGCTCCTTCAGCCCTGCAATGATCCCTCGGCAGCAACCGAGAAGTTGTCTGCGGTGATGGTCACGCACTGGCACAAAACCACTGTCACGCCAATCTGAACATTTCCACCAGCGCTCTGGTGTTGGATCAGAACGACGTGAGCAGAGACCCGGTCCGGTTCCTTCGCTATCGATCGCGACCAAGAGTGGATACCCACTTGGGTCCACGGGGCTCCGAACCCCAACAGTTCTGTTCTGCGACTCTCGCTTCATACTTGATACCCCTCGACACCCCCGGGTTGTTTGCGTACGGATGACGTCCTCGAGAGTCTCGAAGATGCCCGGCGCAACCTCCTGAACATGCCCTTTTTGGACAACAGCAAGCAGCATTTGTAACGGCGTTTGGTAAAGCAGCGCAACATGGCTTTGGAAATTTTATGGGAAATGAATTAGATGAATGAGTAATGGCGCAGGACCACGAGAAACGGGAGGCGAGCCCCCCGAGATGTCAGGAATGGCCCTGGGACGTGTGGCAGGCAGGAAGGAGGCGATGATGAGTCCACTTGCCCGCGTGGCAGTATTATGTAGAAGTAATAGGTGCAGTAATGTAATGTGAGAGAAGAGAGGAATGAATACAAGAAATCTCTACTGCAACAAGTCTTCTTATCAGCGTCCAGCGGTGGGCGACCCCGCGGGCCATGAAGGTGTTTGAATCAGTCCGAGTGGCGCAAAGGGCGGGAGCGGAATTTCAGCCGCGGCGGAGTCGAGCAGGGCAGGAGGGGGGAAAGAACGAAAGAAAGAAAGAAAGCCGAGACAACTCAAGGGGGACGGCACCAATTCAGCAGGAGTTAGAAAGAAAGAGAGAAGAGCGGCCCAAGAGCAGATATACACGGCGGCCAGTCTCGTCTTTTTACCCGCAGTACATACTGGAGTAAGTCTCCCTCCTCCGGCGGAGCACGAGTCCGCTGGCCCTCGACCGGCCCCTTGTCCGCGCATTCCGTGTCCGATCCTCCTCCTCCGGGGGGCGGTAAGAGGTGTGGGTGGTGCGCAGCCACAGCCGTGACGTTTCTTGTACCTTTTCCCCCGATGGGTGTGGGGGTCCGCGGAATTTTTCTCCTTATATTTAAGCTTTTGCGTGGAGATGGGCTAGAGATCTGCTGCAGGTTGGGAGGAAGGAATGCAGGGGATCTGTGTGCCGATCGGGGTGCCCACTGGAGGAAGCTGTTCTCGGTCACGACATGCGGCTCAGTGGGTGGGTCCAGTCCGAGCCGATGGGGTCCGGTTGCCTACGGAGTAAATTATACACCTCCTCAGGGATCCCAAACGTTAATTCATGTTGTACCTTTTCTATTGGCAAATTTGGACCCACCAGGTCACACTATGCCCGAATTAGTAGTGAGAGCAACTTAGGTGGAGAAGTCAACAATTAACGTTTGGGATCCCTGAGGAGGTGTAATTGACCAGGCCTGGGGCTGATTCGTGTTCTGTCCCTATCAGCGTTGATAGAGTCTTTGTATGATCCCCACTGCTTCACATTGGTTCGAGACCTCTTCGAGGTTGATGCCAATGAAATTCTACGTTTTGAAATGTTCAAATTGCCAATATGAGTCCCCTTTTCATGGCCCCGTGGTGTTGCAATATGAACGACGAACACTTGCTGAACCATAAAGGGAAGCGGATGTACCCCACCACCTCTAAAGTAGAGGCTAAATTGTGTAGCGGGACAATGATCAGCAGCCAACCCCTCCCCAAAACAGCGCTCCTTATTCCCAGAAAGTCGAGCTGAAGAGAAAGAGGCAGCTCTCAAAACAGGCTTTTCTTCTGGCTCCGAACGTGATCTAGTCATCTCGGCTCTTCCTTCTCTGACTCTTCCGAGACTGTATCCATTGCTGTAAAATGACCCGGCCCGAAATATTCTGCTCCTCGAGATGGAAATTCACTCCCACACAAGGAGAGGCTCTACCGGGCAGGCTTCCAAGAAATCGCGATACATATCAATGATACCCATCCTTTCCTCTTTCGCTCTGTCGTCAAACCTGTCCAGGACCCGGAAGACCTTTTTGGACCGGCCTTGGGCCTGCAGAGAATCACGTCGACACGCTCGGAACCAGACGACCGTCCTCCGTAGGCGTAGTCCCCACAAGCGATGAACTTCAGCGAGGGGATCCCGTCTGGTCCAAACACCCACTGGGCGAGATGCCGCAAAGGGGGCCGAAGACGGTAGCTCTCGCTGCCCTGGTCGCCACTGTTGCCCTGGTCACTAGCCTGGTCAGTGGCTCTCGAAAAAATCCGAAACGTTGACATTGAGGTCGACTCTCGATTGACGCAAGTGGAGGAGCTCCAGAGATGTGCTTCTCGGCGAATGAAGGAGGACATGTAACTGCGGTAACATTGTCTTAGCTTGCCATGCTCACCACCAATACCAATCTGCTTTCAAGGCACTCACCAGATCTTCGGGGTTGATGGATAGTCCCATGGCCTCAAGTTGAAATCTGTCAAAGGTCTGCAGAAAGGCGTCGCCCGGGTCCAATAACAGGTCCGCGTCAACCTCCTGTGTGAGATGCGGATGAACACCTTCACCCGTCCTATGGTGATGCACAAATCTCTTGAGAGTTGCATGGTGGGCGATGACTCCAGGCCAGACTTCATTGAATGGCAGAGGGCCTTCGGTTCCCACATAGAGTTCTTCGAGTCCGTCGAATGCTTTTAGGAATCTCGATAAGACCTCATCTGCATCACAGCTCAATAAGCCGGGCTTTACAGTGACTTCAAGAGTCTTCAAGCCTATCGGCAGGTGCAGACCAACAGCGTGCTCCAGAAAGCTATCCCAACGCTCGCAGTTACGGAGCCTCAGAGTCCGAAGCACCCTGAAATCAAGTACACCGACAGACTCCCTGCTAAGAGCCACCTCAGTGAGGCATAATGTCTGCAGAGCCGTGTGCTTTGGGCCCCAAAACTTCCCTTCTGGTACCCGCCAAAGACGTATCCAATGTTCGAGGCCGCGTGGTCCATCATCGTATGGGTTCCGAGAACAGTAGTACCCAAACCTTTCCCAGTTTACAAGATCGACTTCAAGGTACTTCAGGGTCTTGGCGTTCGTATGGATCATGTCGCTGAGGGTGTGTATATCAGCACAGTCCGGGGCTCTCCAGCGCAACCGCTTCAACTTGGTCAGTGTTGTCAGGCCCAATTCGACGTCATCTACACTTTCGTAACATGTGCAGTCTGTTGTTATCGAAAGCGATTCGATCTGCGGCTGCTTCATATCAATAATGCCCTCCCTTCCGAAAATCGGAATTGGAAGACAAGTTCCTGTATCCCAGCTGATCCAGAGATTAGTAGGATGTCATCAGTCAGGAAATGGTCTGAGTAGGTCAGAGAGAACAGCACCTCAAGCTGCGAAGTGTCCCGGGCTGTAGCTTGTTAAGCACGGATGCTGCCCCCTTCGCCAGGATATCGAAACACCCGTCGGCGCTACTTCCCATGTCGTCTTCACCTGGCCATTATCGTCTTCGCCTTGGTCAATATCGCCCTCGCCGCTGTCTTTACCGTGCTGATGAGAATGAGGACACCGTTCTTCCAGGTTCCTCACAAACTCCGAAGAGAAATGTACGTCTCTAGTATAATTCAGAAAACCGCTGTTAGGAACGAAAGATGAGAAGCTATCCAGACTTCCTTCGCAAAGCTCAATAGAAACCGATCTCCAGAGGTATGCCTGCAAGAAGACTTCATGGACGGCTTTCGATACCAGTGAAAGCGATAGCAAATCTCTCTTTTTTCGCACCTGTCCAAGCTGGTCAGTCTTTTCCATGCACGTGGCGGGCAGTTCTTGCAGTTTACTTGACACGCTATGATCTGAAGGATCTCAGCCGGCAGAGTGGTAAATTTCAGTGTACTGTTGTTCGCCATCGTGTTGCACTTGGACTTCGGAATATCTTGCGGAGGATTTGATCGCTGGCGTTCGGGCATCTGTAAAGGTACTCAACGCTTGGTATATGCAACCAGACTGCCTTCCTTGGTGAGCCAGCGAGCCAACTGAGCTAACCATGGGTGAAGTAATTGTTTGTTTGCGGAGAGGGGACGTCTACTCAATAGCCTTTGGAGAGGAGATGTCTCAAAGCAGGGGGCCAACTCCAACCCGTGAGAATCCCACGAGTCTCGAGCCGGCAGAAGGAGTAGCGCCTGTATTTTATGATGAGATAACTTCTCTACCTCACCGCCCGAGTCTTAAGATTCCGAATGAATGCGGGGCATAAATAAAGAGGGTACACTTGGCAAAGAAGATAATATGGACTCTTGGACAGAGTTTATACAAAATCTCAGGCACTAGCAGTACCAGCACTTCCGCTGGCAGCCAAGTGTGTTCGGAGGAAAACCCATATCTGCAAAACATTGTTGTGTCAGAAGCCACTAATTTGCACCAAAAGTTTCAGTGTCAGGCCGTGCCTATTCGTGCTGGCGACCGATGTTGTATAAGTCAGGCGGAAGTACGAGTACATTGTCACTAAGTGTGAGCATTATTTGATTCTAGTCATTAATGTACGTACTGTCTCATTGTGTGGTAGCGATCAATTCCGATGTAGTCTGCCTCTCCTACGAGGCCGACTGAAGTGAGCGAACTATCCCTATGACGCCGTGCTGTCCCGGGGAAAATAGACCTATGCGACCCCTCCTTGCCAAAATGCAAAGATCAGGTATCGGGAAGCACATGCACATGCACATGCAAACGAGCCTTCGTATCCAGGTCTCAGTTGTGAGAACCATCAATGCAAACCATCTGCACAGAAATTACCATGTCCACCGCGAGCTGCGTTTTTATGCATTCACCCTTGGAAATCATTTTGGTTTCTCTTGGCTTTGCAACCTAGATGCCTTCAGCTGGGATTTTCTAGCCAGTGCGCAATACGGCAGGTTGCAAACCTTATCTTTGGATGGTGACTTGCCATCTCGGTGAGGAGTTAGCAGATTCGAAAAGGCGAGCGACCCGACGGCCGTGTGAAGGTAACCAGGCATATGGAGCTTCCGTCCTAAACTGGCTTCTATTGCCGACGTAATCTTCAAGTTGACTTCCCCCTGCTGTCGTGACGAGGAGGTAAGATAGGTGTGTTCTTCTTTGGCGTGCTTGCACTCTTCTCCGAGGACTTTGCAGACTTCTCAGGCGATTTCGCCGCGGCCACCTCGCCGAATCGCTCAGCTGCCTTGTCGATACTGGGAAACTGCGACTTGCTCCTCTTCTTCTCTTTCCGCTCTTTGCCCTCCCGCGCCTTTGCATCAGGGGTGCCCACAGCACTGTTCGCCTTGACCGGCACAGGGATTGGAATAGGCGTCTGCTTGGATGGGAGCTGTGTAGATGGAAGTCGACCTCCAGGGGAGTCAGATTGCCTGTGAACAGGGGTAGGTTGGGTCGCCGGCGGCGCTGCTGAGGCGGCTCTCTGGCGGGAGGAATTGGTACCGGAGCTGGATCCTGGGCCGAAAAGTGGAGGCAGAGGTACCGGTGTCTCCTTCCGGCCGGCTTGTCCATCGGCAGTATGCTCATGGTCTCTGATGATTTTCTGTTTCTTTACGGACTTCTCAGCGCTGGCACTCTTGCTGGAGTCCTTGGTGGCAGGGGTTGCCACAGGCCCGTTCTCACCGTCATGCTTGCGCTTCTTCTTGGAGCTGGATTTGGGAGTGCTGGTCGCTGTTGCCTCTTGAGCTGTAACATTTGTAACAGGATTGTCCTCCGAGCCCGCGATGGGGGCAAGTGGTTTCTTGGAGGCCGGCACGCCCAGAGGAGTGTATCTAGCACGAAGTCCTTCTGGTTGAGGCCGAGCTGGTCTCGTGGTCTTGGAAACCGTCTGGGTAGTAGTAACGCTAGCGGGGCCCTCAGGTAGGAAGGTCTCGCTGCGAGTGAAATGCATGGTCTGATCGACAGGCCGGCCGACTAATCCATGGTCAGTTATACGCAAATGTCTCAGAGAAGCTGGTGCTTACGCTCGGAGTACTCCTGTCCCTTCTTGTTAGGGATGAGAAGTCTGAATGACGAGGCAGCCGAAGGGTCATCAAAGACAAGACGGTAGTCATCTCCATTGTGAGTGAGGACGGGCAGGCCCTTGTGGGCTGAATCCATCGGAATGGTCATGTCTTGTACGACGGTGACAGGGAGGGAAGCTGGCGCGGTGATGTACCAGACTTGCTTGCCTTCCATCTTGGCCTTCTCAAAGAAGCCAGCGACCTCAGAAGCGCCGATGCTGCCGTCGACCTTGCGCAGATGGAAATCGGGTGCTACAAACTCGGGAACAGAGCCACTGTAATTTCTGTTAGCCTCCCGGCTGTGCCTTGCTAGCGATGAGAACTTACACCTTGGTGGGAGCGCCGCCATTCGTCAGGGCAGTCGATGGGTCCGTCATCTCGATATCGCCATCATCTTTAGGAGCAGATGGGTTAGAGGTCTTGATCTTCTTGTTGCTGACCTCGGCCTTGGAGGACGGGATGGGCTCTCGCGCCTTCGTGGCCTTTGCAGACTTGACATCGTCTCTGATTTGCTGCTGTATTTGAGCATCGGGGTCCTCACTTCCCTCACTGTCCTCCTCGCTCTCATTTCCGCTGTCGCTCTCACTCTCACTTTCACTCTCAGCCGAGCTTCCTTGCGAGCTGGACTCGGACTGGGATTCGGACTCAGACGGTGTGACCTGCTTGACAGCCTTCGCCTTGGATTTTGGTGGCGCTTCCTTCTTCTTGTCGGCTTTGGTCGCGGGTCTCTTTGCCTTCTCATCCGTGCTCTCACTGGCGCTGGAGCTGTCGGAATCGTCGGCCGCAGCAGTCTTGGTCTCGGGCTTGGGCTTGGTGCTCTTCTCGACTTCCTCGCCTTTTGCGGTGGCCTTCGTAGGTTTCTCGTCGCTACTAGACGCGCTGTCGCTCTCACTGTCGCTCTCGCTTTCGCTTCCGCTGCCACTCTCAGAAGATTCCGAAGAGCTAGTGGCTTCCTTCTTTATCTTCTTGCTGGGCTGTTCCTTCTTAATTGACGCCTTCAGGCCGTTGACCGTCGGGCTCTTTGCAGGTGTCGCCTTTGCGACATCCGCCTTCTGCTTGGGCAGAGGGGTCTGCTTGACCTGCTTCTTTTCGCTGCCATCTGAATCGGAGCTGCTGCTAGAGCTATCGCTGTCGCTGTCGCTGTCGCTGTCGTCGCTGCCAACAAAAGTGCTCGGCTTCAGCTTCGGCGCAGACGGCTGACTGCCAAACACGCCGGCCTTGGAGGCCTTGTTGGCGGTCGAGGCATGGTTGCGCAAGCTGCCAGAGGGAGCCCTAGCGCCAGCCATGGTGCGTCGGACTGATTCAACGAGCTGTGGGTAGAATTGGGATTGTTGAGCGACGGCGCGCAGGATTTGGCTTCGTCGCCTCGCGTGGGGCGGGCTGGAAAGATGAAGTTATTCAGCACGGTTTAAAGGCGTTGGAAAGCTAAAAATGGCAGGGCAAGGTGGGCCAATTGTGTAGTAGAGTGCGCTGTGGAAGAGAGGAGGCACGCGAACCGTCGCGTGTTTGGCGCGGGACCGTGATTTGTGATTGTTGAAGTTTTTGCAAAGTTTCTTCTGGGGACGCCCAAAAAGTCGCGTCTCCAAATGGAAACCTCCAAACCGAACTTTGGCAGGGTCGAAGTGGGCGTGGTGGGGTAGAGCTGGTGCTAGTGATTGGGCCAGGTGCTGACTTACAGGGAGCTTGCAAGTGCCATGCTAGCTGGGTAGGTGGGCTGGGGCCATTCACTCCACAGTGGTCGACTTCGGCTAGAAAGCCCACTCACACTCAGTCACACTTGAAGACCAACCTTACTGTGGATGGTGAGACGACAGTCGTGACGCAGTCGTATGAACGATGCCCACGAGAGGAGAGAGGCATTGCGATAATTCCACTGCAGCATCCGCGTCGTCAGGATGTCGTCAAGTAAAAAGAGAAAGCTTGAGGTTGGCCAGGGCACCCAGAGTAGGTCATGTCTATTCCGGAGTGGAAGATTACATGTCTCACAAAGGGCGGAAATGTAGCTGACATGGCTTGGCCGTCCTGCAGTGCTGAGCGCCGCTGCCTTGAAGAAGAGACTACTTGAGAGGCAAGCAGCTTCTTCGGCATCATCTGCTTCTCCTGAGGGCAGCGGGAAGCCCATTGAGGATGGCATCAAAGGTTCTGGTGGAAGTCCCGGGGCAGGTGACAAAGTCTCTGGTGCTTTTGAGAGGCTGCTGCTAGAGGGTGCCGAGATACCTGCTGGAGGTGACGGGTATGTATAACATCGTGTGATTTTCAAGTCCAGAGACAAAACCCCGGCATTGACTGCGAGCAAAGTCTGCAGACCCCGGAGCCTGCTGAGGAGCCTCCCAGGCGAAAGGTGGTCCAGCTCTCATCCTTTAAGCCTACAAAAAGCAACCTCCAGGTCAAGAAGAACGGTGTTTCTGTCCTCAACTTCCCAGATGGAGAGGTATGATGATCCCGGAAGTCAGCCATCCTGAAGATCAGCCTGCTGACCAGAAGACAGCGTCTGGTGATACTGGGCAGCTATGGCATCAAGGTCAAGAGTGGTGAGGCAACCATCGCCGGTGCTACTCTGCTCCCTTCTCAGACAATCCACTGGGTCCATGCACCTCACTGCCATGCCCTGCCTGTCTTGAGGTGCACAGAGCAGTCAGTGATTGAACTTTACAATCACCAAGGCGCCACTGGGCTCAGGAATTTGGAAAAGCTATCACCTCTATTCGGTGTCCTTTGGAATGAAGTCGGCCAAACAGAGAACACCACAAAACAGGCATACCAGATCCTCTCAAGCTCCGCAGATGGCCCTAAGAAGGCCATACTGCAGGATCTCAGATCGCCCGCAGAATGGAATAAGAAGGTTGCCGATTTATCCAAGGAGAAGCGACCAAAGCCCCCGGTTGTCCTTGTGTGTGGTCCAAAATCGTCGGGCAAGTCTACCTTCTCCCGGCTCCTTGCCAACAGAATGGTGACCGATATAGGCAGCAACAAGCAGCGAGTCTGGCCTGGTGTTTCCATTCTGGATATCGATCCTGGCCAGCCTGAGTTTTCATCACCAGGAGTAATTTCTCTTGTCCGAATTGAGGAGCCAAATCTAGTACCTCCTTTTGGACATCCAACTCTGGTCGACACAAAATCCATGCCAAGGGCACACGCATTGGCGTCCATCACTCCGGCATCAGATATAGAGCACTACCAGGAGTGTGTTGTGGACCTCTACAACTCCTATCAGTCGTCACATCAGGACTGCCCCTTACTTATCAACACTCCTGGCTGGGTACAGGGCACCGGCCTCGGTTTGTTGATGGATCTGATATCCAGAGTTCGTCCAACTGAGGTCATATACATGTCTGAGGACGGCCCGGAAGACACAGTCGAAGGCTTGAAGTCAGCATGTACAGACGTTGCCTTCACATCACTTCCCTCCCAGTCCAGCGAGTATACTTCTAGAACTGCATTACACCTACGACACATGCAAGCAATGTCTTATTTCCACATGGACCCCGAATTGAGCCGAGGCACTGCCATTCGATGGGATTGCAAACCGCTCACGTCTAAGCCACCATTGCTGCTGCACTACGGGGGGACTGATGGGGGGATTCTCGGCGTGATGTGTTACGGATATCAGCCAGGACTACACCTACTGGCCGACTCCATCGACGGCACTATCGTCGCAATAGTCGAGGTCGAAGACCGCAGGGCATTCTGCAACACTGCGGAAGCTGGCAACGGGGTGGAACCAGACGAAGAGTCAGAAGAGCCAGACAACAAGCAACCCCCAGGTATACAACGCTACATACGGCGAACACCCGAGAAGATCCCCTATATACGACATGGAACAACTCTTCGGCCCCGATTTTCCCGTTGTTTAGGTCTGGCCCTTGTCCGTGGTGTTGATGTCCAGCGTGCAATCATTGCTCTGGTATCACCGGTATCACCAAGGGAGCTAGAAGGGAGAGAGATAGTCCTTATCTCGGGGAAATTCGACGCTCCGACATGGGCATATACTGAAGACCACTATGATCGTGCCTCTCAACGGGGCGAGGACCAGACAGACAACGGAGCCTTGGCAGATGAGGTCGATCAGGCGGAAGATGGGATCACAGGAGAGATCCCTTGGGTTGAGAGCCTCCATGGAGGTCAGAAAAGGGTGGTTGGATCTAGGGCATGGAGGGTCAGAAGAGATCTTGGGCGGGGTGGAGGAGCCGGCGATTAGATGCGGTGGACTCAAAGACAACCAGAGGCTACAAGACCGAAGATGGCAGGCCCAACACCTCGAGATGCTAAAGGATTTACGTCACTCCATCACGGACGATTGATCATTGCTGGCGACAAACGACCCCTACTTGGTGAAGAGATCACAGTCGCGTTTGTCCCTGGGGATTGATCCCCTGACCATCGACCTATTTCAAGCTGTCCTCAGCAGCAACGCCTCTACCGAATCACAACTCTTTCTCCTACTTCACCCGCCGTCCATCCATTCGCCTCAATTCAAGGCTGCCTTAAGCAACACCTCGACGACATCACAATTGTTGCTGTTGCCCTGCTGACCTTCGACTGCGCCGATTAATAACCAACCCCACGTCTTTGGCAACCTCTGCCCTTTCACGTTGTTGTCAACAGTCAGTCACTGTCAATCTAACTACGCTAGCTCCCTCTTTCTCAATTGTCACCACTCGTCTATCGCTTTCTGTCCATTCACCGTCTCTGGCCATGGATCACCAGTACCTCACACGCCTCGCCCAGCACGCGAGCTTCCAGGTGCTGAACTATCATCTCTTGTGGGCCGACAGCAGTCGCGGACTATCTGCCCTTGACAAAGAGTCGGAACTCAAGATCAGCGAGAAAATCAAGATGTTCCTTCCCCTGGCCCACAGGTCTCCTAATAAGCAAGAGGCATTCGTTGAGGTCGTCTGCGACGCTGCGCTTGTCGTGGCGGAGAAGTACAATCTAAACAAGCGCGCGTTCTACGCTGCTGTTCAGAACCTGGCCACCGTGACGCTTTTGCCCAGCATATTTGAGAACGCAGGAGACCCGGTCCCTCTGAGCGCTCACCATCTGCGCTTATATGAGGACAGCGACGCCGAGGAGGGCGAGAAGGAGGACCACGAGAAGGAGGACCACGAGAAGGAGGGCGTGAAGCCGCACGCGACGGCCACAAAAGGCGGCGCTTTGCGGAACAGCTGGGTGCATTGGACCAAGGCTGAGATCCGGAAGGTCATCGACCTGAGATTCGCAGGCCAGCCTTATCCGGCCATAGCTGCCCAGCTTGGCCGCACTGTGCCTGCGGTCCAAGGCAAGTGGAGCCTTGCGGGCAAGCCCGATTCCGGCTGGAATGATTACATCGAGAAGAAGAAGAAGGAGATCTGGACCAAGCAGTCAGGCGAGGAACTGCAGCCGCCCGTCCCTGCTGCGGATACCGTCGATGCCACCAACACCCCGGCTGCCCTTGATACAGCCCGGGACTGGACTGGCGCTGACATCCAGATTTTGATCGATTACAAGATCGACGGCCTGAGTAACCGGGACATATCGGAGCGCATGCGTCGCCCTCCCCAATCGATTCACTGTCAGTGGATGAATATGGCCTCCAGCACCAAGGGCGTGTGGTTTGACTACATCCGCGATCAGATCAGAGAGAAGATAAGGAGGGAGGAGCAGGCGAAGGCCTCGCAGGATGACATGGGAGATGATGCGGATGTGACTGGCCAGCCCAAATGGGTAAGTTTATCTCTGTTCACGTAGAATTTGCCGTGACAGTCTCGCTGTTAGTATCTGAGGCTAATTCGCGACATATACGTACAGACTCAGGTTCTCACCAAGCGAAAGCGTGCTCCCAGCTCCGTCGCTCAAGAGGCTACCGATGCCGACGACGCTGAGGCCTACAACACTGCGGCCACGAAGGCTACCAAGTTCAGCGGTGAGGATAACTCAGCCTAGTAGCCGCCCGCAGCCCAGAATTCGTGGGAATCTTATGGGGAGCACAGCTTTGGGTGTGGCTGTATACATGAATGCAAAAAACGAATAGTAACTGGAGACCAGAGGATGGCCCATTACACAGCTAGTCTCATTTGAGTCTGACGAAACCAATACAACACTTGTTTGGGTATTGGGGCTGTCTGGTATCCAAAAACATACTGAGGGGCTTGATTGGTCATACAAAAGCTCTGCATAAAGACCTGGCTGTTGTTCTCCGATACCTACTCAGAAAATCTCCCGCGAGATTGGAATGGCAATTCCCACATATGGCGTGCTTGATCCTGAAGACAAACCCAAAACGAGGGGAGAGGGATGGAGGAAAATCACTTGTATGTACACTATTTGCGGGCCCACATTGGTCCTTTCCACTTTAACGGCATTGACAAATATCGTTTAGATAAGGAACATCAGAATTCTCTTCAGTAATTGGTCTCAATTATGCAAAACCAACACTGCGAAAGTTATGTCCCAACTGGAATTCCTTATATATTGTCGTCTTGTATATGACTAAGAGCACTGAGGCGTTCAGAAAGTCAGGGAACATAGCCTCTTAGATTTCACACATCTCCTTGAGGCTTTATGCCCGAGTATTAACAGCTCCTTGCAAATCTTGGGTGCATTGAGAGAGAATCAAATAGATAATTTGTCCACTCCTTATCCCTTCACTATATCCGGAACCTTAAAACCCTCTTCCTCAGTTGTCAGTGGAACCGGATTCGTCGCAAGCCATGTGTCTTTCAGACTCATCCGGGTCAGTCTGTGCACCTGCTCCCCAGTGATCCCCTTTTCTTTGAGTGTCCTAAGGCATCCCCAGCGCTCGAACCACCACATCTAGCAAGTCTCCCAGGTCAGCTGGATCCTCGCGCAGGCCTTTGTGGGAGAAAAGCTCCCCGGCGCAGAGGGATGTCACAGAGGACCTCTCTTATCCTGGCCTGCTTCTCCTCGGTGGCTCTGGCATTATACTTGCACACTGCTGGCAGGAGTATGCAGCTAGTGTCGCCATATCCAACACCTACCGGGCCCATTATGTGGCCAACACCATGGCTCGTCCCAGGAGGCACGCCCCATACGATCGGAAGAATCACCAGAGACGCCCCGAGCTGGCAGTTGAGGCGAGTGTCCACGCCGTCCCTGTCCCTATGGCTATCGGAGTCCCGGCACGAGTAGCCGCAGCCCCTTGAGGCAGGCATCATGCACCTCCGGGAATGCGTGCCCCGAGAGCACTGACTCCACAGCATGGTCGATGCCTCTCACGCCCGACCGCATTCAGACCGACTCGGGTGTCGTCTGCGCCAGACAGGGGTCGTAGATGGTCACGCTGGCCTGCACCGCCATGATCAGGCACTTCTGCTTGGTGCCGTGGTCGTTAATCCTGCTGTATGGATGTGCTCGCCTGCCAAGAGCGAGGTCACGATGAAGATGAGGTTGGTGGTGGGCTGGTTGTGCGTGGTTAGAGCTCAAGGCCGACCTGTAGATGCGCCTCCATGGACAAACACCACTTGCACATTAATTTACAGCAGTCAAAATCGGGAAGTGCTCCCCTAGGACGTTGTGTCTGAGTGGATTGCTCTCTGTCAGTATACTGACACCCACGGTCACGTCGAAGAAGCTATTGAGGCAAGGAGCTCAAGTATTTGATGGTATCTACTACGTATCGGCCTCCCACCAGTAGCCACAGACCCAGCAGAGCCACGTCCGTCGTCGACCATACGCCATATATCATTGCCCAGCGTACCGATTCCGTCTCCAAGGCACGTCCATGAGGCCCTGCCCAAACCGTTCATAACACAGCCCATCTGTCGAAGCTGGAACCAATCAAAAGAAGCCTCCCACCAGACAAAAGCAGCCCATAGGAAGGTATACCAACAGTCGAGCCAGTAGTCAACCGGACTAGGAGTGCATCCAGGACAAGGAGGCGCAAAGATAGAGCCCGCCGCAAATAGACCTCCGCATCGCACATACAGCTCTTGCCACCAAATACATCGCCGTCTAAAACTCTTAAGTACAGATAACGTTCAATGCCGGTGGCTAGCCTGAGGAAGAAGCGCAAAAAATATCAATCGAGGCAGGTATCTCTTTTTGAAGTTGGGGATTGAGGCGTGGGAGAAGGTGGCACAACAACCAAAAAAAGACCATCAATCTGTTCCCGTTTCGTTTCATCCTGCAAAGGATACTGTGACCTGCCCAACCCTTTTTATTTCCCTTGGTTTCGATGCAGTGTATCTCCCGAACGCCTGTTGGAAAGCAGAAAAGAGAGCCAAAGTTGTCTGGGGTGAAGTGTTGCTGATTGTGGATGTCGTTGTGATTATGTTTAAAGCTTAGGACGCTGATGTGGGAACCAAGATGAGACATGGTATAGTAGTGAGGCTCTGTCAAGCCCATATGATGGTGTTGTTTTGTGCGAAATGCTTTCAGACCAGATGTGCCCGACGACCTGGTCCCGTTCTCCTGAGGCATTGACGAGCTTGGAAAGGTCCGAAACCAGCTCTGGGTTTCTTTTGGCGTGAGTCGGCGAACCATTCAGACATTGGAGGTCAATCGTGCCGATGCCGACCAGTAGCATATGTGAATGATCATAGACCGCGGAAAATGTCAGTTCGATTTGGGAGTGGTTCATCAGAGGTGCCAACATCCGAGACCTGGGTGCAGGTGATTCTCTGTGCACAGCGTCCTATGTGGTTGTGTGTGGGGAAACCATGTCGTCAAGTCGCACGCAAAGGAAGTAAACGAATGAGGGTATACAAGATAAAGCTGCTGTCAAGAGCGTCGTTGTTGTTATTGTCAAGTCATGATGAGCCTCGATGTCGCAATTTGTACCGTAATTCTTTGGGTTCCGGATGTTCGCACGCCTACTGCTCATTACTCTCCGGACTCAGCATACCGACAGCCTCATCCTTGATATCGCCAGGCGGGCTGCTCGCAACACCCTGGCTTTGCAAGCTGTCGACACGTTCCATCGAAGGGGCTTGAATGGAGTTGG
This sequence comes from Diaporthe vaccinii, assembly GCA_039880775.1. Classification (NCBI taxonomy): domain Eukaryota; kingdom Fungi; phylum Ascomycota; class Sordariomycetes; order Diaporthales; family Diaporthaceae; genus Diaporthe; species Diaporthe vaccinii. Next base: position 1,670,606 of record JBCEDN010000011.1, read on the forward strand.
TGGCTCCGTTGGGCAGCGCGGGAATGTTTTTGCCCAGCTTCTTGCCCTTTTCAGGCGTTGAGTTGGGACCGCCAGGCTTGGGATCGGTGACCTGTGCTTTGCCAGCCTCGAGCTTCTTCTTCTTCTTGGCCAGCGCGATTTGCTCCTTTGGCGGCCGTTTCTGAGGGGAAACGATTTTACCAGTTGCGCCAAGGCGAGGGCGAGGCCTCTTCTGCTTGACCGGGAGATCCTCATCCTCTACCAAAGGTTGATCGCCATTAGCATGCAACTTGGCGAGGAAGAAGTTCTTGACAAGGCCGATCTGGTCCTGAATGTTGTCCTTTGTGACCGGGTCCGCAGGAGGAAGCTGCTCAAAGACGTCGTGGATCTCAGCGTCAACAGTTTGCGCCTGGGACTGGAAAGTGTTTCGCACACGAGTCTGGAGAAGATGCAGAGGCACCGACATCATTTCCAAACCAAGCTCTCTGTCAAGACCAAGGGCTTTGAAGCCAAAGAAGTCTTCACCAAGCTCCTCAGCAAAGTCACCGCCAACGAATTGCTCACTGCCATCCTTGAAAGCCCCAGCGCCGTCTGGCCCGACGTCGTTGAGTGCTGGCCGAAGCAAGTCCGCGAGATGGGACTTCATGCGCTCATGCATTGTTCCGAGCTTGGTGCCAAGTCTGTCAACATCGTCCTTGGCGTAACCCTCTAATGTCTCCAGGCTGAGGCCGCTCTCGTTCAGAGTGTGCAAGATAACCTCCTCTTGTGTGAAGCGCGGTTGAAATTTGGCCCCACGCTCGGCGTACACACCCGTGGCGTTCTTCTTCTCGGCTTCCTGGTAGACGTTGAAGGTGCGAATAAGCTTTTCGAAATAATCCCCAGCGATGTCTGCAACCACATCGAGCGCAGACGGCTGCAGTTCCTCAAAGCCAGCGTGATAGAAGATTTTGGCCACCGAACGCTGCAAAGCCGATTTGCAAACGCCAGGCGCCAGAACGGGCGCATCGCCAGCAACGAAATGAGGTTCGATGTCAGCCTCCACGAAGGGCTCTGGTTCGTATTTGGGGAACTGGTTCGCGTAGACCTGTGACTGTATCTGCATCTGCTTGATGACGCCAATTTTGGAGACAACTTTCCTGGTCTCCTGCAGCTGCCGGAGATTCGCATCGAACTTCTTTGTAAGAATGCTCGGAGGGGCGACGAAAAAGCCTCGCGGTACCATACGCAAGACATCCTCGTGCTGGTTTATTACCTGGCCCTCGTCGTCCTCGACCCATTGCAGCTTGGGCGGAACGTCAGGCACGAGATGGTTTGTCTCGTAGTAATCGGGAATGGCCCGCTCTACTTCATCTTCCATACCCTCGGCCAGGGTTTCTATCGGCTTCGCTGAGTCCTTTGCAGCGATGACTGAGGAATCGCCGCCAGACGCAGAGAGGAGACCAGCCGACTCTGCTTGCTTGTGGCTTCGAAGCACGCGCCGCATGCCGGCCTTGGTCCTCACGAGTGCTGGCTCGTCGATGTTAAGTTTGTTGCCCTTGAACAGTTTGTAGCGCTCGCGGGCGGCTAGGGCACGATCTTTCTTCGTTACTTGCTTCCAAATCTTGTACTCTTCATCCTCGATCTCCTGCTCGGCAGCTTCACCCAGCGCGTGGTCGAGAACCATGCCGCTCAAAGATGGGCCGTCGATCTCCATAGCGTCGGCATTGCTGCCAATTCCGGACTGGCCGTGCTGGCCCAGGGGCGTGAAGGAGCCGACTGGTGGGGTCCCGAATCCATTACTGCCCTCGCCCATCTCGGAGCCTTCTCTGCCGGTCTTGGCCAGGATTCCGTTGAGCTGCAGTATGGGCTTGGTGTCATTGTTTGGCGTCCCCTCCTTCTGGTCCGAAGGGGCCTTCCTGGATTTCGTGGCGCCTTTTGTGGCACTGCTACGACCGCGCGAGGATATGATGGGCTCATCGTCACTATCGTCGCCCGCGTCGTCCTCGCCACCGTTCTGCTTGCGCCGCTCTTCGGCCTCAACCTCGGCGCGGGGTCTGATGACCAGGTCAGGGATCAAGGGAGTGAGCTTGTCGGCCTCCCTGCGCATGCCATTAGCCATGCGAGGGAGGTGGTTGTTCAAGTTCTGATTGTATCGGAGACAATTATCCCAGATCAGGCTGAGGTCGGCCACAAAGTCGGCCTTGGACTTATACTGAAGCTGCTTGAGCTTCTTCGTCATAGTGCCTAGATCCATAGGCTGCTTGATGACTGTGGAAGTGATCAGTGCTTGCGCAAGTCTTTTCGGGCGGGTAAAGTGCTGCCTACCGCTGTAGTAGTCTGGCGCATCCCTCTTGCTCACTTTTTGCAAGAATGGTGTCGAGTACTCCGTGTGCGCCTTCAATTCGCTAAGGACCTTCTCCAAAGCCTCATAAAGCTCCTCCTGACCCACGTTGTCTTCGCTCGCCCATTTTGACCGATTCTTCCTAACCTCATTCATCAGACTGCGCAGTTCCTGGTCAGTTGCTTGGACCTGACTGCGCTTCATGTCGATCCTGGCGATGAGATGCTTCAGCGTCAGGCTTGAGGCGCCGAGGTTGGCGCTGCTGAGGGATCCGTGGGCCTGGCCGGAGCCTTCGTTGGATGAGCTGCCGCCGTTCTTGTCCATCTCCGCCTGGATCTGCTTCTCAGATTCTTCCAGTTGCTGCTGTTCCAACATGGCGGTACGATCATTCTCAAGAGTATAAAAGAGTGTGTGGAAGCTGCGCTTGGCCGCCTCTTCGGTTGCGTTACGAGCCTCTTCCAGTTCCTTTCGCGCATCTTCGGATGATCTCGCCTGGTCTTGCGACGCGCCATCTTCTTTGGATTTTTCGCCGTTCTTGCCAGGAGAAGAGACAGAGTGGACAGGAGAGCTCCCGGACTTGGACGGAGAGAGGTATGTCTTGGCTGCGGCAGCATTTGCAGCAGTCTGTGACTTTGGCGGCGCGGAGTCACCGCCGGCATTATTGTCGTCCTCCTCATCATCTTCGTCATCGTCGCCATAGTCGTCCTCGTCAATAACCCGTTTCGCCTTTTTCAGGGGGGGCGGCTGGATGGGGGCATGATCGGTGGTAGGGGGCGGCAGGTTGAAGGAGTCGTCAGCGGTGGGAGGGCGCTTCAGGGACTCGATTGCAGCGGCATCGATGTCGCCGTCATCGGCAAAGAGGGCGGCAATCCTGGCGTCTGTTTTGCGAAAGAGACTGGCGAAATGGGCGCGTCGATGGTCCTCGTCGTGGTTGTCTGATGCCTCAGGCATCAACAAAGTCGCATCGTTCTGGGATCGCGACGAGCCATCGGAAGGGGGCTGATTCATCCTGATTCCATTTCCCTGGCTGCCAGCGGGCGTCGGCCAGCCATTCTGGGATTGATGCAAGGACATATTGGCCCCTGGGGGATGGACAGGACTGATGCACGGCCGCACACCCCATGCGCCGGGGGTCGAGGTGAATTCCACCGCCTTCCGGTCGGAGTCGGTTGACTAGATGGGCACCGGGTGATAGCGCGTCATTGACATAGATGGGGAGGAGGGAGTGCAGGATGATTCGGGGTGTTGTGGTGGAGGAGGTGATGGAATTGCGACAGGCGATGGTCGTGGACGTGATGGATTGACGTTGTGTCTGGAGAGCGCATGTCCCGTTTTGGGTGGAGCAAGTACCGTCGCGCGACGGGACTGTGGGCCTCGGCGCCCAAGGAGCGTCACCGGGTACCTCTGTCTCTGTTCGACGAGGCTACGGGGCACGCTGCGCAATTGTGGGCAGCCGTGGGCTTGTGCAAATATTCTATCTATTCTAGGCCCCTCTATTTGCAGCATTTCCATGGCTTACTTTTGCATCTCCTGTCTCGGGGCACTCGATATGCCCTGCTACATTATTTCAGGTGTACCTCACCTTCTGGCTGCCTTACATAATCGCTCGCGCTTATGTGATCCTGTCCGGAAGCAGCTGGCTGGTATTGGGAGAGCGGGAACATAGTGATTCAATGTCAAAGCCAATGAGTCTGATCACCTCTGAAAATTCATCTTCCCATTCTATATTAACTGATCACTGTATTTGGAATTACTGGTAAGAGAAATATAGCGACGTCATTCTCCAACACTATTGTATTGGTGGCGCATCACTATGCGTCGCCAGAAGATGCACGCCCACACGCACGTATCACCGGATAATTGATGTGAATGGCATCAGAAAGGGCAAAAAAATCTTGTTGAATATGAGCATAAATGGTTGGTGATGTTAATCATTATACATTTTGTACGACAAGGAGGCATAAACATCGAGTATCTGGTGTGCTACTCGGGGTTCCAGCACACCTACAGGAGAAATCCCCCGCCCCTCTCCTTCAAAGCTCCCTTGGTCGATTTGCTGCGTACCGCGTCCACATGGCGTCCGGATGAGTGGGGATGGCCCGACAGAGCGGTTGCACCTGGGCCGTGTGGGGCTCGGCTGCCCAGGGCTGCCAGGTGGCCTGGGAGCTGTGTGGGTGGGCAGCGGGCAGCAGGCAAGCAAGCTCCAGGCCACCTCATCCTGGAACTCGTTGCGTATCGCAAACCTCCAGTGCTCAAACCTCCCAAACGAGCGACACGGCCACAACGACTGAACTCCCCACCCCACCCCCCAGTCTCAGATCCAAGCGGAATTCCTTTAAAAGCCATGGTTATCACCGCAGATCATTTATGATTCACATCTACATAAAACCTTCTCAGAGATGAGGATACGCCTTCCATTCGCAGGTTCGTAACAGCCAGAGCTGAGCTCAGAAGCTCCCCTCCCCACTCCACCTGGCGCTCCAATGCTTCCCAGGCAAGCTCTGGCCCTGCTACTTTCAAGCAGACACTGACAACTCGACAGGAGTCTTCTTCCTGCTGCTCCTCCTCGCAGGCTACGCCGGCCTGACCTCCCTCCAAGTCGGAGCCTACGTCAACGACAAAGTCCTCCACACCGTCACCTTCTTCCTCCTCACCGTCGTCTTCTACTGGATCGTCGACACCAACCGCCGCCGGACCCTCCACTTCACGCTGGTGGTGTGCACACTATGCCTGGGCGTCGGCTCCGAGTTCCTGCAGGGCTTCCTGCCCAACGGCCGCGACTTTGACTTCTACGACATCGTCGCCAACCTGGTGGGCAGCCTGGCGGGGCTGGGCCTGTGCTCCATGTACCACAAGCGCATGCTGGAGAGGAAGAGGAGCCGCAAGTCGTACACGGCCGTCCCCGACGGGACGGAAGAAGAGGGCGACATCGAGCTCGGGGAAGGCATTGTGGGCGCACAGGAGAGCGGCGTCACGGAGGCGTCTGGCGCAGCAGGCGAGGGCCCGTCTAACAAGACAATGTCCTTAGAGGAGCAGGTTGACAACTGGGACGAGAACGCACCGGACGACTGGGACGGCGTTGATGATGTGCACGATGAAGAGCCGAAGAAACGTGCGGACTGAGCCGCGGCGTCTACGGGCAATGGACTTTGAAAATGATGGCGCTGGACACAAGAGCGACGGTCTGTTCTGATACCTTCACGGCGATTTGGCTTGCTATTGGCGTTGGGCAGGATTTGTACGACTGGAAGGTGGGATTTTGACGTCTATCATTACTTGAGAAGTAAAGGAAAGGATATCTCTTAGCGTTGGGCTACCTTTCTCTCTACACAGGGACCAAGCTTATAAAACATCGTCTTGAAAATGGCCCAAGACTACAGTTATCCCACCTCGCAATGACACTCTGTGTCCCACCAAAGCGCGCAACATTTGAACCAACCCAGAAGCCTCCCAGTAGTACCTGGGCCTTGACGGCTGTCCGACTTCTTGTCCAAAATCCCACAACTCTTATAAGCACCGCAAGAGCTTGCACACTTCAACTGCACTCGCTCGACTGGACAACTGGCGAACTATCAAGGGGCGGGCGACCGAATAAATCCTACAGCACCACCCGACTGGCGCTACATCCAGCTCATTCTTTGTTCCAATCGTTCTGAATCGCCGTCCAAGATGCGATATGCAAAAAACTGCAGGAATCTGGACACCAGGCACTGGGAAGCGCTGTGGGAAAGCAACATACCGGACCTCGCCGCGCTGAAGTCCCAGGTCAACTCGTGCGGCATCGTCGTCGTTGACGCAGAGCCGTGGAACAACGACGGCCCCACCGACTGTCGCGAGTTTGGCATCGCGTACATACCTCCCATACAATCGTTCCACAGCGATGATTTAGATCTACCCCGGACTTTGGTGTATACCAGCAACATAATGGGATTCAGAGCCGCTGCTATCACATTCGAGGCAGAGAAAGGAAAAATGGCGGCCAGGTCTTCGCGTTCGGCGAAGTTGATTTCGTAGACGCGGAATCGGTCGAGGAGAGGCTGCTCGGGATCATGAACTCCTTCAACAACGCAGGCTTCAAAGCCGTCCTCGTCGGATTCGATCTGAGTTTCGAGCTCCGGGTTATCGCCGCGCACTACCCACGGCTGACGGGGCTGTTCTCGAGCTGGGTGGACGTGCAGGAGCTCGCCGCCAACGCCTCGGGCCGCCATCCGACGAAAATGCCCAGCCTCCGCGACACCCTGAGCGCGCTGGGGTTCGGCGACGACCTGCGTGCGGTGTGCGGCCACAGGAACTGGAGGCACTGTGCTGGAAATGACGTGGTGCGCCTTGCTGCCGGCTTGATCGAGCTGCTGAGGCGGCCTGAATTCTCTCCACCTCTAGAGATTGGCCAGTCACAGAAGAAGTCAAGCAAGCAGAAGAGACACGGCACGCCCTCCCTGACACAAAAGCTGTGGAGATCCAGGCCAAGACCCTACGACTCTTACCCTTTCGCTGCGAGGATCTACGAGACCAGCGAGCATCAGGCTCTACGAAGATTCCCGCTGCAGGGGTTTTTCGACTACTTCTCTAGCTATAGCCCAATCGCTGCTGGAATTAATCCAAGCAAAAAGTACGGTTGGGTCTGTCTACCCACCCATGAGGAACTTGTGACATTTGTCCAACACTTCAATGGTACAGAAGAAAGTAAAGAGGGATACATATGGAAGGCCGTTGCGGATCCTACGGACTCAACTGCACCGGCGGCCACATCAGCTGCCCCAAAGGAACATGGAGTCTGCGAGAGAAATTTCGGTCCTTCTCACGGTGGGATTGGGGATACTTCGGACATTTTGAATGGGCTAGAAATTTTCCCACAAGGAGATAGCACAATATAGGACAGGCCTTATTGCACAAACCGAACAAGCCTTTCCGAGGCGTGGTTGGACTTGGCTACCGGACGACTCTGGTCTTATCAAAAGGATGAAACAAAACTCCCGCTTCTAACTTTACGCATACTTTGGCGCAACGTGATAAACCCCTTTTTGAACCAGGAGAGGTCTACTTGACGAGTCGAGTTCAGTAGTGCTGGGCCCTCACCACCCGAAGCTCTCGCTATGCCAAAACACCACCCTCCCCTTCCACACCCAAGCCCCAACATGATTTCTCAAGTCGCGGCCCATCACCGCCGGCCCACAGAAAAAGACCGCCACCCTCTCATCCTGACCATGCTGGAACAAATCATCCACGACCTTCTTGAGATTGGGCCGCATGAGCTGGTGTCTCATCTCGCCGCCGTGGTGCAACGAGGTCAGCTCCACGTCCTCTCCCTCTGCTCCCTCCGGGCTGCCCTCCTTGTCCTCGCTAGCCGTCACGAAAATCTGCACGCCCTCGTCCTCTGTGAAGCCCTTGTCGTTTTCCCCGGACGTGACCCACGAGGCATCGCCGACGACGCGAACGGCCCAGACAAGCTGGACCTGTGCGGCCTGGTTGTCCTTGACCAAGGCGCGGTAGAGAGGGACTGTGTACGTGGCGCCAACGCCTCCTGACACAAGTAGTATACGGTCGAACTCGCCCTCGGCCAGCGTTGAGAAGTGGCCGGCCACGCCGTATGGCCCCTCGATCGACAGTGGGATCTTGGTGGCATCATGGCGGCTGTTATTGCTCGCGATCTGGTTCAGAGTGGTGGTCATTGGCCCACTGAGATGCCGCGCCACCAGTGTCAGGGTCCCAGCTTTCGCGTCGACATCTGCTACCGTGAAAGGGTTGTACAGGAACTCGTGGACAAGGTAGTCTGCTGAAGCCGGGCTATCCGAAGGCCGCGCCTCGGCGGGGATCTGGAGGTAGACGTGCGAGCCGGGATGGGTCTGGAAACGGTGAATTTTCTTCTTGGGGATCGGCGCTGTGATCTTGACGAGGCTTGTCCCCGGTACCGTCTCCAGCTTCGCGACCGCGGTGACGGTGTCAAATTTCCGGGTGATGATATCGGCGAGGAAGACCACGAGTGCCTCGACCAGGAACACTCTCGACGAGTGGGCATGGAACCAGATCAAGGGCGGTATCAAGATCGCCACCGTGAGATGGACTATGAAGAATATCCTATAAGAGTAATCCCGGACCACTCTAAGTGTTGTTGTGTTCAGAAAGGTCATGCTCCAAATGCCGACCACGCCAGTGATGACTGCGCGGGACGTCTTGAGCTTCTCAACCAGTATTCCTGAGGCGACAAAGAAGTTGAGGTAGAGGAACGCGTGGGCGAAAAGTAAAGCATAGACAATCCGACCAAGCACGCGGTGATAGCGGTTGACTTGCTCATGTGATGAGTTGAATATGTAGGCAACCGGGTTGAGGCTCTTGAGTGCCAAGAGGTACTGAAGAGGCAATTGAGATATTGCAATGGCACCGGCTCGCTTTGTGAGATGGAGGTAGTCTGCTTCTTGTTAGTACTCTTGTAATTTACTTCAGACGTGTTGGCTGCCTTACCATCACCAGTCTCTGTCACAGTTAGGATCAACATCCAGAAACCCCAGCCGAGTCCAAAGACCCACTCGTCTCTCTGGCCCCAGGTCCGGCCCAGGAAGACGACATCATCTCCAAGCCACCACTGCAGATGGTGGTATCGTGATTCCCAGGTTCCTAGGGGGCCCTGCCTCCTTACTTTCCGCAGTGGTGACTCTGGGATGGCGTTGTAGGCGCCCTTTCTGGCCTCGACAGCCTTGAAGACCCAACTTGCCAGTCTCCAGGCGAGGAACAGCAGGACTGGAAGAAAGGCCGACAGCTGGGCAACTCCGGCATATCTGTTCAATATTTGCCTTCTCAGCCTCACCTGGTCTTCGTCCAACGACAAAAATCTCCACGGCCATCCCATTTTATGACGACTGGTTGGGTTGGAATTCGAGTGAGTACGGCGGGACTTTAGCTTTGTGTCCTCAAACGTCAAGCGCCGAAGGGAGGCAAAGGGACGGTTAACGACCCTAATGAGTACGTTTTAGAGGCCGGGCTGTGGTGTACTACTCCAAACAGAGCATCAGCCGCAAGAAGGGTGAGCACCAGGAGTAGATTTCCAATGATTAGGAATGACAGAGGTGTCGCTGGCTGGGGCGTAAGGTCCATTCAAGTACTGAAGCGGTCCGCCTAAGTGCCCGGGGGTGTCACAACAAGCTCGGATATCCGCCCTGCGGGGTTCGGACCGCCTGGGAACTCGACGCCTGGAACGGAGGATTCCCCGAGCAGAATCAAACGGCATTTGGATTAACGGTGACAACATTCATGGCCTCGTGGCTGTTGCCAGGGGATATGTTGAAGCCACGTTGGCCATCTTGTAGACTGAGTGTCCCTTTCCAATTGTCAGGTAAGCTTATGAGCAGCTCGAAGAGGACAGGGGACAGCAAGCAAATCAGCACCTCGGACTTCCTTCTTTGGGAGCGTTGATGGCCACACGAGACTTCTAAGAAGCCAGACACAGTACCTCTGTACAGGCTGGCATCTTCGTGCCTAAACACAAGCGCCCGGGGTCCCCGTACAGCTAGATCGTCAGTTGAATTCATCATGCTGACTCGGTCGATCCAGCTGAGTCGGGGAGTGGATATCTATCCAGAGACCTTGCTGCAAAACGCATCCAATCGAATATCTACTCGGTTCCTCACCCAAATACTCGGTTCCTCACCCAGCGAGCGCACTTTGTCCCCCGAGGTACTGGGAGCTCTCCTACCCCTGCATGGTAGTTGGGCCCGGAATTGGGTGGGGCCCGGAATTGGGTGGCAGCTCCGACCTGGAACCGAAGCTGCAGGTTGGAGACAGCTGTCGGCCGCAAGAGGTGCGATTACCTTGTCTATTGCTTGTTACATACAGGAAGCAACAGGTGGACTTCGCCAACATTAGCCAAAAGCGCATCATCCACACCACAGCCGGTGCACCTCTTTTATTTCAAAGACTTCCTCGCGAAAAGACACCTGCCGTACGCCATGGCTGTCCAGCTACGGTCCTTCCCCTCGCAGTCCTCGGACGACATGCGATTAGACGACTACCTAGACGACAAGCTCCAGTCCACCATGGACCTGGACAACCTCGACGAGCTGCTCGCCAGTGTCGAGGAGCAGCACGTCCAGCTCCAGTCCCAGCTCGACGACGCGTCCCACGCCCTCGAGGTCGCCCGCCAGTCTGCCGACCAGCGCCATGCCTCGCTGCAGAAGCAGATCGACGACTTCCAGTCCCTGCAGCGCAGCATCGACGTCCGCCTGCAGATCGTCTCGAGCTCCGACGCCCCGGACGAGGCCATCCGAAGGCTGGAGGGCCCCATGCACAGGCTGCAGAAGGTCGACCTGGCGCACAAGTACCTGCTGTTGCTGCAGGATGTCGAGAACCTGCGGACGGAGGCCCGGAGCCACCTGCCCAAGAGCCCAAAGGCCGCGCTGGAGCCCTACACCAGGTTGAAGCAGCTGGGGCAGTACCTGCACGAGCTGCAGCCCCAGGCAGACTACGCTGCTACGCATCTGGTGGCACATGTTGCTAAAATCGCCGAGAATCTCTGGGACGAGATGAAGAGGACCATGTGGACGGAGATGGACGGAATCCTCACCAAGAGGGGCTGGCCGAAGAAGGTGGATGCCCGGTCAGGGATCGAAGAGGAGTGGAGGGAGTGCTTCGAGAAGCTGGTGGACTTGCAGGTCCCAGAGGTTCTCTACTCAGACGGTGTGGTGACGCTGCTGCCTGTCGATGTCATGGCGCAGAACTGGACCAAAGAGTTCCGATACCATTTCATGAGTGACAAGCCCACAAGCAAGCCGCAGGCCATTGGGGCGCAGTGTTTTCCATGGATCACGACTCTCCTGGAGGAGTGGGACGACTTCATGCGTGACAACTTTGGGTTCATACTCGCGACAAAGTTCAGCGACACGGCAGCGGCCAACAAGATGGTATACATGGACCCGACGTGCGCCCTCATCACCTCGTTGCTGCCCGTCATCAGGGAGAAGGTGCATTCGGCTGTGGAGGTGGCCCTGAAGGACCCGGTGTTTTTGAGCAGCCTGATGTCACAGCTGATGAGCTTTGACGATACTTTGCGGTCCAGGTTTAACTATGACGGAGGCGACCTCGAGCGAGGCTGGGGCGGTCTCACCTCTGAGGTGCTGGACAAACACTTTGACAAGTGGCTTGAGGCAGAGAAGACTTTTGCCCTGGACAGGTATAAAGGAATCATGGCCACACCAGACGCTGGCCACATTGACTACGAGTACAACGGCCCCGGAAAGACCAAACCGACCTACGGTGCTGCCCGCGTCACAGACCTCCTTCGTTCTGTGACGACACAATACAAACGGGTCAGAAGGTTCTCCCACAAGTTGCGCTTCCTGATCGAGATCCAACTGGAGATCTTGGACTCGTACCATGACCGGCTAAACGGATCCCTGGGGGCTTACAAGGCCATGACTTCCACTGCCGGCAAGATGGTGTATGGGGCCACCAAGGAGCAATTAGCAGCCCTCGAGGGGACCGGGGCATTTGAGACGCTTTGCAAAGTCTTTGGCAGCACCGATCACGTTGTCAATGCGCTGAAGGACTGGAGCAACGAGGAGTTCTTTGTGGATCTGTGGGACCGGCTGCAGGCGAGGGCCACTAAGTCCGACGACCTGGGCAACCTCGCGGGCGGAATGAGCCACGACGAGGTCAAGGGCCGGACGTCACAGACGGTTGGCACAGGTGAAGACGGCGGGATCCTGTTCGACGAGACCATCAAGGCGTACACGGAGCGGCGGACGGCGGCCCAGGACCTGCTGACGGAGGCGGTCATCCGGTCGCACGCTGACGCGTTCCGCGCTTATATCCAGCGGGCGCAGTGGACCGTCGTCAACGAGGACACGGCCGTCGTCGACCCGTACCAGCTGGCCATCACGGCGGAGCTCGACGAGCCGCTGCGCATCATCAAGCGCAACTTCGACTTCCTCGCTCGCGCCGTCGGCGCCGCGGTCGTGCGCCGCGTCGTCCGTAGGGCCCTCGACAGCCTGCAGGACACGCTGTGGGGCGACGTCCTGCGCAAGAACAAGTTCACCGCCCTCGGCGCTGCACAGTTCATGCGCGACCTGCACGCCGTATTCGCCATGGTCGACCGCTACGTACCCAATGCGTCCGAGGCCATGGCCACGCTTGCCGATGCGGTCAAGCTGCTCAACCTGCCGCTGGAGGCTGAGGAGGGCTTCATGTCGCTCAAGCAGGCCAGCGACCGCGTGTTTACTGACAACTCCGAGGCGAGGAAGGTCATAGAGGAGCTCGGCATTGATACGCTTGAGCCCGGGAACGCGAGGATGATCCTGCAGAGGCGCATTGAGAACAGTGATTAGATCCTGATCTAGCCCCCCAAAATATGAAGCAATGAGGAATTGCCCTCGTCCTGCCAAGTCTATTGCTGTCCCTCTCAATGTGTATAGTGTTGAACCACTTGAGCTTTCCTGATGCAGTAAAATGGCCCCAATCCCCGGGGTCTTGCTTCCTTGCTGGCCTTGGATATTTCTTACCAAACCCCAGCACCTAGAGTTTTGTCACCCAGCCCCGTCTAATTGATCGCCCTCATCGTGAGCTCCACCACGGCAAACGTGCCCGCGGAAACAGGCATGGCTCTCAGCAGCGTCGGGCCCAGGCCCCTCCAGAAACCGCCCATGCCCTCCTTCCTCCACGTCTGCGCGAAGCAGTCCCGCATGTTCCTGTACACCTTGTCCTTGCCGAACCCGTCCGTCTGCATCTTGGACTTGACGACGTCAAAGGGGTAGCTGGACAGCCACAGCGCCTCGCCGGCCAGGCCGCCGTAGAAGGCGACCTTGTAGGCGGGTATGTCCTTGCGGTCGACGCCGTTGCGCGCCGCGTCGCGCGCCATGAGCCACTCGAAGGACAGGAACCACACGCCGTACGCCTGCGCCTCCCGCAGGATCGTGACGGCGCTGCCGCGGTAGACGCCCCCCAGGACCCCGCCCCCGGGCGCGGCGGTCAGCTTGCGCACGCAGTCCAGGGGCCCCGAGTACAGCCTCCCCGCGCCGTGGGGCTGCGTCTGCAGCCGGATTCGCACGTGCTCGATTGGGCTTGAGAGAACGGTGTTGGCCACGCCCGCGAAGGCGCCGGAGGCGTAGTACTGCCCGTACCCGAGGGCAGCGCCCGGGGCGGCGCCGTGGTTGACCGTGTTCTGCTCCTCGAAGTACCGCCGCGCCGCGTGGAAACCACCGAACTGGACTGACACGCAGGCGCCGATGCCAATCAGCGGTGTCAGGGTGCCCTTGTAGAAGGCTGCTGGGCCCTCATTCTTGAGGATCGAGGTCGCTGTTGCCAGGGCTGATGTGTTTGTGGTGGATGTTTGCAGGCGGACCTTCACTATATCGAAGGGTTGGCCTGAGGGGTGTTTTGTTAGTCAATTGATCGGTGTATACAGAATATTGACCTGGTTCAAGATAAATAGCCTTGGTCTTGAATGTGTCAAGTCAGTTTGAGAGCTGGGCACTGGCCCGATCCCCTCCCTCCCTGTGCTTCTCTCATCTAGGCGAGGTGCATGTGCAGCTGCATGTACATGCGCAATGTGACCCGATGCCATTGAGCCTCCTCTCCCAGTTTCATCGTCCAGGGAATCTTACCCAGTAGTACCTGTGCAACACCACCAGCCGCTCCGGAGAACAGGTCCTTGGCCGTCTGCTTCGCGCCCCCCTGCTGGTGAGGATGAGCCTCCAGGTCCGCGGCAGAGTCAGCCATCTTGAGTTGAGCGCCCGCCTGCTGCTTGCTACTATCCCACCCCCACGCTATCGGCAATCTCGTCGGCCTGGACGCTGTAGATGAGCTCTCCCACAACGTTCGGACAAGGCAGGCGTCAGGCGTCAGGCGGCGAAGGTGGAAAGGTTTGAATTGACGATTGGTAGAAAGGGTAGTATGTGTGTGAGAGCAGAAAGTTGGGTGCAAGATAAGTAGGTCGTCCAAATAATTCGGGTCAGCCACACACAGCTGAACGCCGACACCGGTGCCGGGGAACCCCCGGTACCTGCAAGAAGGGACCTGAGTCTTTTTCCCCACCGCCTACGGCCGCCGAGAGATGGCGTGCTTACGGAATTCAATTGCAGCAGCATTCATTGGCACCGAGATAGAACCCACACAAGGCATGTATCAACATAGCACAGACATTGCCCCAAGAGCCTTGATTCAACGAGAAACCTCAGACGAGGTCTGAATGGGTGCATTTTGAGGATGGGGCAGATATGTCTTGCGCTCCCCGGAAAAAGAGACTACTGCCCATCTCTCTTCGGCATGAGAATCCACGAACGACTTGCCTCCCTAATAACTCTATGCACATCACACCGTCTCTTACTTGACCAGGAAGGTCAGCGCTGCCAAAGCCATTGCATCTATTGCTGCCACCAAAATCCCAGTATGCACAAGGCACCCCGCGGGCCGCGCCCAGCTTCGCAAAGTCCTCGCACGCTCGTGTCAACCTCATCTCAATGGCGTGAGCCCCAAAGCAATCTCCAAATGACTGGCTGATAAATCTCGCTGCGGACTGGTCATTCTCGGTGAGCGGCGCCCTTCCTCTCTAAACTTTTTTCTCAACCTTAGACCCCAGAAAAGTGTAGCTCGGTAAGGGACTTGCTGGCGACTTTGGTGTCTCACGAAGTCAAGGACGAAAACCGTTGAGCTCTTCTGTAGATTGGTTGACAAGAGAAAAAGAGGGCTCGGCAAAATATGACTTGTGTTCTTCTATCTCTACTCTCCACATTGTTCCAGACCAGTATCAACATTAGCCTGCGGCAGTCGTCCAGCCTCATACACATTACATTGTCTTGTAAATTCCAGCGAAATAGCTGAAACTTCATCGTGGTCACCTCGATGAGTCGAAGATTGAGCATTTGCACTGCAATCCCTCTTGCGACTGGCAGCGGACTGCGCCTTGTTCTCGTCACCAAATTCCCCTGCGTGCTTGGATTTCCGGGCCACTGAGATCTCCGTGCCTCCTTCCACAGGCGAACCTCGATCTGATCTCAAGCTCGCTTTGAGTTGGCACCTCTGCGATCAGGTCGGCCTGATGACAATTGCATCAGTGGACGCGCACCGTCTACAGCGGATGAAAGTCCGCCAGTGGCCTGAAGAGATAAGGGAAGATGGAGTGGTCTACAAACTTGATTGGCCCTGGAGTTTCTTTTGGTACTTTGACATCTCGGTTAGGTAGCAGGGGTAGCTCAGAGGTACCTGAGCTGCAATGGCACGATAGGAGATGCCGGATGCGTGATTGACCCGACGAGGTCCTCACCAGGTGTCCTCGACTGTCTCAGACCGGTCAAGAAGATTGCTTTGCGAGGTTCTTCTAGCCTTCTTGGAAATTTTGCGAGAGCCAGAGTCACTGCTGGCTTCTGGTCCTCTCTTATTGGCCTTCGTGGGAGGGTTGGGAGGACCGATGTTGCTGCTGGAATCTGGGACTTTCACCGGTGCTTCATCGCCATGTGTCGGATCCTTGTCTGCAATATGTCAGTAACTCCCTAAACACTCGTGCTAGTATGTGGACATGGCACTTGTCTGGGGTGGATATTCTTGAACCCTGCCGTTTCTCATTTGGTGAGGGAAAAGGGGGGGGGGTTCATGGTCGGATAGCATACCTTTGGACGACAGGGATGGCTCGACTCGTCTGACCCAAAAGGACTTGCAAGCCTTTGCGGAGCGCCTGGAAGGGTCAGGCAGCTGAGCCGCAATATATTTGAAGTCAATGTCTTCCCATTTGTTGAAGCCCTTGGTTAGTTTGGTAAGTATCTCGATCTCTTTGGGAGACCACAACTGTGTACGATGCTCTTTCGCGGGCCGGATGTTGCGTCGCGACTCTGATGCCCCCGCCACCTCCGACTGTCCTGGCCGTTCGGAATGTGGAAGCCGCGAAGACGATGCTGGAGTCTGCTCCTCTTCCTGAAGCGCAGATTTGGCCAGGACGGGAACCACATTCCTCTTCTTCCATTTCTTCAACCCATTTGAGCCCCGTCTGCCTTCATTGTCGCTGGACTCGTCCTCATCATATTCCATAAATGAGCCTGAATCATTTTCATCGTGTGTCTCGAGATCCGGATCTTCCATGAGATCTTTGCCTTTGGCGTCATCGACTTGTGTTTGTCCCCTTGTCCCTTCCCACTCGTGCCATATGTCTCTTGTCCTCATGCTCAGCCACTTGGCTTTGATAGCTGCGGTGGTTCGGCGGGGAAAGCATTCTCTCAGTTCCATGGTTGCTTGGCGGCTGTATCTGAGATGTCCATCCATCTGCAGCTGCGACCCCATCGTCTCTCGGATCACGGCCTCTTCCTCTTGTGACCAAGGTCCATTTGGTGGCCTACCTGGTCCTGGCTTCTTTGGAACGTCCTGTTCACCCTGCTCCGATGGCCGACGCGGTCCTCGTCCCTCTGGTGAGTCCGAGCTTCCGGCTTGGTCTTCTGCGGTCCAGCCCGGCGACGATGAGAAGCTGTTTCGACATGACTCCCTCTTTCCTATCTGGAAAGCTCCAGTTGAGTCGCCACATGATAGAGAGTTTTCGTCCAAAGATGAAAGCTCGCTTTCATTAGAGGAGCTACGTGAGCTGCTTTTATGCAGTCCCAATTCATCTCCCTCGTCATCGAAGTGATTCAGTAGATCTCGAGATGGTCCACGTTCTTCGAGGGTGTTGCCCAATAGCGGATAGGAATCATCTTTGACGAAAACTTCGTGCAC
Organism: Diaporthe vaccinii; assembly: GCA_039880775.1. NCBI lineage: Eukaryota > Fungi > Ascomycota > Sordariomycetes > Diaporthales > Diaporthaceae > Diaporthe > Diaporthe vaccinii. Next base: position 1,687,584 of record JBCEDN010000011.1, read on the forward strand.
TGGAGAAAGTAGTGGATATGGTGTCAGTCACGTCTCACATGAAAGTGACATCTCCTTGTGGTTTTTATGGTAGCACCAAATTGTCATTTCTGTTGGTGGCGCGCAGGAGGGAGGCAGGTATGGTTCTCACAGTCTTTCCACGCATGATGCGACAGGGAATTGAACACCTCAACGCTCTCAGCTCTGTAACTGAAGCTTATCCCACCATGCGAAAATTTACAATCTCCGAATTCCATGTTTGAGCAAACGTCTTCGTCTTTCGCCAGTGTTTCGCACACTTTCGCGCGATCCTTGGCCGGCAGCTCCTCCAGTCGTTCCCGATACCGTTGGATGGCGCCCTCCCTCAGCTGTCCAGCAGCGGCGATAAACGCCTTGAAATACCGGCAAATGAGTGTATCGGCCTCCAGACGCGCCTGCTGTATGTCGACTTTCGTTTTTTGGATGATGGTATCGACATCTGGAAGCACCTGGGTTTGTCCTGGTGTCTCGTCTTGTGGGTCCGGGGTTGCATCCTCACGCTCGGGGTTCCCATCGGAATCGTAGTCTAGCAGTGATCTCATGGCTTGTCGCGAGGAAGTTGAACCGCCTGATCGCAGAAGCTTGAGCTTGCTTGAACGCTCAAGATTTGCAGCAATAGGCCTGCTCTTCCTTAGGAACCCCCAGGCAGCTACCGGTTCGGTGCCCTAAGAATCTAGTGAAGTTCCTGAAGCCAGAGAAGCGGAGTGAGCGGAAAGCAGTGTTGTGGTGCGGCGTGCAGAAACAATGCCGGGCCACTTGAGTCCGCACATGCACCTACGTGGCACAGCGTCCACATGCGGAGTAAACTTGCTTTTTCTTTTGAAATATGACAGGTGAATTACTGCACAATTCTTATCAGAGAAGCACCAAAGTATGCTAGACATTTGTTAGACCCCGTGAAATACTGAGGCTCATTGGGGTTTCCTCAGTACACAAAAGCACGCCTTCGTCCTGACGCGAGAGTTCGCGTCGCGTCTTGTAACCCCTATACTGCCCTTTGCAGTGTTGCCAGAGAAAGTACAATCAAACCTGGTCCAAGGAAAACATTGAAAACATCGTGATTTGATCCAGCTAGGCATCATTGACGTGCAGGCTGCAAAGATCATATCGCAAGCAACCTCATCCCAGCATCATTCTAGAACTTCCCGCACCATGGATGGGTATGAGACACTGTATCACTTAATTATCGTGGCTGCTTACAAGACTGACTAATAATATCTGGTGCACTAGGTTTGCTGCCATCGACTTTGGTAGCACGTCGACTCGAGCATATCTGATGACGGTCAGCAAGAATAATAAGGAGGAGAAAGATGGCCACCGCGTGCAGAATATAGGCGTGGATGATTACAAGACTAAGCGTTTTCTGCGAGGGGAGTGGCCTTCCAAGGGATGTCCCTTCGATGCCCCTTATCCCGTTGGTCACGATGCAACAGACAGAGAGCACGCTGACAAGCGCGACCGCTCGCTGAAGAGCTTCGTGTGGTTCCTGGCTGACGACGACGACGAGCATCCCTACACAAAAGACTTGAAGACCTACTATGACTTGCTCCCCGAGGATCAGAAGCCAAAATTTCGGGAGAGGCTGATGAACATGCTCGTGAGACATCTCGCCATAGTGGCAAAGCAGATCTCCCGGGAAGCTGTGCAGCGCGACACGACTATGCGGAGGTTGGTGTTCTGCGTCCCTAATGCTTGGGACAAGTCGAATTTCCAGAATGTCCTGCGGCCTATAATGGACAAGGTGGTGGGAGTTATGGACGAGGTCGCGGGGGTCGTCGAGACGTACTGCGTGTTTGAATCGGAAGCGCTTGCGCAGTTTATCCTACGTCGACATCCTTTTGAATTGAGGAATTACGAATTCGTTCTTGTCTGTGACTTTGGTGGTCACTTCATGGTAAGTCCTAAATGAATGAAAGAGAGGTCAACCAGAACAATAAACAAGGCTGACTTCGAGTCCAATGCCAGGGCGGGAGCCACTTCCAGTTCTGTAGGGACAGTGATAGGGACCCCCGTCCCGCCTTCTTCTCCCTACCTCAAGGCAACTTTGGCATTCGTGGAGGCTCTCAACTCTGGGAAGACCATATTCGCCCGTATATCGATGGAAATCTGGCCACATTGGGTCTCCCTGCTGATAGGGAAAGTGTGCTTCGGGCCAAGTTCCTGGACGCCTTCTTCATTGGCAAGGCCGAGGTGGACGAATCTGTATGTCCTTGCCTAAAGCTACAGGTTTCAAGAAGGAACAAGGATCCACCCCTGGGATGGGCCATTCCAGTCCTTTCGAGATTTACTGACTGCACTCCTAGTTCTACAAAAAGAACAAGCCTATGCGTCTGGTTGCCTCCATTGAAGACGTGTTCCCTGATGATGCGAGGTTGTATGACTTGTCCCTCAAGCCAGCAGATATATCGCAAGCATGGCAGTCCGGGTTCAGGGCTGCCGTGGATCTGGCACTTGGAAAGATTAAGGGGCTTACGGCATCTTCCCGGGGCAGAACAGTTGTCATCCTGTCCGGGGGAAGCATGCTGAACCATCAAGCCAGAGCCGAGATTCAGCATGCGTGTGAGGGTTACGGAATAGATTGCAAGATCACGGGTCTGAACTTCAATCCTGAGTCATGGTAAGCTTATCCGTTCAGCCAAGTGTCTACCCGTCAATTAATAGTATATGGGCCAGCAAGTGGATGGTCTGTGAAGGTGCCGCCAGGGCTGAGGCCTTCGCCGCGAGCCCCCGGGAGTTCTTCAAGCGCGGTGCAGCTCTTGCAGTCCAGTCACACATTGGAAATAGGATCTACGACAGTAAGGCGAAGGTCCTTTTCCGCTGGGGCCGACAAGTGCCTGCCTCCTCGAAGGGCCCCCACTTGCCAGGTCAGCTGGGGCAAGCCGAGGACGACCGCGGCAGTCCTGTCGAGATTGAACTGAGAGAGCACGCACACGAAAATGTCAGGCTTGTCTGCGATCCGCTTTATCGACGGCACTGCCACCGATATCCACGAGACTACATCAGCATCTACTCGGACGATGCCGCCGCCGCGGACAATAACTGCTACGACGTCTGGGATATCAGCCGGCATTTCGAGGCAACGCGAGTGGACGGCACGCATCACAGAGTACTGATACATCCCGGCAAATACCTCCTCGAAGTTGAAGGCGTTGAGTGCCATCAAAACGGCGTTGACGCCACTCTCAACCTACGCATGACGCGGCGGGCCATCACGGTTGCTAGGGCGAGGAAGAGCCTCCGGGCCTGCACCATGTCAGCAGGCCAAGATATCTACACGTTCGAAGTACCGCTCACGGCCTGTGGGTCGAGCAATCTCGTCCAATTGGACCTCGACCAGGTCAAAAATAGGTTGTGGAAGCCCCTAAAGGTGCGCACCGAAATGCCACAGTCAGTCCCGGAGCCGGAGTCAGAGTCAGTAGGTCCGCTCCGGCCGGCCGGCAAACGACAGCGGACTGTGGGCCCTTCCGTTGAGGAGCTATACGATCTCGACCGGGTTGTTGCCCCAGGGGAGCTCTTCGCAAAGTCTCGCCAGCAGGGGAACGAGGGCGTCGCCGGCGACTTTCTCGAAAATTCGCGTCCGAACATGTCGTTCGACGTACCCGGAAGATCCCCGTCCGTGACTCGAACTCCGATCCGCACTGTTCCATCGCACCGTCATAACGGCCGCCCTAGGTCTGGTGGCAAACGGCATTTGCCCGTCATGCCACCAAACGGAGAGACGCGTGGTCGTCTTCCCACGATGAACAACACCTACGGCTCTACCGACTCGGACTCGGACTCAGACTCGTCTGACATTCCTGACAATCTGTTCAACTTCTGAGCGTTTCAAACGGGACCTCAGAAGTAATCTGTCTTTGGCTCTGGTTTCACAATGAGAGAAGAATATCAGCATCTAACCCAGCCAGACCCACCCTTCTCCCCGTCGAGACACTTTGTACAGATTGACCGTGGTCCCCGAGGGTTAAGAAGAGGTCATAGTATATCATCTCGCCCGAGACTAGCTGGCTGAAATCAGTCTGGCCACCTTGACATGGCCCTGGTCTGATATCGCACAGGAAACACTCACTAGCCCTTTTTTTCTTTTCCTTTGACAATCACAAGAGCGGACGGCACTGAGCACTGAAATTATGGTTGAACAACAGAAATATTGGCCCAGCCACTTCACCGCTGGCAGTGAAGGTCTGGGAAAAGTTAGGGGAGTCATCTTGTTTCTTACTGGTTATACCAGGTCTGTTCCTTCTTTGATTGTGTGTTTAAGTGCCGCTAGCTAAGACCTCATTCAAAACGCTGTCATTACTGGGCATCATGACCTCGCGGTCGTCTGTTACGCTGCGTAACTCCAGGCTAGGTAGTTGAGGCTTACACTATTGAATACACTGTGACCCTCGCTCTGCGGATAGGACCGTTGCATGGATGATATTTTACGGAAGGTTTGCGCTGACATATAATTCTTCCAATACCCACAACCAAAGGATATTCACACGCAACTCTTCAAACAATGCATGATGGCCACCTCAGTCTAGACTTGCCCACCACCAATCTTGAAACACGAGACAAAGAAATTGACTATAGAAGCAGCGAGAAATTCCTAAATTCTCCAGCAGCTCTTACGGAACGAAACCCAAACCCCATCACAGGGCCCAAGTCGTTCCATTCCCAATCCATCGTAGCCGTGCTCACTTTGAGCCCGCTCGTCCATCGCCTTGCGTGCATCTTCATGGTTCTTGTGCTCAAACCAATCCTTCCAACTGTCAAACACAACGCTCTTGAAAAAAACACCAGCCCCCGAGACCTGGCCATGCACGAGCTCGTGGAGCAGCTCGTGCCACCAGCCCCCGGGGTCGTTGTAGTACTCAAGCATCACCGGGGCGATGATGCTCGGCCCTAAATCAACCGGGCCCCAGTACCCCTCGCCCTCGGTGAAGTGGAAAGAGCTGCTGTAGCTTTGGCGCTGAACCCTGAACTCGGCCCAGGCGTCCAGGGCATCCTTGAGATCTGTGCTGCGATGGAAGCTCATATTGATAATGTTGCTGGCGGCGAGCTGCATGATTTATCGGATAGTTAGCAGGGACTCGGCGCGTGATGTGCGCTGAGAATTGGGATCCACTACGAGATTGGCACTGCGATACCTTAGAGTGTAGGATGTCCTCGGGCTCCAACGTATAACAAGCATTTGCTTCGAGCTTATCATCTGTTAGAAATGTTAGGCGCTTGCTGAATTGGTTCTGTAGTGGGTGCTGTAGGGCTACCATACATAGCACAACAGCCGTGAAGTCCTTTTCGCTGGTCAATCTGTTCACCACAAACGGCATGATCTTTGGCTCGAGCGCAATTTAGGCATCAAACTCGGGCCCGGTGGCGCGAGTGTCCGAGTTTGGTGAATGTCTGGTCATTTGGTACTTTGGTCATGAGCATGATCTTCGGCGGCGACTTCAACATTTTCCGACCCAATACAGCTGGTTACGATGATGAGGATTACAACGTCGAAGTCGTGCAGTCACAGTTCCGCTACTTCGGGTGATTTCTGCCCAAGATCAGAAAGATCGCGAATGACGAAATATACCAGTCGGTGCTGTATCTCATACGTCTAAATGCACCTGAAAGTATGGCACCGTTCAGCTTGGTAACGGAACGAGAGGTTGGCAAGGAGGATAAGGAGTTTATCTTGAGGATCATGAAGACGGACTGGCGCGATCGACCGACAGCCAACATGAAGGAGCTGCTTGAGGATGGATGGTTCCATTAAGATTTCTTTTCTCTTTCCCTCGTTGTGCTTCCCTCTTCATTTTCTGGCTCCCCTCTTGTAGACAATCAGACCCACGCTCCTACTTAGGAAGTCTCGGCTCAAGGACCGGAGCCTAGTAATTTGTATTTGCGCCTGTCACGCGCCTGCACATGTGGATTCTCACCAATTTTGTATATATTTGGCAAGAAGTTTGGCCCCGTACAATTGAAAAGTCACCGGAGAACACCCAAGACGATTTTCTAGCCTGCCAGTTTGCCTCACCTCCAGTCAAGGAGGTGAGAATAGAGAGCAGGCAAGGGTAGCAAACGGCACCAGGTATCGCCAAAGTCATGTGCCCAGAAGCCCGAGACCAACACATCTACTTTTGAGAAGGCAGTTGAAGAGGATTTCGTCGAAGCGTGGTTCCGCCTCGGGCCCAAAAATCCGCGCGACTGCTCTTCTCGTGAGAGACATTCTGCGCTGATCAGCTTATACAGTGAGATGACTGTGGTGACGAGAAACAGCCTGTGGAAATTTGGCTACGGTGACGACTATTTTCAGGGGCATTCTGATGTTGCTAGCCGATGCAGAGATAGTGGAGGCCCAGTAGGGTGGATTAGCTGGGAGCTTTCCGAGTCAAACAAAAGCCAAATATAAGCTGTCACACCGCCCATTTGAGCACATACGGCCATAGACACAGGAAAATACGGGATCCCGTCTGCTCTTTTATAGTTAAACCTCTGATCGATAAATTGTTCATCGTTATTATCTGAGCTCCACGTTTATTGTTTACAGAAAATACCCAGCTGCATTTAAACCGGCCTTTAAAACTTATTTATAATTTTTTTATTATATATTATAATGTTTATTTAATTTATTTAATTAAATTAAAGATTTTATTATTATATAAACGCCTTTTTTATAATAAATTTCTCATAATATATTAATAAATTATAATTTATATATTTATTAAATAACTTTTATTTATTATTAATTTAATAATATAATAAATTTAAAAATTATAAAAATTATGTAATATAATTTTTTATATAATATAATTTATTAATTAATAGCTTATATTAATTAATAACTTATTTTTATTAATTTTATTAACTTTTATTAATTAAATAATATAATTTATTAATTAATTATATTTATTATATATTATTATAAATTAATATAATTAACATTAAAGTATTTAATATTAATAGCTTAAAGGTTTAAAAAAAATTAATAAAAAAATAACGGTATTAAAATATTAAGTTATAAAATATATAACTTTTAAAGTTAAAATTTAAAACTTACTTTTAAAAGATAAATTAATAAGCTTAATATTAATTTTATTTAGCTATTAAAAAGTTAAAATATATAAAAATATAATTATTATTATAATAAATAACTTTAATAAAATAAACTTTTTAATTATTAATTTAAATATTTAATTTAATAATTAAATAACTTTATAATTAATAATTATATTATTAAATAATTAAAATAATATCTTTATATATTAAAATAATTAAATCTTATTTTTATATTAAACTATTAATATAAACCTTATAAATTATTTATTAAACCTTATAAAGGTTTAATATAATTATTATATTTTAATAACTTTTATTTAAAATAATTATATAATTAATTAATTAAATAATATAAAAATATTAAAATTATAATTAAAGTTATTATTTATAAATTTAAAGGATTTTATTCTTTAATTAAATAAGAAGTAAAATAAAGCTATAATAAATTATTTTATAATATTTTAAGTTATATCTTAAGGTTATTTAAAAAGAATAAAGGGGAGATAATTTCTTTTTTTATAAAAAAGGTATAATAACGCTTATTTAAATTATTTATACTTTAAAGGGTTTATAATATATACCATTAACCCTTAAAATATACCTCCTTTAATAATAGAATTATAAGTAAATTAAGCTGCTTTAAAACTTAGTTAATTAAATTAAGCTGATTATATCTTAATTAAATAATTATATTTAAAAATCATTATAATAAAAAGAAATTATTATAATCTTTATAACTTATTCCCTTTTTATAAAAATAATAAATAAATTAAATTATTATTAAAAATTAATTAATTAAATTAAATTAATTAATTTATAATTAAATAATTATATTTAAAAATTTATTAATTAAATTAAATTAATTAATTTATAATTAAATAATTATACTTAAAAATTTATTATAAATAATTATTTATATATTAATTAATATCTTTAAAATCTATTATAATCTTTATTTTTTATTATTTTACCTACTTATATTTAAGCTTTATTTAATATTTATATTTTATTTTTAAGCTTATTTAATATTCCGAACTTTTTATTCTTTAACTTTTTTAAAAGTAAACCCTTTTTATATAATATTATAAATAAGGCAATAATATTTATTATTTTTATTATATTTTTATAAATTAATATTAATTATAATTAAAAGTTATAATATTAATACAAGCTATTTATTTTATTAAATATATTCTTTTAAACTTTATTAATAATTAATTATATATTTTATAAATATAAAGCGTTTTTTAATAGCCTTAATAGTTTTAATAGCTTTATAAATAGCTAGGTTATTAAGTTAAATTAAAAGGTTAAGTTAATTAATAATAATAATAATATAGTTAATTAAAATAATATGAGTAATAATTATTTAAATATTAATAATAATAATTAAAGGCTTTATTAAAAGGGCTTTACTTTATATAAAGCTTTAAAATGGTAATTTAAGGTAAGTAATTAATAATAATAATAGTTATTTTATTAAGTTAAAGAGTGCTTTTAAAAGGAGCGTTTTTAATATACCTATATATGCTTTACCAAATCCCTACCTTTATAAATATAATTAAATAAAGTTATATATTAATATTAATACTTTTTATTTTCTAAAAATAAATTATACCTATATTAAATTAATTCTTTAATCCCTTAATTAAGCGAGTAATTTAATAAATTAAAAATATTATCCCTTAATTTTTTAATTAAGTGAATAATTAAAAGAAATTAAAAATTATTATTTTTTAATCTTTTAATTAAATAAGTAATTAAAAGAAATTAAAAATTATTATTCTTTAATCTTTTAATTAAATAAGTGATTTTAAGAATTTAAATATTATTCTTTATATATTTAATTAAATGAATAATTTAAAATTTTCTAGAAATCCATTTTAAGAAGTATAGCTATTAACCCTTATTATTATAAATAATAAGAATTTCTCTTATTTTAATAATTTTATTTTTAAATATTTAACCTTTTAATTACTTTTTAATAAATACTTTTAAAAACTCCCTTATAAATAACCTTTTTAAAATTTTATTTAAAAGTATATTTAAAAAAATATCTCTTTAATTTCTTAATTTAAATTATATATCTTTTTTTAATTTTATTTAAAATATTAAAATATTATAATTATGCCTTAAGCGCCTTAAAAAGTATAATAAGGATGATAATAAATATTAAAATCCTTATTTAATATATGCTGTAATATTAATACTTTTTAATTAATAAAATCGCTATAATTAAAAATATTAGCTTAATTATTAAAATAAAAGCAAAGATTAAAGCGTTATAATTTATAAATAATAAAGCTAAGCGCGTTAAAAAAAGAAGAATAAAGCTTATAGCGCCATTTTTAAATATAATACTCCTTATATAAGCTATATAAATAATGCTGCTTTTAATAAGTTAATTAAAGATTGCTTTAATAATAATAATAATAAGGGCAGCCGTTATATTTATTATAATTAAGGCGGTAATATTTATTTAAATATCCTTAAAGTTTTAATTTTAATTATACTTTACCTTTATACTTTTTAAAAAGCTTTTTTATAAGGTTATATTAATATAGTTAATTTTAATATAATTTAAATATAAAAGATTAATTATAAGCTTTATATTATTAATATATATAATAACCTGATTATTTATATATATAAATATTAAATGGTTTTTGCTATATAACGTTTATATATATATATATATATATTGGTTTAATTAAGTTTATATTTATTATTTTTTTTAAATTATAAAATATAAAGGGCTATTATATAATAGTTCTTTTTAAATATATAAGTTAGCTTAATTATTTTCTTTATTAAGCTGCCTTTATATAATTAGCCTTAATATTATTTTAATATTAAAGGTTTTTTATTTTTTAATTATATTTTCATTTATAGATAAGTTAAATAAGTTAAATTATTTATATATCCTTTTTATAATAAAAGAAATTTCTTATTATTTAAATAAGTTAGGTTATTATAGTTTTATAAATATATAATGGTTGTAAGTTTTTTAATTAATGGTTTATATTAAGCGTTTTTTATATTACCTTTTTTAACCTTACTTTTATTTTACTTTTTAAATACTTTCTTGCTTATTTTTATATAATTAAATAAGTATTAAAAAGTTTGCTTTTTATAAATTATTTATATAAGTGATTTATTTATTATTAAAGAAAAGTAGCTTATATTTAATACCCTTTTAATGCTAATATAAAAATCCTTTTTTATTTATCTTTATTTATTTCTTCCCTTTTTCCTTTCTTTATTATATAATATATATATATATACCTTATATATTTATATAATTATCCTTTTTCTTTTTTATTATTAATAATTTTAATAACTCTTTATATAATATTTAATTATACCTTTTATTTTAATTTATATAGCTTTTATAATTTACTTATTTTAATATTTAATATATCTTTTATTAATTCTAGCCTTAATAAGTTGCCTTTTTTAATATATAATATATTTATATCTAGCCTTTATATATTACCTTTCCTTATATTAATATATAATATATTTATAACTATTAATTTATATATAGTGGCTTTTCTTATATTTAATATTATAATATTTATTTTTATTCCTTAGGTAGCTTTTATTCCCTAGGGTTTTCTTTAGCTTTTCTTTAATATCTTAACCTTTTAACTTAATTTAATTATAAGCTTTTAAATTATAACCCTCTTAATTAACTACTTTATAAATTATACCTTTATAGCTTTTATCGTTATTAATATTTATATAACCTTTTCTTATTTATTATTTTTTAATATTAATTTATTATATAATTTTAAGATATTAAATATATAGCTATTATTTATCTTTTATATAATATTTAAATCTTATATAATATTAATATACCGTTATTAAAGATTATTAATTATATTATTTATTATTTAAGCTACTTTTATATAATTTTTATTTAATTATATAATTAAGATAATAAAAGATATATTAAATATATATATAATATACTTAAGATATATTAATTTAAGGGGTATTATTAAATTTTTAAGTTTTAAGGAGGTGCTTATATAAAATATATTTAATAATCTTAAGCTTATTAATACCCTTATTATAAGAATTATTAATTATATAAAGTTTATATTTAAGGAAAAGGTTATGGAAATTATAATGGTAAAGGTAATTTAAATAATAATAATAATTTAAAACCCTTTTATAACTTAATAATTATAAAGGATATTAAATGAGAGATTAAAGAGAAGGAGGAGGGTCCTTTAATTAACTTATATACCTTTAAATATATAATTAATTAAGCTTATCTTAGCTTAATAACTTTATATATTAATTTTAAAAGTTTTATAAAATAAAATAAGGGATTGATTTATATAATATATTTCTTTATATATTATTTTTTATAATAAATTTTAAAAATCTCCCTTTATTATTCTATTTATATATTTATTTTATATAATAAATTATATTTTAAATATAATCTTTAATATCCTTTATATAATTTTAATTATTTTTTAATATTTATTATATAATTTAAGTTATTTTAAGTTTAATTTAAATTTAACCTTTATTATTTTAATTATATTTTAAAGGGTTTTATTTATATTTTAAATTAATTTTAAAGGGTTTTAATTATATTTTATATTTATCTTAAATAGTTTTAATTATATCTTTTAATTATCTTAATTATATCTTTTAATTATTTATTATATATTTTAACCTTATCTTAAGTTTATCTTTTATATATCTTAATTTTATCTTAAGTTTATCTCCTTTTTTTCTTTTATATAATTATTTAATAACCCTTTTCTTTATATTTATATAATTATCTAGCAACCCTTTTTCTATATTATATTTTAATCTTTATATTTCTTTTTATTAAGGCAATTTATATATACCTTAATCCTTACCTTTAGCTTATTTATTAAAATAAGCTTTTTTAATATTTTATTTATATAAATATCTATTAAATTATCCTTCCCTTTAATTTATTATATTTTAAAAATTTCTTTCTTTTTATATACTTTCTTTAAAAATATAATATTAATTATAAACCTTTTTTATTTATTATATTTAGCTTTATAAAATAATTATATAATAACCTTAAGTTTATATAAATAATTATAAGGATTTTAAGTATCTTTAAATAGATTATTATTTAGTTTAATATTATATTTAATATTATATTATTATTAAATCCTATTATTATTTTATATAATTTATTTATTAATATATTTTTAATTATTCTTTTATATTTTATTAAGCTTTAATATATAATATTTTTATAAATTTTAAAATCTTTTTTTATATAATTAATTTTTATTATTAATATAATAATAAAACTTAATTATAAGCTTAAATTTATATTATTAATAAAAAACTTATTTATAAAAATATAAAGCTTTATATATATAAAGTTTAATAATATAAAATTAATCTCCTTATTAAGGTTTTTAATTTATTATTTAATTTATATATTTAATACCTTTATATTTTTTATAATAAATTATATATTATTTTTAATTAATAAATTAATATTATATATATTCCCCTTATATATTATATAATATATTATTAAGATATATCTTTTATATAAATATTAATTATATAAAGATTTATAATTTATTTTTTTTATATAAAAGTTATATTATTTTTATTAAATTTAATCTTATTATTATTAAATTTAATTAATTAATTTAAGCTTAAAATATTTTTATCCTTTATATAAAATCCCTTTTTATATAATTCTTTTTTTTTAAAAAAAAAATTAACTTATTATAAATTTAAAAATATTATTTATTTATATTTTTATAATCTTAAAATTATATAACTTATTTATTATAAATAATAAATATAAATTATATATAAAAATTTTTATATTTAAGGTTTTTATATAATTATATAATATATATAATATATCTTATATTAATATAAGCTTAACTTTATAAGCTTATATAATAATTTTTAAATTAATAAGATTATCCTTAATAAATATTTATTATATAATTTTATTAATAATTTTATTAAAATTATATATATAAAAGGATTATATAATTAAATATATATTTAAGTAATATCTCTTAATTCCCCTTAATAAGAAAAATATAATATAAGGGTTAATTTTAATATTAGAATTAATCTTTAGCTTATTCTTTAAATTATTAAGGCTTAAGTTAAAATAACTTCCTTTTTTAAATCTTTATATCCTTATATAATAAACTTAAATTCTTTTATTAACTTAATTAATTTATTCTTTATTTTTTATATTATCCTTATTTTAAAAATTTATAGCTTTTTATATAAATTTAAATTATATTAAATAAATTAAAAAATATCTTTATTAGTTAAGGTATTTATCTTTAATATATTTAACTTTTTAAATAATCTTTTAAGAATAATAATAATATTATCTTAATAAAGCTTAATTATTAATTTATATAAATCTTTCTCCTTCTATATTATAAAGATATATAAGAGTTATAAATATATAATGAAAGTTAGTTATATAATAACCTTATAAGGATATCCTTATCTTTTAAGCTAAGTAGCTTATATAATAACCTTTTTTAATTATCCTTTTTTTTTAAATTAAAGCTATTCTTATATAATTAACTTAATAATATTTAATTTATCTTATATAAGGGCCTCCTTTATATAATAATATAGCTTAATATATATTATATAAAGTAAAATTAAGCTATTAATTATATTTATTATAATAATATAATTCTTAATATTATTTATTTTATATAATCCTTTCTATTTTTTATTCTCCCTTTATATTAAGATTTTACTTTAAATTAATAAGGAGAAGATAAAATTAAAATTTAAGCTATTTTTAATATTAATTATATAATTAACTTCTACCTTTATTTAAATTATATATAATATTTTTATAACCTTTTATATTATTAATATTTATTATATAATATTTAATAAGAAAGGTAAATTATATAAGATTTATAAATATACTTTAAAGATTAAGAGTATTAATATAATATTATTTAAGCTTATTATATTATTTAAAGCCTTTATAGCTATTTAAAGGATTATTTTATTATTTATATAATAATTAAGTTTAATTTTTAAGATATTAAAAGCTCTTTTTAAAAATTTATATAATTATTCTACTTTTCTTATAATTTAATATACCTTTATAGGTATTTCTTTATATATAATTCTTATAATCTTTATATTATTCTTAAATTCTTTAAAAATAAAATTAATTCCTAGGTTATATATAATATAATTTAATAAGCTAATATATATATAGATCTAGTATTTATATAAGGCATTTTAAATATCTTATATAAATAATAAGCTTAAGAAAATAGCTATTTAAAAGCTTATATTTAAATTAATTATATAAAGAGCATTTTTTTTATTTAATTATATAATATTAATTATTACCTTATAATTAAAATAGCTATTATCCTTAATTAAAAACTTAAATCTCTTAAGTAATAAATTATATAATTAATAAAAATAATAAAGTTTTTAAATCTTTTTAAAGATTATCTCTTTAATATTATTATATTTTATATTCTTAAGAAATTTATATAATTTATTTATATAAAGGTATTTAAAATATTTATAAAGCCTCTTTAATTATAATTTTATTAAGAATATTCTAGCCTTTATATAACTTATATCAAAGAATAAATATTCTTACTTTCTTATTATTAAGATTATTATATTTCCTTATATAATAATATTTAAAAGGTTATTAAAATATACTTTTAATTTATTTATATTATATAATAAAAATAAGAATAAGGTTAATATATTTAAGATATAATATATAATACTTCTTAGTTAATTAATAATATTAATTATATTAATTATTAAGATAATATTATTATTTTTAAATTTAACTTTTATTATATTTATATCTTATTTAATCTTTATATTAAGATTCTCTTATATATAAGCTAATATTTAAAATATCTTTATTATTAAATATTTAATAACTCTTATATCTTAAAGCTTACCTTAATATTTTATATTATATAAATTATATAATATAAATTAATTTACTTTTATTATCTTAAAGGTAATATAAATATCTTCCCTTATTATATAATAATTAGAAGTAAAGTTTATTAGATTTTATTATAAAATCTCTTTATTATTTATATCTTATAAGTTGAAAATTAATTCTTTTACTTTTTATAATAAGCTTTCTCCTTTATATTTAATTAAATAAATAATAAAGCTCCTTTTTTTATAAATAAATTCTTAATTAAAATCTTTATATACTTAAAGGTATTATTTTTATATATTTATCCTTTCCTTATTTATATAATTAATTAATTAATATTCTTCCTTTTTATATATAAAATATTTCTTTAATTAGGTTATTATATAATATAGCTTAAAGGGTTACTTTAAGAATTAACCTTAAGTAAGTTTTATATAAAAAGAAGTTATTAAATAAAAGGAAGTTATTAATATAAATTAATAGTTATATAATATCCTTTAATAATTCTTAAAATTTAAGTTATATTACTTATTAATAAAATTAATTCTAAATTCTTTATATAATATAAATTATTAAACTAAATTCCTCTTTATAATAACTTATAATGCTATATATAAGTTAATAAATAATATTTTATATATAAGTTTTTAATTAATTATTATTAACTTTAATTTTAATATTATATAATAAGCTTTAATTATTATTATATATAATATAATTTTACCTTAATATCCCTTTTTAAAGGCTTATTATATAAGCTAAAGCTTATTTAAAAGGATCTTTAAAACTTTTAATAAAATCTTATTTAAGTTTTTTTTCCTTATTTATATAAAGGATAAAGTTATTTAATCTATTTAATATTAATTATAATTTATTATTATATTAAAATATATATTTAATAAGTTATATATTTTATCTTACCTTTTATTTAATTTAATATAATATATATAAAAATCCTTTATATAATTAAATAATATATTTAAAAAGATTATATAATATTAATCTTTTATAATTTATAATTATTTATAATAATTAATAAAGATTTATATCTTATTATATAATAAGTTATATAGCTTATTAATATAGTTTTTATCTTTTTTTTATCCTTTTTAAAAAATAGATATTTATTAAGGCTTTATTAATTTATTATAAATAATTTAAGTTAAAGGTAGATTATATGGTGCATTATTTATATAAATTAAATATATTATAAGTATTATATTATATTATTATGGAAAATTGCTTATCTCTTATATATATCTTATCCTTAAAGGTATTTATCATATAACTTATATTTTAATAATAAGTATTTATATATCTTATAATGCTTTATATAATAGTATCTTTAAGGGTAGTTAAGATAATTTAGTTGATTATTATATAAAAGGTATTTATATTTAAGGTGATTAATTCTTTAATGCTTTTTTAATATTGATAATTTATATAATTTAGGATATAAAGAGACTTTTTATTTAAGGAATTCCCTTTTTCTTAATTATATTTAAAAGTATTTATTTAAATATATAATTTATTTAATTAAATTAATATATTATTTATCCCTTAAAATTATAAATAAGGGAGTTTAATATATCATTTTAATTTAAATTTAAATTAATAATATCTATAAGGACTTATATAAAATATATATTAATTTAAATTTTAAATAATAGGTTTTTTAGATTAATATCTTGGTTTTAAAAGCGTAAGTTTATTATACTTTATTATATATTTAATAGGATTGTACTTTTAAAGCTTATCTTTTTATATATTACTTAAATTATTACTTAGTTGCTTAAACCTGCTATTATATTTAAGGTAGCTGATTTTAATATATTAAAGGCAGATATTATATATAATTTTTATTATCTTATTTATATAATATCTTCTTTATTATATAATGGTATATATTATCTCTTTTTAATTATATAATATCTTAATTATAAATATATTCTATAAGTATTTAATATTACGGTCTTAATTTATATAATAGGAAGGTTTTATCTTTTAAGTTAACCTCTTCTTTTCTAATAAGTAAGGGAGTTAAGGTGGTTCCTAAGCTCTTAATATAAGTATGCGAATTTAGTTGCCTTTACATTTTATAAGCGTTTAATAATTATAATTATAGTTATATTAATATTTATCTCTTTACTTTTATTAATCTATAATTATATTAAGTAATTATTAATTAATATTAAATAGCTTTTGCTATATAGCATTTATATATATATATATATATAT